>CM060925.1:371786813-372361813 GCA_030737875.1 Allium sativum | reverse complement strand
TGAGCGTTTAATGGCACCCCTTATTCTGCACCTTCTAAATGCATCCAAATTATGGTCAATCATTTATATTAAAGAAAGTGAGTGAGAGGGAGAGAATGAGTGGAAGGAGTGAGAGAATGAGTGGAAGAATTGTTTAATATAAATGAGTGGTTGTGGTTGAGGGGCATTTAAGGTGCTCACTATTTGGGGTGCTATTGAACGCTCCTCATATATATATATATATATATATAATTCTCGTATTTTTCCTTTGTTAATGGCGTCTTCTTCAGGCGCAAGTAATCCCAGATCTATCTGATTTCAACAACCTTCTCCTCCAATCTCCTCTGTTAATCAATCAAAATCAGATGTTGCAATTACTGTACCAATACTACCTTCCGATCCAAGTAAAATAATCAGATCTGATCGAAATCTAAAGTATATTCAACCTTCAGCAGATTATGTTTCTATTCCAGAACAGATCTTCAACAAATCGAAGGAAGTTTGGATTAATACATTAGCTCTAATACCTATTCATTTTAGACTTTCATCCTTTAAGCTGAAAGACTACATCAACAAAGTTTGGAAGCCTCAGGGTAACTTTCACACACATATTTCTCCTTCTTTTGATTTTGTGGTTCAGTTTGAGGAACAAACAGATTACGATACAATATTGGAAACCTCGACTTACTCCTATTTTGGGAGGTTGCTCCTAATTGGCTCATGGTCACCGGGGTATGATTTTCAAAAAAAACTAAGTGATGTTGTTCAGATCTGGATCAGGTTGATCGACTTACCTATGGAATATTGGACCACTGATGCTATTCAAATGATAGCAAGTTTCATAGCTAAACCAGAGTTAATAGATGAAAACACTACATATAAACGTTTCACAAAATATGCTAGAGTCCTATTATCTATTAATACATCATCAGATCTCAAAAATGAAATTCCTCTTTTAATGCATGATGGAACTCAGTTTAATATAAAAGTGGAATATGAATTTGTCCCTGCCAAGTGTCTTCAATGTAATTTGTTTGGGCATGATGAAGAATTTCATGAAGCTTCAATAGATCCTAGATGGATTCCACCTGAAGATCAAACTGAAACAAATGAGTTAAATGAGGAAAGTACTGATAAGTAGAATACAGAATTATCTCAAAAAGAAACCACAAACTTCTCAGATGATCTGGATTTTTTAAATCCTAAACTGCCAACAAATGTAATGCCAGATGATCTTAATTTGGTAGCTGATGCTATTTCTGAAGCTGAAAAGGAAGTGATTAAGGATAAGGGTAAGCAAGTGGATGTCTCTAGTATGGTGGATAAAAATGTAGATTATGGAAAAGATAAAAATTCAGCAGCTAATACAAATATCAATCCCCTTTCTAAAAGAGTTACAAGGGGTTCATCTTCTATTAAATGACAATGCTTACATGGAATGCCAGGGGGATGAATACTACTTTTCGAATGATAGAAGTGTTATCCCTCCTGAATTTCACTAAATCAACTTTGGTTGGTTTAGTTGAAACCAAATTATCAGCTAATAATTTAGTTTTATTTGCTTCTATGTTACCTAGTTCATGGAAATTTCTAACAAAAATTTCAGCCCACTCTACTGGTCGAATCTTGCTAATATGGGATACAAATGTGTGGGATGTGGTCCTATCATCCTCATCTTTTCAACACATGACTTTGTATGTTTGTAATAAAGGTGGATTGGAAATGGTGTTTTCTGTCATTTATGCAAGTAACTTGTTTGTAGAAAGAATTACTCTATGGCAAAATTTGACAACTGAAGCTGGAATGATAAGTAAAGCTTGGGTGCTTATGGGGGATTTTAACAATGTGTCATCACCAAAAGATAAAAAAGGAGGACTAGCTGTACCATTTCAACAACTAAGGGAATTCCAGAAATTTCTAATTCAAGTTTCATTATCAGAAATTAAACCTCTTGGTTTTAATTATACTTGGCGTAGAAAATGAATTGCTACTTGTATTGATAAAATCTTGGTAAACAATTGCTGTCTGCAGTTATTTCTTTATCTGAAAGCTTTATCATTTCCTCAAAAATCAAGTGATCATAATCCTATTCTGCTAGACTTAATTTCAACTTCAGTGGTGAAGGGATTTCCTTTCAGATATAGAAATATTGGCATTTTTTGGATGGATATTTAGAAGCAGTTCACAAAGGTTTAAAATCAGTAGTATGGGGATTTCATGGTTATCAGCTAATGCAAAAGTTAAAAAATTGCAAAAATGAACTCAAAAGCTGGAATAAAGTTAGAGATAGAAATCAGTCTGACCTTAAACTTGCAGAAGAAGTAGCCAATCAATTGGAGAAGGCTGCAGATGATGATCCAGAAGACTGTCTTTTATATGATAATTACTTGATGGCAAAAAAAGAATTCCAAAATCTGCAACAAATTCACTTCAAAGCATTAAAACAGCAAGCCAAAGTTACATGGTTACAACAAGCAGACACCAATTCTAAATTTTTCTATTCAAGGATGTCAAATAGAAGATTTTTCAATCATATAAGAGCTCTTATTGATCAATCAGGAAATTTATTATATAAGGCTGAAGACATTGAAGTTCAAGCAATCAATTATTTTCAAGGCATGTTTAATGGTCAAACTATCAATTCTTTTCTAGATTTTCAACCAATTTCAACCATAAATTCAAGTGGGCAGCAATTCCTTTTACATCCCATAGAATTGGAAGAAATTAAAGAAGCTGTATTCTCAATAGATGATGAATCAAGCCCTGGGCCTGATGGCATAAATGCAAAAAAATTTAAAATGCATTGGGAAGATTTAAAAAATGATTTGCTACTTGCAATTTCAGATATTTTTACATCAGGTAAACTGCCAAAATCTTTAAATCACACTTTCATCACCTTAATCCCCAAAAATGATAGGCCATTTGAAATATCTCACTATAGACCTATAGCATGTTGCAATGTCTATTATAAAAAAAAATTCTAAAGTTTTATGCAATAGACTAAAACATTTTCTGCCTCATTTGATATCTGAGAATCAGAGTGCCTTCATTTATGGTAGATATATTGGAGAAAATATCCTACTAGCACATAAGTTGTTGAGGGATTTTAAGAAAAAGGGGATGCCAAAAATGTGTGTCAAGGTTGATTTACAGAAAGCATATGATTGTGTGAGTAGAGAATTTATTTGCTTCATAATGTCTAAAATGAGTTTTCCTACTCATTTTATAAACATAATATATGAATGCATGTCTACAACAACCTACTCAATCATGATACAAGGAGTTCCTAAGTGTTTCATCATTTATAATAGGGGCATAAGACAGGGTGACCCACTGTCCCCTTATTTGTTTTCAATTTCCATGCAATATTTTTCTTATATGATGGATGCAACTACATTAGAAAAGAATTTTCAACCTAGTAACTCAGTTCAGCCAGTAGTATCACATCTTTTGTATGCAGATGACCATATGATTTTTGGAAAATCATCTACTACAAATGCCCAGACCCTTAAGAAGATTTTTCAAAAATTAAGTATCTATGCTGGTCTCAATGTTAATGCTACTAAGACTAAAGTCTTTTTCAGTTCCTCAGTAACAAATACAGATCAGATTCTTCAAATTCTGGGTTTTCAACAAGGTTTATTACCTATCAAGTATTTAGGGGTTCCTCTATCTTCCAATTATCTACACTATTCAGAATGTAACTCCCTAATACAAAAAATTCAAGGCAAAATTAATGGGTGGGAAACCAAATTACTCAGTTTTTGTAACAACCCGTAAAATGCGAGCCAGTTTGAAATTTTTATTTTGGCCATTTTAGTGAATTTTGAATATTTAAAATGAATTATTTTAAATAATATCGACGATAAATTTATTTTGAATAGAATCGAACGTATATATTATACGCGTCGTCGTTAGAATATAAATATATATATATATATAATTATAAATAGAATTGAAAATGGCGCGGTAGTTCGATAATTCGATGTCAAACTTCAATTGAATGTACCGGGTGCAAAATAATCCGGATTTTAGTGAAACCAAAAATAATGGGATCTAATTGTGAATATCTTTCCAACGAATCCGAAAAATCAAGATTTCATATCGGGAATCAAAAGATATGTCCAGTTGAAAATTCTGAATAGTCGCTATGGAATTCAGGCCCTTAAAAATGGACATTTTGCAAATGACCTCGGATTTCGACGAAACCAGTTTTGTTGGATCCGCAGTGTCGAGTTATTGCTAGATTCCAAATTTCGTAATTTTTCGAATCAATATGTGGGCGTGGTAAAGGAAAACGCGTTTGACCAGTTTTAGTTGATTTTAATCGACTGGAAAATGGCCATTTTTCTAACGGTCTCAGAATTCGACGAAACTAGTTTTGTTAGGACCGTATCGTCAATACGAAGCTAGAAAATATTTTTCGAGAATTTTTAGAGTTAGCATGTGACCCCGGTAATTTGAAATGTACATTTAAAATTCAATATAGTGATTTAAATGTAAATTTGACGAAAACTGATTGTAACAGCCGAATCAACTTATGATACATATCCCATTGTGTTCGGAATGGGGGTAAAACGCTATGGACGACAGGCGGTGGACCTCGTTTCGAGGTCGTATGTAAAAGTCAACCCTTTGGTAAAAATTAAATAAAAAAATATATTATTTTAATTTTCGTTTCCCCCTTTTTCTTCTTCGTTGCCCCCCCCCCCCCACGTTTCATTATACAGAAACGAAAAAAAAAAAAAAAAACCTAAAACCTAATCGCGCCGCCCCCCTGACCTCGAACCGCCGACCATCGAATCGAAGAAGCCACCCACCACCCTCGCGACCTCCTCCTTCCAGCGAAGACGCCGCCGACCATCGAACCGAAGCTCCCAGGAACCCTGTCGCGACGCAATCGGAGCCTCCACCTCGAACACCTCACCGCGACACCACTGAGCCACCGCCGACGCTCCTTTCTCCCTCCTCCACTTCGAAATCTCGGTAAGCGTTTAAATTATTTTATTTTTGCTTTTGTTTTTGTTTTACAGTAAATATATAAAACTGTTTTTTTTAAAGGTTATAAAAACTGTTTTTTTTCTAAATATATAAACTGCATTTTTAAAGAATTAAAAACTGATTGTTTTAGGGTTTTAAAACTGCTTTTTTAAAGGTTTTAAAAACTGTTTTTTTTTTTAAATATATAAACTGTATTTTTAAAGAAAGAAAAACTGATTTTTCTAAAAGGCAAAAACTGTTTTGATAGAAACTAAAAACAGTTTTAAAAGAATTATAAAAGCAGTTTTAAAAGAATTATAAAAACTGTTTTAAAAGGAATTATAAAACTGATTTTCTTTTGAACTTTAAAATAGGAAAAGGTTTTAACTTTAAAAGGAAAAAAGATTTGATCTTTATTAGAAAAAAAAGGAAAACTTTTTATTAGAAAAAAGGAAAACTTTTTATTAGAAAAGGCGAAAACTTTTTATTAGAAAAGGCGAAGTCTATATTTTTGAAATGGAATTTTTATCTATATGGCATCGCAATAAAAATAGAATTTTTATATGTTGAACTTCGAATTAAAAATAGAATTTTTATATGTTGAACTTCGAATTAAAAATAGAATTTTTATATGTTGAACTTCGAATTAAAAATAGAATTTTTATATGTTGAACTTCGAATTAAAAATAGAATTTTTATATGTTGAACTTCGAATTAAAAATAGAATTTTTATATGTTGAACTTCGAATTAAAAATAGAATTTTTATATGTTGAACTTCGAATTAAAAATAGAATTTTTATATGTTGAACTTCGAATTAAAAATATGATTTTTATATATGGAATAGCGAAGTAAAAATTCGATTTTTACATAGGTAGTGAAAGCGAGCAACGAAGATGAAAAATGATGCGATGACGACGAAGACTTCTGCAAATGAAGTGCCGTGGAGCTTGGATAGCTATTTGTGAGAACTTCTCACTCAAATTCTACTTTTCTAGTTATATATATATATATACTAGGATGCAGACGGTGCTTATTAGAAGCACCCGACACCCGTCCACAGACCATGGACTTGTTTGATTGGTTGTGTAGTTGGTTAGATTATTTGATTTGGATTGGATTGTTTTGGTGAAATTGAAATTGATATGATTGATGTGTGAATGGCGTGGGCCTTCACTAGACCGGGGATAAGGCTAGGCCTTGTCCCGTTTCTAGTATCGTGCCGTTATGCCGCCGAAATTTTCTAAAATATGTTAGAAAATAAAAATATCATTTTATTGTGTAAATGAATTGAATAGAAATTCATAGGTTGAAATAAAATGTTTTATCGTTAAAAATATAAATTTTTAACGTGAAGTGAATAAAATAAAATATACATTTATAAGCCGGACGGTTTGTTTATGTACACCTATTTGAATGACATTGATTGGGACGATAAATTCTACACATCGCCCAACTGCACAAATAAAATATGCGTTTGATTGTTTGAAACCCCACACGGGTGTTGGGATGAAATATGAATTTCACTCATCCTGATTGATTAAATATGTCGATCGATTGATTGACAGGCTGTTATAAGCGTTGAATATCTATATTTGATGCTTATACAGTGTAGTGCACTTTGGTTGATGGTTGATTATTTTCAATGTTATTATATACATGTGTTGTATGAAAATCCATATAATTAATTTTATATGGTAATTGATTGGGCCTCATTCCAATCGTGAAAATAAAGAATATTTTGATAATAACAAATATTTTGATAATAGGAAATATTTGAAATAGAATATTTAAAAATAGAAATTATGAAGTCGTGTTGATTAGATTGACGCCATTTTGACGTAAACGATATTTATATCGATTTTATTCATTTTAAAATGAATATTGAAAAGTAATCTCGAAATCGAATATTTTGAAATGAATTGAATTGAAAACGATTTCGAAATGAATTGAATTGAAAACGATTTCGAAATGAATTGAATTGAAAACGATTTCGAAATGAATTGAATTGAAAACGATTTCGAAATGAATTGAATTGAAAACGATTTCGAAATGAATTGAATTGAAAACGATTTCGAAATGAATTGAATTGAAAACGATTTCGAAATGAATTGAATTGAAAACGATTTCGAAATGAATTGAATTGAAAACGATTTCGAAATGAAAGGAATTGAAAACGAATTCAAATTGAATTGAAATTTGAAGTGAATAGAAATGAATTTTAAAACGAATTTATAAAGAAGAATTCAATTGTGATTTGAATTGAAAAGGAAGTTGAAAATGTTTTTGAAACGAATTCAAAACTATTTATATAATTCGTTTTAAATAGAAATCGACGAAGTATATATTATATATATTATATATATAATATAATGGCCTGAATAGAACGCGCCGCGCCGCGGCAGTTCGTGAATTTCGACCATTTATTTCAAACGGACATTACGGGAGATCCGACCGTCGGATTCTCCTAAAACCGGAAGCGTTGGGTTCGTATCGAAAAGAGCTTTCTAACGAATATTAGAAATTCAAAATCTAACGGTTGGATTTGGAGATACGTCCAAATCAAATTCGAAAAAGGTCGCTGTAAGTGCAGTTCGATGGCCATTGATGGAAATCGACTGTACGGGCCTTGATAAAATTATTAAAAATAGTAATAATTTGTGTAAAATCATAAGAAATGATTTAGGAAGAATTGGGATGAAAAACTCCATATTTGAAAAGATAAAAATAGATTTTTATCGAAATGAACTAGTTTTGAACTAGAATTATAATTCTATTTATTTTTAAATAAATAAATTGAATTTGAAAAGGGTTTTGAAATTAACCAAAATTTCCAATGATTGCATTGGAGTGGATTTAAATCGAAATTGTCTTCGGAATATTTCGATGTTGGAATTCGTGATTATACAGGTGTTGTTATGGAAATTTGAAAGATATATTTATATCGTTATTTCCAATACGACATTTGTTAGTCGTAGAATTTGATATTGAATATAAGCCGGGATATTTTCTATTCAGAGCCTTGTGTTGAATATCAAATGTGATTTGGGTTTGTCGTGAATGGTGTCTTCACTAACACTGTTCTTGAACCCAGTTGGGAAAAGATTAAATCTTTTTATTTAGATTTAATGAAGTGTACCAATTAAATAATATTTAATTGGAATTGAATTGATATTGATTTTTGGGTTTATCGTGAACAGTTTTTTAAATAACACTCGTTCTTTAACCCGATAATTAATGAATGTGACTTTGGGTTTATCGTGAACCGTGTTTTAAATGACACTGATTCTTTAACCCAGTTAACGATTAAAACTAAGTGGAGTTTTAATGAATCTTTAATTAGATTGAAATAATTGAGAATGGAGTATCACCAGTTTTGCTCCAGGCGATAGTTAAATCTTTAATTAGATTTGAACGTGAAATGGTAATTGAACTTACCGATAACACTGTGGTGTTAGATATGAAGTATTACCAGTTTTACTTCATGGGATAAATAGGTTGGGATTGGGAAATTAAAACAAATGATTACTTCGGTAAGTTTCGTTAATCCCGGCTAGTTGAATCGAAATTCAAAAGTAGATTAAAGAATAAATTCAAGAATTTATCTTTGATAAAATTAATGGGAACCTTTCCCTATGAATGTGAAATTTAGAAACTGACTGTCGGTTAGTCAAACAGAATGGTTTTCTGGATATTGATCTGATGTTGGTTTCGGCCATCGGGGTTAATATTTGGGGAATTGTTCTCTTGATTAATTTACGGTTAGTGACTAATGAATTGGAATGAGGCGTATGTTGTGTTTGTGTAACACTTATTTAAAATATACGCGAGTTATTCGGAAAGACCGGGTTTATCCCATTCTGAATAACTGATACGACGATAAGTCGAAGATGAAGACGATGGTCGAAGACCGGAGGTCTTCACGTCGTTTGGGTGATAACTGATGATCTTGATTGGGCTGTACACCCAAGAAGATGGAAACAGTTGGTGATCGTCCAGACGTACTTGGAGATCGATGGATATGCGGGGTACTAGGTGCCTCCGGTTTCGTTCAGCCCCAGAACGGACTTGTAAATGGACTGTGTGTCTGACATTGGATTTTAGTCTGTGTGATTGATCTCTATTAAATATATATCTGTTTGGCGGCGGAGAATTTATTCTCTTGCTTAACGCCCTTCTCTGAGACGTACGAGCTCAGGGGTTATATATTGATGGATATCAAATGCATGGAGTGAATTGCCTGTGTGGCATGCCTAAGTGGCAATTGATCGAGGCTTCTGTTGAAAAGCAAAGTCTTGTGGTGATGATCAAAGCACGGCCTTCGTGGCGTAGCTTTGTGTAACGTTTGCTTCGCGAGTTTCACACCCGGTATGAACCAAAAACGGGAGACGGACCTCAGGGAGGGCATGCGTTTCTTCCTAGTTAGAAGTGGCGTCAGTGGTTTTACACGCCCTGACGAGTTTGACTTATGTGGTTGTTGCTGTTGCGAGGCGCCTCGGATTGATCGGTCGTTCTCGAACCGATGGAGTCATTTAGTTGGCTCATTTACGCCCCAAAGGGTGGGGAAACGTAGTGTTCAGGCATAATAATCCACATCGGTGGACCGGCCCTGTCGCTCCATGGGGCAGTTGCGGCTGTTCCTGAGGCTCGGACTAGGCAGTCTCGAATCGGTTGAGGACTATCTTTTGCCTCGGTTCATAGACGGAAATCCAATTTCCAAATACGTGACTTTGCGGTTTTATTTGTAAACCTATATATGGCGACACGATATATGGTACCCATGCCGCCTATGATTGATACTTATGATTTGAAGTTGTTTTGTACACTATGCACTTATTATAGTATCAATAATTTGTTTTTAAACGTATCAAGCATTCTTTGGCTGTTATAAGGGAAAACCCTATCCTCGGCTGCGTTGCATTGTGTGATGGGACCTGGGTCTTATAACAGCTTTATTTTTTCTTTATTTAGCATGGCGCTGTTTGTTTATGCACTGGTGTTCTTGGGAGGAAACCCGTTCCGTGTTATACGGCGTGGTCCCTTGATTTACCTAACTTTAAAAATAAAGATTAATAACTGTTTTAGTTCTCACACCAGTCCCATGACTGACCTGGAGTTTATTGTTTTGACCTAAACTCTGGGTGCCCTTATTTTGACACGGGCAACTAGTAGTTTTGGTTTTGCAGATTTATATTCACAGGATCCTGGTTTACAGCTGGAATGATATCCGGAAAGCTTTGTATCCGTATATCTCTTCTAGTTGTGTATTTTATTATTTTCCGCTGCTATGTATTTAAATGTAATTTAAATCTCTGATATTTCTGTGTAATATTCTTTTATACTCTGTATATTCTTGTAATCTGATGCATTGTTGTAACATACAATGAAACGTTCTTTATATGCGTTCTGTTGTGGCTTGTTCTCGAACTATCCGACGCTTTCCTTTACGGGGAAGTTACGGGTTTTCACAGTTGGTATCAGAGCTTTGGTTTACAAAGCTCAGAGAACAAGGCACATTAGAACCATATGAAAGAATTCATCAAATAAATGGATTAGTAATATCCAATGGGATGACTCGTTAGAGATAGGATCAGTAATATCCTAGAACGAGTGTGAAGAGTATATTTTTGAAAGTGAAAGCAATTTTTGTTTTGAAAATTTAAATTAATTATTCGTATTTGATTATCTATTTATATTGAGTTGGACAGTCCAGTATATATAGATTTTGCGTATACGTCTGATCCGCGTGTATTCGAAATTTTAATATACTGGATAGATATAGAATCATACTCTAGTCGCCCGAAGATGATTCAGATGATGAGGCCTCATCATCAGTGTTTATATTCGAGTGACGAAAGTGAGATTTCTATATATTTCCTATTGACTGGTGTGAGAACCAAAAATTAGATAGGGCCTATTGTTGTGATTTGGCATCAAAAACATGATTTTAGTATATGTATCAAAATTAGGAATTTGAAACTCTAATTCACAAATTGATTGATGTTTGTGTTGTTTGTTTATTTGTTTGATAATTTGGAACCATTTTGCCTAATAGTATCAAATATTGAATTGTATTGAAAATTGGTCGCATTTGCTTGCGTATACATATACTTACATTGAACAGGTCATAGCAAGGAGGCTAGAGCCAGAGAATAAAATTTGTTTGCCCGACAAATAGGTACATGTTTACTACATGATTTACTGTTTTGTTTGGGTGATGATGATTTTGTGAGCCTATTGGCTAGCCGCTTGGCTTTTTCTTTTTCTTTTTGAGATCTGAAGGACCGGGGAAGCTATTTGAAATTCCCCGATGCTCCCATTGCAGGGGAGGTTATGGCGAAATTTTTCGAAAATTTAGGGTGTTAGCCAAATTTTTGAAGTTTTGAAAATTCTCAGAAACTAAAGAGTTGGAGAATGGAAGCCAGATCGAGCGTAGAGTTGATTAATCAAACCACTTTCGACTTTGTTCCTTTTCGGGGACGAAAAGTTTTAAGTGGGGGAGATTGTAACAACCCGTAAAATGCGAGCCAGTTTGAAATTTTTATTTTGGCCATTTTAGTGAATTTTGAATATTTAAAATGAATTATTTTAAATAATATCGACGAGAAATTTATTTTGAATAGAATCGAACGTATATATTATACGCGTCGTCGTTAGAATATAAAAATATATATATAATTATAAATAGAATTGAAAATGGCGCGGTAGTTCGATAATTCGATGTCAAACTTCAATTGAATGTACCGGGTGCAAAATAATCCGGATTTTAGTGAAACCAAAAATAATGGGATCTAATTGTGAATATCTTTCCAACGAATCTGAAAAATCAAGATTTCATATCGGGAATCAAAAGATATGTCCAGTTGAAAATTCTGAATAGTCGCTATGGAATTCAGGCCCTTAAAAATGGACATTTTGCAAATGACCTCGGATTTCGACGAAACCAGTTTTGTTGGATCCGCAATGTCGAGTTATTGCTAGATTCCAAATTTCGTAATTTTTCGAATCAATATGTGGGCGTGGTAAAGGAAAACGCGTTTGACCAGTTTCAGTTGATTTTAATCGACTGGAAAATGGCCATTTTTCTAACGGTCTCAGAATTCGACGAAACTAGTTTTGTTAGGACCGTATCGTCAATACGAAGCTAGAAAATATTTTTCGAGAATTTTTAGAGTTAGCATGTGACCCCGGTAATTTGAAATGTACGTTTAAAATTCAATATAGTGATTTAAATGTAAATTTGACGAAAACTGATTGTAACAGCCGAATCAACTTATGATACATATCCCATTGTGTTCGGAATGGGGGTAAAACGCTATGGACGATAGGCCGTGGACCTCGTTTCGAGGTCGTATGTAAAAGTCAACCCTTTGGTAAAAATTAAATAAAAAAATATATATATATATTATTTTAATTTTCGTTTCCCCCTTTTTCTTCTTCGTTGCCCCCCCCCCCCCCCCCCCCGTTTCATTATACAGAAACGAAAAAATAAAAAAAAAATAAAGAAAACCTAAAACCTAATCGCGCCGCCGCCCTGACCTCGAACCGCCGACCATCGAATCGAAGAAGCCACCCACCACCCTCGCGACCTCCTCCTTCCAGCGAAGACGCCGCCGACCATCGAACCGAAGCTCCCAGGAACCCTGTCGCGACGCAATCGGAGCCTCCACCTCGAACACCTCACCGCGACACCACTGAGCCACCGCCGACGCTCCTTTCTCCCTCCTCCACTTCGAAATCTCGGTAAGCGTTTAAATTATTTTATTTTTGCTTTTGTTTTTGTTTTACAGTAAATATATAAAACTGTTTTTTTTAAAGGTTATAAAAACTGTTTTTTTTCTAAATATATAAACTGCATTTTTAAAGAATTAAAAACTGATTGTTTTAGGGTTTTAAAACTGCTTTTTTAAAGGTTTTAAAAACTGTTTTTTTTTTTAAATATATAAACTGTATTTTTAAAGAAAGAAAAACTGATTTTTCTAAAAGGCAAAAACTGTTTTGATAGAAACTAAAAACAGTTTTAAAAGAATTATAAAAGCAGTTTTAAAAGAATTATAAAAACTGTTTTAAAAGGAATTATAAAACTGATTTTCTTTTGAACTTTAAAATAGGAAAAGGTTTTAACTTTAAAAGGAAAAAAGATTTGATCTTTATTAGAAAAAAAAGGAAAACTTTTTATTAGAAAAAAGGAAAACTTTTTATTAGAAAAGGCGAAAACTTTTTATTAGAAAAGGCGAAGTCTATATTTTTGAAATGGAATTTTTATCTATATGGCATCGCAATAAAAATAGAATTTTTATATGTTGAACTTCGAATTAAAAATAGAATTTTTATATGTTGAACTTCGAATTAAAAATAGAATTTTTATATGTTGAACTTCGAATTAAAAATAGAATTTTTATATGTTGAACTTTGAATTAAAAATAGAATTTTTATATGTTGAACTTCGAATTAAAAATAGAATTTTTATATGTTGAACTTTGAATTAAAAATAGAATTTTTATATGTTGAACTTCGAATTAAAAATAGAATTTTTATATGTTGAACTTCGAATTAAAAATATGATTTTTATATATGGAATAGCGAAGTAAAAATTCGATTTTTACATAGGTAGTGAAAGCGAGCAACGAAGATGAAAAATGATGCGATGACGACGAAGACTTCTGCAAATGAAGTGCCGTGGAGCTTGGATAGCTATTTGTGAGAACTTCTCACTCAAATTCTACTTTTCTAGTTATATATATATATATATATATATATATATATATATATATATACTAGGATGCAGACGGTGCTTATTAGAAGCACCCGACACCCGTCCACAGACCATGGACTTGTTTGATTGGTTGTGTAGTTGGTTAGATTATTTGATTTGGATTGGATTGTTTTGGTGAAATTGAAATTGATATGATTGATGTGTGAATGGCGTGGGCCTTCACTAGACCGGGGATAAGGCTAGGCCTTGTCCCGTTTCTAGTATCGTGCCGTTATGCCGCCGAAATTTTCTAAAATATGTTAGAAAATAAAAATATCATTTTATTGTGTAAATGAATTGAATAGAAATTCATAGGTTGAAATAAAATGTTTTATCGTTAAAAATATAAATTTTTAACGTGAAGTGAATAAAATAAAATATTCATTTATAAGCCGGACGGTTTGTTTATGTACACCTATTTGAATGACATTGATTGGGACGATAAATTCTACACATCGTCCAACTGCACAAATAAAATATGCGTTTGATTGTTTGAAACCCCACACGGGTGTTGGGATGAAATATGAATTTCACTCATCCTGATTGATTAAATATGTCGATCGATTGATTGACAGGCTGTTATAAGCGTTGAATATCTATATTTGATGCTTATACGGTGTAGTGCACTTTGGTTGATGGTTGATTATTTTCAATGTTATTATATACATGTGTTGTATGAAAATCCATATAATTAATTTTATATGGTAATTGATTGGGCCTCATTCCAATCGTGAAAATAAAGAATATTTTGATAATAACAAATATTTTGATAATAGGAAATATTTGAAATAGAATATTTAAAAATAGAAATTATGAAGCCGTGTTGATTAGATTGACGCCATTTTGACGTAAACGATATTTATATCGATTTTATTCATTTTAAAATGAATATTGAAAAGTAATCTCGAAATTGAATATTTTGAAATGAATTGAATTGAAAACGATTTCGAAATGAATTGAATTGAAAACGATTTCGAAATGAATTGAATTGAAAACGATTTCGAAATGAATTGAATTGAAAACGATTTCGAAATGAATTGAATTGAAAACGATTTCGAAATGAATTGAATTGAAAACGATTTCGAAATGAATTGAATTGAAAACGATTTCGAAATGAAAGGAATTGAAAACGAATTCAAATTGAATTGAAATTTGAAGTGAATAGAAATGAATTTTAAAACGAATTTATAAAGAAGAATTCAATTGTGATTTGAATTGAAAAGGAAGTTGAAAATGTTTTTGAAATGAATTCAAAACTATTTATATAATTCGTTTTAAATAGAAATCGACGAAGTATATATTATATATATTATATATATAATATAATGGCCTGAATAGAACGCGCCGCGCCGCGGCAGTTCGTGAATTTCGACCATTTATTTCAAACGGACATTACGGGAGATCCGACCGTCGGATTCTCCTAAAACCGGAAGCGTTGGGTTCGTATCGAAAAGAGCTTTCTAACGAATATTAGAAATTCAAAATCTAACGGTTGGATTTGGAGATACGTCCAAATCAAATTCGAAAAAGGTCGCTGTAAGTGCAGTTCGATGGCCATTGATGGAAATCGACTGTACGGGCCTTGATAAAATTATTAAAAATAGTAATAATTTGTGTAAAATCATAAGAAATGATTTAGGAAGAATTGGGATGAAAAACTCCATATTTGAAAAGATAAAAATAGATTTTTATCGAAATGAACTAGTTTTGAACTAGAATTATAATTCTATTTATTTTTAAATAAATAAATTGAATTTGAAAAGGGTTTTGAAATTAACCAAAATTTCCAATGATTGCATTGGAGTGGATTTAAATCGAAATTGTCTTCGGAATATTTCGATGTTGGAATTCGTGATTATACAGGTGTTGTTATGGAAATTTGAAAGATATATTTATATCGTTATTTCCAATACGACATTTGTTAGTCGTAGAATTTGATATTGAATATAAGCCGGGATATTTTCTATTCAGAGCCTTGTGTTGAATATCAAATGTGATTTGGGTTTGTCGTGAATGGTGTCTTCACTAACACTGTTCTTGAACCCAGTTGGGAAAAGATTAAATCTTTTTATTTAGATTTAATGAAGTGTACCAATTAAATAATATTTAATTGGAATTGAATTGATATTGATTTTTGGGTTTATCGTGAACAGTGTTTTAAATAACACTCGTTCTTTAACCCGATAATTAATGAATGTGACTTTGGGTTTATCGTGAACCGTGTTTTAAATGACACTGATTCTTTAACCCAGTTAACGATTAAAACTAAGTGGAGTTTTAATGAATCTTTAATTAGATTGAAATAATCGAGAATGGAGTATCACCAGTTTTGCTCCAGGCGATAGTTAAATCTTTAATTAGATTTGAACGTGAAATGGTAATTGAACTTACCGATAACACTGTGGTGTTAGATATGAAGTATTACCAGTTTTACTTCATGGGATAAATAGGTTGGGATTGGGAAATTAAAACAAATGATTACTTCGGTAAGTTTCGTTAATCCCGGCTAGTTGAATCGAAATTCAAAAGTAGATTAAAGAATAAATTCAAGAATTTATCTTTGATAAAATTAATGGGAACCTTTCCCTATGAATGTGAAATTTAGAAACTGACTGTCGGTTAGTCAAACAGAATGGTTTTCTGGATATTGATCTGATGTTGGTTTCGGCCTTCGGGGTTAATATTTGGGGAATTGTTCTCTTGATTAATTTACGGTTAGTGACTAATGAATTGGAATGAGGCGTATGTTGTGTTTGTGTAACACTTATTTAAAATATACGCGAGTTATTCGGAAAGACCGGGTTTATCCCATTCTGAATAACTGATACGACGATAAGTCGAAGATGAAGACGATGGTCGAAGACCGGAGGTCTTCACGTCGTTTGGGTGATAACTGATGATCTTGATTGGGCTGTACACCCAAGAAGATGGAAACAGTTGGTGATCTTCTAGACGTACTTGGAGATCGATGGATATGCGGGGTACTAGGTGCCTCCGGTTTCGTTCAGCCCCAGAACGGACTTGTAAATGGACCGTGTGTCTGACATTGGATTTTAGTCTGTGTGATTGATCTCTATTAAATATATATCTGTTTGGCGGCGGAGAATTTATTCTCTTGCTTAACGCCCTTCTCTGAGACGTACGAGCTCAGGGGTTATATATTGATGGATATCAAACGCATGGAGTGAGTTGCCTGTGTGGCATGCCTAAGTGGCAATTGATCGAGGCTTCTATTGAAAAGCAAAGTCTTGTGGTGATGATCAAAGCACGGCCTTTGTGGCGTAGCTTTGTGTAACGTTTGCTTCGCGAGTTTCACACCCGGTATGAACCAAAAACGGGAGACGGACCTCAGGGAGGGCATGCGTTTCTTCCTAGTTAGAAGTGGCGTCAGTGGCTTTACACGCCCTGACGAGTTTGACTTATGTGGTTGTTGCTGTTGCGAGGCGCCTCGGATTGATCGGTCGTTCTCGAACCGATGGAGTCATTTAGTTGGCTCATTTACGCCCCAAAGGGCGGGGAAACGTAGTGTTCAGGCATAATAATCCACATCGGTGGACCGGCCCTGTCGCTCCATGGGGCAGTTGCGGCTGTTCCTGAGGCTCGGACTAGGCAGTCTCGAATCGGTTGAGGACTATCTTTTGCCTCGGTTCATAGACGGAAATCCAATTTCCAAATACGTGACTTTGCGGTTTTATTTGTAAACCTATATATGGCGACATGATATATGGTACCCATGTCGCCTATGATTGATACTTATGATTTGAAGTTGTTTTGTACACTATGCACTTATTATAGTATCAATAATTTGTTTTTAAACGTATCAAGCATTCTTTGGCTGTTATAAGGGAAAACCCTATCCTCGGCTGCGTTGCATTGTGTGATGGGACCTGGGTCTTATAACAGCTTCATTTTTTCTTTATTTAGCATGGCGCTGTTTGTTTATGCACTGGTGTTCTTGGGAGGAAACCCGTTCCGTGTTATACGGCGTGGTCCCTTGATTTACCTAACTTTAAAAATAAAGATTAATAACTGTTTTAGTTCTCACACCAGTCCCATGACTGACCTGGAGTTTATTGTTTTGACCTAAACTCTGGGTGCCCTTATTTTGACACGGGCAGCTAGTAGTTTTGGTTTTGCAGATTTATATTCACAGGATCCTGGTTTACAGCTGGAATGATATCCGGAAAGCTTTGTATCCGTATATCTCTTCTAGTTGTGTATTTTATTATTTTCCGCTGCTATGTATTTAAATGTAATTTAAATCTCTGATATTTCTGTGTAATATTCTTTTATACTCTGTATATTCTTGTAATCTGATGCATTGTTGTAACATACAATGAAACGTTCTTTATATGCGTTCTGTTGTGGCTTGTTCTCGAACTATCCGACGCTTTCCTTTACGGGGAAGTTACGGGTTTTCACAGTTTTGCAGGCAGGGCTGAGCTGATAAACTCTGTTATCGCACCTATTATTCTATATTGGATCTTTATTTATCAAATCCCAGAATATACAATAGATAATATTCAAGCTTTATGTGCTGATTTTTTTGGTGGGGTGCTTCTCATAAAGTTTCATGGCAAAAGTTGTGTAGACCAAAATCTGAAGGTAAAGTAGGTTTAAAATTATTATCTGATCTTAAAAAAGCAGCTAGTGTGAAATTGCTTTGGAAATTCTTGGCTAATTCATCTTTGTGGAGTTAGTGGATGCGGTATAAATATTGCAAAAATGGATTTTTTTGGTCAATTCCTCGTGATAATAATGCATCCTCAACTTGGAAGGCTATCATAAAGCTAAGAACAAGATCTAAGCAGTTATTCAACAAAGCAATTGCTACAGGGGATGACACAAACTTATGGCATGATCCTTGGATAAACTGTAAAAGTTTGGTGGACATACTTGGTTATGACCGACTGAACCTAATTAGTGATGCAAATCAGAAAGTAAGCTATATTATAAGGAATGATAACTTTATACCTGATATTCACCCAACTACTCGAGAACTGATTGAAGAGATAAGCTCCATTCCAATTCATCCAAACAAAATCCAAGATGCATATGAATGGGGTGATGGAAGACAATTTTCATTCCACAAAGCTTGGGATCTGCTACGAAATCATGAACCACAAGATAAATCATATTCCGTAATCTAGCATGGTAAAAACAGTAAAAAAATGTCTTTTATTACTTATCTTGCTTTTCTTGGCAGGTTGAATACAAAGGACAGAATCCAGCACTATTGTAATATCTCAGATATGCTATGCCATCTTTGCAACAATCACCCTGAGTCGATTCAACATATCTTCTTCTCATGTGACTATTCAGCTTTCATATGGCTTTCCCTAAAGCAAAGATTGGATCTTTCGCTGAATTTGGGTGATTTGAAGGAAGAAGTGATGCTCATCTATGATAATTTCAAAGCAAAAGGTCAATTGAAGGATCTGGCATGTGCTACTCTATCTTCAGCGATTTACTTTATCTGGAAAGAACGGAACTTGAGAATTTTTCAGAACAAAAGAATGGATCCATCAGTTTGTCTATGGAAAATTGAAAGAGAAATCAAGCTTTTGGTGAACAACAACGGCAGCTGTACCAAAAGAGACGGAAGAAGTGAAAGGATACTTGGAAGATGGGGTATTGACTTGAAGGATACCGGCTGATCCGGTGAAGCAACTTGAAGTGGTTGTGGTAGTGGGCCGATGGGCTTTGAGAGAGTGTTAACCTGTTTTTACCTTATGCTTTTTCATGTTTTTTATGTAATAACTTGTAGCAACCCGTAATTTTAGGACTAAAATAAAATATTATTTTTGATTAATTTAATTAGTTTTGGACATTTAAAAACAGTTTATTTAAAAAAAAAGTTAAACATGGATAATACATCAAGACGCTTGACCAATGAATTCAGCAAAACAAAACGGATATGCATTCAAGTTTAACATGGATTTTGTGGATCGTTCGAATTATATGTTTGTTGCTATCAAATAAAACAAATAATAATGATTGAAGTGGAAAAAAAAATAAGAGGAAGGGAGCAACGTGTGTAGATTTTAGGAAGGAAGCGACATATGTTGCTTTGAGGTCTAATTAACATACAAGTGTTCATTTCTGTATATGTTTAATTAGATAGGTGCTTAATTAATTTCTATTAATGCGCATTAAATAATTTTCTTCTTTTATATGATGATAAAAGGAATCCATCAGTTTGTGGAATACAAGGAAAATACGAACCATATTTACAAACAATTGTTGTTCCCCTTTTGTGTGTTTCTAGCATGAAATTAAAGATTCGGGCCCACGGATGATCAAATTTTCTAAAACGAAAAATGGTGTTCTACTTAGAATACCATCTAGTAATTTAGGCAAGATTCGCCTGAATTCCGACGTCATTCCATCTTGTAATCATTTATTAAATGTCAAATTAAATGACACGCACAAAACGAACTTATTTATTTTTCTACAAAATTAATTCTCTTGCTATATCCAGCTAGACGCATCTCAGAATAAAGGACAAAGGGCGTAATCCTATATATGATTTTTTTTAGTAACTATGTTAATTAAATACGCAAAAGGGTAATAAAAAGGGAATTTAATATAACCTAATTTGGAAAGTTAGTAATATTTTGGATGGTTGGAAAAAAATAGATTTTCATATTACAATTTTTATTAAAACGCAATGGATGTCATTACAAGGATAATGTTAAAAG
Organism: Allium sativum; assembly: GCA_030737875.1. Classification (NCBI taxonomy): domain Eukaryota; kingdom Viridiplantae; phylum Streptophyta; class Magnoliopsida; order Asparagales; family Amaryllidaceae; genus Allium; species Allium sativum. The sequence continues at coordinate 372,341,399 of CM060925.1, read as the reverse complement.
AAGAAAGATTAATACAAAATAGAGATGTTAATGTATTTTGTACTACCTAACAAAAAAGAAAGAAAACAGAAAAGGTGTTTTCTAATTATGAATCGCGGAAGGAATTATTCTATAATAAATATGGATATAGATTTTAGTAGTGTTTCCATAGCCAACCCAGTAGATTATGACTAGCTCCCTAAAGAAAAGATTTATAATAGTAGCAAGGATTAAAGAATAACAATTAAGATAAAGGTAAAAAGAAAAAATGACACTAATCAAGTTAAATACCTCGTAGACTGAAAAGGAAAAATCCTGAATGGTAAAAGATATAAAAGACAAATAAAGGAAAGAATTAATGTATTTCTTTAAGACACATTCCATTTACTCTCTCTTCTCTCATTCCATTTATTCTTGTTTTCTCATTCCATTATTTTTCAAATATATATTATCTGTATTCCACTTAGAATAGCAACATGTAGGTTTAAATAACCTAGGGGTCTAATTAAAAAAAAATTACCTACTTCTATATAATATCATATTCCCCAACCCTAACCTATTCTCTAAACCTAAAGCTACGCTCTTTCTACTTCCTCTCAACAATGGCTGCTCTCTTCTCCATCAAAAACATGTTAAAATCCAAATCTCACCAAACCCTAACAAATTATATGTCAACACGAAGGTATCGACGATACGAAGCTACTGGTGTCGTCGGTTTCATCAAACAACGCCCGGATTTGTCAAAATTTCCGATCAAAAGTTCAGATTTTCGGATTTTAAAAGCTCAAAAAACCGTCCATTTAAACCCATTAAGGTGAGAACTCCTTTCACTCTAATTATTTTACAGTTAAATTTATATTAGAATATAAACGATGCTTAGCAGCATCCGACACTATTGATTGTACAAAACCATGATGGTTGTTGGGATTGTGATTTGGTTTGTTATTGTGTGATATTGTTGTACATGAAAATTATTTATATAAAATATATATATATAAATTATCGTGAAATAAAAACTTCATTTTGTTATCTAAAAAGTTAGCATAACAAAAACTTCATTTTTGTTATATGAAATGTAACATGATCAAAAACTTCATTTTTTATTTGTATAAAAATGTTAACATAGAAAAGATTCATTTTTATTGCGTAATAATGTTAACATAGGAAAACTCCATTTTCTACATTTTAATGCATAGGATGAATCAATTAAAAGATTAAATGTTGACCAAAATGTCCCTTTAACATATTAGTTTAGAATAAGATAATTATATGTTAATCATATGTCTACTTAACCAAAATGTCACCTTATCATATTAGTTTAGAATAAAAGAATTATTTGTTAACATATGTTTTATTGGAACGAATGTCATTTGTATCTTGACAATGTAGAATGAAAGAATTATTTGTTAATATATTATTGGTTAATAAAATTGTCATCTTTGACAAAATAGAATGGTTGATTTATAACCATCATTTATGTTAGAGTTGTCATATCTGAATAAAACCATCACTTATGTTAGAATTGTCATTTAGTTATGGCTTGTTATGTCAAATAGAATGTGAGAACTCTTTTCTCACTCATTCTTTATTTCAGTATTTATTTATTTATTTATTTTTTACAAATAAATATCTTTAAATGCTTGAGATGATTGTTTGTGGTTTAATTTCATATTATACATGAATGGTTGTGGATTGATGTTGTTAATTGGTGTTATGAATTAATGCGATGTTTTGAAAATTGAAACCATGAAACTGGATAATTAATGTCGAGTGTTATTTATGTTAAATTATATATGTTACACTTCCGTACATAAGTGACCTGACTTATGTACGTTGACTGGGTAAATATTTGCACACAATTTCCCAAGTGCACAATTAAATGTGTTGTTATTTGGTTGTTTTATTGTTAAAGATAATTGTGTGATGGTTGATATGTCAAATTTAATGTATGCTGTTTGAAAGTCATTTACATAAATTAATGAATGTTATCGAATGTAAGGTGAATTGAGCAATGTAGGAAAATGTTGTAAATGCAATATTTGAAGTATCATTTATGTTATTATGTGGGTCTCATTCCAAATGAGAGAATTTGAACATTTTTAAAAGGTTATCTCGTTAAAAGAATTTATTGTGGTTTTAAATGTCGTTTAATGTCATTTAATTAATACAAAGCCGTTTAGATAGTTTCACGTTATTTTTGGCGAAAATGGTCAATACCATTTATTTCATTCATTAAATATAAATGATTTAAGTTTTGAAATTTGAAAATTTTCAATTTTACGTTTATTTTAATATAATTAAAATGAAATGAAATGACCCAAACTTCCCCGTAAAGGAAAGCCCGGATTGCTTTGAGAACAATACTCATCAGAACACAAACAGAAGAACATTTTTATTGCTATTAACACAATTACATCAGAGTACAAGAGTATTCCAGAGTACAGATAAATACCTTACATTGGAAATACAATACCACAGTTTAAATTACATTTAAATACAGCATCGGAAAATATAATACAAAATACCACTAAAAGAGATACACGGATACAGAGCTTTCTGAATATCGCTTCAGCTGTAGACCAGGATCCTTTGAATGTAATATCTGCAAAACCAAAACTACTAGCTGCCCGTGTGGAAAATATGGGCACCCAGAGTTTAGGTTAAAAGAATAAACTCTAGGTCAGTCATGGGACTGGTATGAGAACTCAAAACTAATTTAACTAATAAGACAAATCCAAGGACCACGCCGCTAATGCGGAACGGGTTTTGTTCCAATGGATTGTCGATGCATAAATTAAAGTAAATCGTTTAAACAACGCAATGATTTTTGGAAAAATGAAACCATTATAAGACCCAGGTCCCATCACACAATGCAACGCACACCAGAAGATAGGGTTTTACCTTATAATGGTCAAAAGATGCTTGATACGTATAAAAACGGATTTTGATACTATTAGTGTGTATATATATGTTTTAAAACAATTTGAATCATAATGTATCAATCCTAGACGGCATGGTTACCATATAGCATGTCGCCAATACTAGTTCTACAATCAAAACTGATGGTGTCGTATTGGAGATTTGGATTCCATCATGAGTCGAGGCTAGGGGCAAGCTCCTCTCCGATTCGAGACACTCTAGCAAATGCCTCAGGATCCCCCGGAGTGAACCCTTGGAAGCGGTAGGGCCGGTCCCCGCCTATGGGCAGTGGATTAGTTATGCCTGAACACACGTTTCCCGGTCCCTTTGGACCTATAGTATGACCACCAACGACCTATAAAAATAACGAGGCGCCTCAAAATCCATCATCCACATAAGTAAAATGTCAGCGCTGGTAGGTCCCTCCCTGACATCACTCTAGCTAGAAAGAAACGTGTGCACTCCCTACGGTCCGTATCCCGTTTTTCACTCATACCGGGGTGTGAGGCTCGCGAAGTAACGCTGTACACAAAGCTATGCTAATTAAAGCCGTGCTTCGATCATCATCCACAAGGCCCTGCTTTTCAACAAAAGCCTTGATCATATGCATCTTAGCATGTCACATTGTCAGACCATACTATATCATCAAACATCTACCGATATATAACAGGGTGTTAGGCAAGAGAATAAATTCTCCACCACCAAACAGCTATATATTAGATAGAGATCAACGAGTACAATATAAAGGAATACAATGTCAGACACACAATCCATTTATTAGTCCGTTTTGGGCCTGAACGAAACCATATCCAGTAGATCTCCTAATACGTCTGAATGATCATCAATTTTCCCTTATCTTGGGTGTACGGTCCAATCAATATATCAATAATCATTCATTCGATATGGAAATTTCCCAGTTGGTACTGATGCATGCATACCATTGTGTTAGTCTTGGTTCGAGTCCCGCGTGGTCCAAGTGCATGTGTCTATCCAACAAACTGCTGGATGGTGCAGTTGGCAAAGGCATCCGCCTCATCACTCAGCGTGCATGCTTTTAGTCCAATTGCCATCGTTCTTTTTATGGTCTGACAATGTGACATGCTAAGAAGCATATGATCAAGGATTTTGTTGAAAAGCAGGGCCTTATGGATGATGATCGAAGCACAGCTTTAATTAGCATAGCTTTGTGTACAGCGTTACTTCGCGAGCCTCACACCCCGGTATGAGTCAAAAACAGGATACGGACCGTAGGGAGTGCACACGTTTCTTTCTAGCTAGAGTGATGTCAGGGACCTACCAGCGCTGACATTTTACTTATGTGGATGATGGATTTTGAGGCACCTCGTTATTTTTATAGGCCGTTGGTGGTCATACTATAGGTCCAAAGGGATCGGGAAACGTGTGTTCAGGCATAACTAATCCACTGCCCATAGGCGGGGACCGGCCCTACCGCTTCCAAGGGTTCACTACGGGGGATCCTGAGGCATTTGCTAGAGTGTCTCGAATTGGAGAGGAGCTTGCCCCTAGCCTCGACTCATGATGGAATCCAAATCTCCAATACGACACCATCGGTTTTGATTGTAGAACTAGTATTGGCAACATGCTATATGGTAACCATGCCGTCTAGGATTGATACATTATGATTCAAATTGTTTTAAAACATATATATATACACACTAATAGTATCAAAATCCGTTTTTATACGTATCAAGCATCTTTTGACCATTATAAGGTAAAACCCTATCCTCTGGTGTGCGTTGCATTGTGTGATGGGACCTGGGTCTTATAATGGTTTCATTTTTCCAAAAATCATTGTGTTGTTTAAACGATTTACTTTAATTTATGCACCGACAATCCATTGGAACAAAACCCGTTCCGCATTAGCGGCGTGGTCCTTGGATTTGTCTTATTAGTTAAATTAGTTTTGAGTTCTCATACCAGTCCCATGACTGACCTAGAGTTTATTCTTTTAACCTAAACTCTGGGTGCCCATATTTTCCACACGGGCAGCTAGTAGTTTTGGTTTTGCAGATATTACATTCAAAGGATCCTGGTCTAGAGCTGAAGCGATATTCGGAAAGCTCTGTATCTGTGTATCTCTTTTAGTGGTATTTTGTATTATATTTTCCGATGCTGTATTTAAATGTAATTTAAACTCTGGTATTGTATTTCCAATGTAAGGTATTTATTTGTACTCTGGAATACTCTTGTACTCTGATGTAATTGTGTTAATAGCAATAAAAATGTTCTTCTGTTTGTGTTCTGATGAGTATTGTTCTCAAAGCAATCCGGGCTTTCCTTTACGGGGAAGTTTGGGTCGTTTCATTTGGTATCAGAGCTTTGGTTTACAGAGCTTGAGAACAAGACACATTAGAACCGAACAAAAGAATTCATCAGAGATTGGATTAGTAATATCCAATAAGAATGACTCGTTAGAGATGGGATCAGTAGTATCCTAGAATGAGTCCGAAGAGTATTATTTTTAAAATAATAATAATAATAATAATGAAAACGAACTTTGTTTTGAAAATTTAAACCATATTATACGTATTTGAATTTTCTATTATATTTTGGACTATCGAGTTTGAGTAGATTTTGCATACACGCCTAGCTAGCGTATATTCGTAGTCTCAATATACTTGGTAGATATAGATTCCCACTCTAGAAACCCGGAGATGACCCTGATGACACTAGTGATTGATGCATCCTCATCAGAATTCATGTTCGTGTTTCAAAGGTGGGATATCTATATATTTCCCATTTGACTGGTGTGAGAACCAAAACTTAGATATTGTTGTGACTTGGCATCAAAATATGATTTTTGAATACATATGAATAAAGTTATGCATTTTAGAAAGTTAACCCACTAATTGATTGATGGTTGTGTTGTTTGCTTGATTGAGTTAATTAAAAATGCAGATAGACTTGTATACGTATATAATATTGAACATGTCATAGCAAGAAGGCTAGAAGCAGAGGAATAAAATTATTTGCCCGACAAAAAAATAGGTACACATTTACTATTTCTTGGGTTTTTGATTTTATTAACCGTTGGCTAGCCGTTGCTTGGCACTTTTTCTCTCTTACCCTCCTTCTTGTTTTTCTTTTTGAATTTATATGCCGTTGCTTGGCTTTTCTCTCTCCTATCCTCTTCCTTCTATTTTATTTTCTTTTGGTGCCCTATGAGGGAGTTTGCGATTTTCGATATTCCCCGTACAAAGGAGGTTATGGCGAAATTTTTCTAAAATTTAGGGCGTTAGCCAAATTTTTGAAAATTGGAGAATTCTTAGAAATTGAAAAGTTGAAAGTTTAATCCGTAATAAATTTTTGAAAGTTGAGTGGAATTATAAAACAACTTTTTACTCTATTCCTTTTCGAGGACGAAAAGTTCTTAAGTGGGGGAGATTGTAGCAACCCGGAATTTTAGGACTAAAATAAAATATTATTTTTGATTAATTTAATGAGTTTTGGAAATTTAAAAACAGTTTATTTAAAAAAAAAGTTAAACATGGATAATACATCAAGACGCTTGACCAATGAATTCAGCACAACAAAACGGATATGCATTCAAGTTTAACATGGATTTTGTGGATCGTTCGAATTATATGTTTGTTGCTATCAAATAAAACAAATAATAATGATTGAAGTGGAAAAAAAATAAGAGGAAGGGAGCAACGTGTGTAGATTTTAGGATGGAAGCGACATCTGTTGCTTTGAGGTCTAATTAACATACAAGTGTTCATTTCTATATATGTTTAATTAGATAGGTGCTTAATTAATTTCTTTTAATGCGCATTTAATAATTTTCTTCTTTTATATGATGATAAAAGGAATCCATCAATTTGTGGAATACAAGGAAAATACGAACCATATTTACAAACAATTGTTGTTCCCCTTTTGTGTGTTTCTAGCATGAAATCAAAGATTCGGGCCCACGGATGATCAAATTTTCTAAAACGAAAAATGGTGTTCTACTTAGAATACCATCTAGTAATTTAGGCAAGATTCGCCTAAATTCCGACGTCATTCCATCTTGTAATCATTTATTAAATGTCAAATTAAATGACACGCACAAAACGAACTTATTTATTTTTCTACAAAATTAATTCTCTTGCTATATCCAGCTAGACGCATCTCAGAATAAAGGACAAATGGCGTAATCCTATTTTTTTTTTAGTAACTATGTTAATTAAATACGCAAAAGGGTAATAAAAAGGGAATTTAATATAACCTAATTTGGAAAGTTAGTAATATTTTGGATGGTTGGAAAAGAATAGATTTTCATATTACAATTTTTATTAAAACGCAATGGATGTCATTACAAGGATAATGTTAAAAGAAGAAAGATTAATACAAAATAGAGATGTTAATGTATTTTGTACTACCTAACAAAAAAGAAAGAAAACAGAAAAGGTGTTTTCTAATTATGAATCAAGGAAGGAATTATTCTATAATAAATATGGATATAGATTTTAGAAGTGTTTCCATAGCCAACCCAGTAGATTATGACTAGCTCCCTAAAGAAAAGATTTATAATAGTAGCAAGGATTAAAGAATAACAATTAAGATAAAGGTAAAAAGGAAAAATGACACTAATCAAGTTAAATACCTCGTAGACTGAAAAAGAAAAATCCTGAATGGTAAAAGATATAAAAGACAAATAAAGGAAAGAATTAATGTATTTCTTTAAGACACATTCCATTTACTCTCTCTTCTCTCATTCCATTTATTCTTGTTTTCTCATTCCATTATTTTTCAAATATATATTATCTGTATTCCACTTAGAATAGCAACATGTAGGTTTAAATAACCTAGGGGTCTAATTAAAAAAATTTTTACCTACTTCTATATAATATCATATTCCCCAACCCTAACCTATTCTCTAAACCTAAAGCTACGCTCTTTCTACTTCCTCTCAACAATGGCTGCTCTCTTCTCCATCAAAAACATGTTAAAATCCAAATCTCTCCAAACCCTAATAAATTATATGTCAACACGAAGGTATCGACGATACGAAGCTACTGGTGTCGTCGGTTTCGTCAAACAACGCCCGGATTTGTCAAAATTTCCGTTCAAAAGTTCAGATTTTCGGATTTTAAAAGCTCAAAAAACCGCCCATTTAAACCCATTAAGGTGAGAACTCCTTTCACTCTAATTATTTTACAGTTAAATTTATATTAGAATATAAACGGTGCTTAGCAGCATCCGACACTATTGATTGTACAAAACCATGATGGTTGTTGGGATTGTGATTTGGTTTGTTATTGTGTGATATTGTTGTACATGAAAATTATTTATATAAAATATATATATATATATATAAATTATCGTGAAATAAAAACTTCATTTTGTTATATAAAAATTAGCATAACAAAAACTTCATTTTTGTTATATGAAATGTAACATGATCAAAAACTTCATTTTTTATTTGTATAAAAATGTTAACATAGAAAAGATTCATTTTTATTGCGTAAAAATGTTAACATAGGAAAACTCCATTTTCTACATTTTAATGCATAGGATGAATCAATTAAAAGATTAAATGTTGACCAAAATGTCCCTTTAACATATTAGTTTAGAATAAGATAATTATATGTTAATCATATGTCTATTTAACCAAAATGTCACCTTATCATATTAGTTTAGAATAAAAGAATTATTTGTTAACATATGTTTTATTGGAACGAATGTCATTTGTATCTTGACAATGTAGAATGAAAGAATTATTTGTTAATATATTATTTGTTAATAAAATTTTCAACTTTGACAAAATAGAATGGTTGATTTATAACCATCATTTATGTTAGAGTTGTCATATCTGAATAAAACCATCACTTATGTTAGAATTGTCATTTAGTTATGGCTTGTTATGTCAATTAGAATGTGAGAACTCTTTTCTCACTCATTCTTTATTTCAGTATTTATTTATTTATTTATTTATTTTTTATAAATAAATATCTTTAAATGCTTGAGATGATTGTTTGTGGTTTAATTTCATATTATACATGAATGGTTGTGGATTGATGTTGTTAATTGGTGTTATGAATTAATGCGATGTTTTGAAAAAAGAAACCATGAAACTGGATAATTAATGTCGAGTGTTATTTATGTTAAATTATATATGTTACACTTCCGTACATAAGTGACCTGACTTATGTACGTTGATTGGGTAAATATTTGCACACAATTTCCCAAGTGCACAATTAAATGTGTTGTTATTTGGTTGTTTTATTGTTAAAGATAATTGTGTGATGGTTGATATGTCAAATTTAATGTATGCTGTTTGAAAGTCATTTACATAAATTAATGAATGTTATCGAATGTAAGGTGAATTGAGCAATGTAGGAAAATGTTGTAAATGCAATATTTGAAGTATCATTTATGTTATTATGTGGGTCTCATTCCAAATGAGAGAATTTGAACATTTTTAAAAGGTTATCTCGTTAAAAGAATTTATTGTGGTTTTAAATGTCGTTTAATGTCATTTAATTAATACAAAGCCGTTTAGATAGTTTCACGTTATTTTTGGCGAAAATGGTCAATACCATTTATTTCATTCATTAAATATAAATGATTTAAGTTTTGAAATTTGAAATTTTTCAATTTTACGTTTATTTTAATATAATTAAAATGAATAGATTCTGCTTGACCCGAGGTTAGATTGAGTTGTGGTATAAGACTGCCCGGACCCGCCCGGCATATCCAGCCACCACAACAATATATATCTTATGTGAGAAGTTAATGCAGTATTAAATAATTAATTAATATTAAAGTTTGAAATTTAAAACTATATAATTTTGAAAATATAATAATTAATACAGAACTAATTAATTAATTAATATAGAAGATTTTGAAATCCCAAGTAACATTTTGGGAAACGTAATAATTAACGCAGAATTTATTAATTTGTTAATATGGAGATTTGAAATTCAAAATATGTATTTTTGAAAAGTTAATATTTCTTTAAATATTATAAACATAAATGCATCATTAATGAATGATTAATTCTGAAAGTTGAATTTCAAAAGTGAACGCTGTGAAACATTAATATTATATCAATATAATATTAAAGGAAGTTGAAAAGTCAAAACTTGTTTATTATTTAAATCTAAGTTTGCAATTATTATTAATAATTTTAATTTATACTAAATAGGAAACGTTTTGAATGAAAATTAATTAAATAATATTAATATATTATTTATTATTATTCAATGGCTTGAATAGAACGTTTCGCGTAGCGACCGTTCGCGAATTTCAACCGTTGACTTTGAATGAACGTAAGGTTAGGAATAAAAGATTATTTTCTTTTATTTAGAATGAACGCTAATGTTAATTAATAAAAGATTATTTCTTTTATGCAACTATGAATGCTAATGTTAACAAATAAAAGATTATTTCTTTTATAAAACTAGGAATGCTAATACTAAAAATATATATATATATATATATATATAAATTAATACTTCTTTACATGGGTTAATGAACGTTAATGTTTATTAATAAATGATACTTCTTTTGTATGAGTTAATGAATTCTAAATAAGTCTCGTTAATGAAAGTTTTCTTTTATTTATAGTTAAAGAAAGCTAAAAAGGTTTTGTAAACAAAAGCAATTCTTTTATTTAAGATTTAGAACGGCGAATATGTTTTGTTTTTTTAAAAAGTAATTTTTTATTTAAGATTAGAGCATCGAATATGCTTTGTTCATAAAGGTTAATCTTTTATTAAGATTAGGAATGCTAAATATATTTTGCTAATAAAGGTCATTCTTTTATGTATGTTAAAGAGCCGTCAAACATGTTTTAATGAAACAAAGTAGGATAATAAAAGTTTAATCTTTTATTTTGAAAAGGAATATGAAACAAAGTGTGAAATAAAGTTTATCTTTTATTTATGAATGAATATGGAATAAGAATTATAAATAAAGTTTATCTTTTATTTATGAATGAATATGAAATAAGAATTATAAATAAAAGTTTATCTTTTATTTATGGATTGAATATAAAATAAGAATGGTAAACAAATGTTTATCTTTTAATTATGAAATGAATATGAAATACGACACATAAATAAAAGTTATCCTTTTATTTATTGAATTAAATAGGTAATATGAAATGAGAAATAAAGGTTATTCTTTTATCAATGATATGAACATGAAAATGAAGGTTTTACTTTATTTATGTTATGACAATGAAATAATATTTGACAATAAAAGTTAACTTTTACTTGAATTCTAAACATGAAAAATGTCTCATTAATTAATGATTTAGAAGATTGAATCTAATTAGAATTTTGAGAAATCTTAAATTAGATTAAAGAAGAGAGTTTCCAATGAAAAGAATTTTTAAATAAACAAATTTTCTTAAGTGAAAATTAGGCTCACATCCTTAGATCTAAACTTAATTAGCCTCACATCCTCCCCTGTTGAAACATATAAATTTCATCCTTGTTTTTAAATTAGCCGAATATTTTTTACAGAATTGCCCAAACTAAATATTTCGGCCTTAATTATCGCATCAGATCCGATATTTTATATTATTCATTTATTTTATTCTTAAACGTAATTTTCTGTGTAAATGGCGGCGGCTTATTCTTTTGGAATTTCCGATCGACAATTTTCTCACTTTGTATAAATGGCGGCGGCGGCTTGTATTTTCAGAGACTGAATTTGATCCAGTTTTTATTTATTAAATGTATGCGTCTTCATCAAGGTAATTTTTACTTTTTTTCTTACTTTGTATAATGATTTCACTTTTGCAGTTGAATTATATTGATTCATTATTCATAACTAGTTTAGTCGTATATTATTAATTGTTAATATTTTTTTTTACAGGTGACTTATAATTGTTAATATTTTTTTTACAGGTGCGGATTTCATTTTGACCTCGTTTTTTGTTGATCTGAGCGTAAACGTATGAAACTATTGTTAGAACACTTGGTTTTGCGTGTACTCAGAAAAGTTGAGTATAAGTATGCATATATTCTACATATATGCATATAAATATGCATATATTTTAATTATCTGTCTTCAGCATTCTGTTAAAAAGTTGCCTACAAATATGCATATATTCTTAATATATGCATATCTGTATGCAACTTTTTATCAAGCACGCAGAAAAACAGATATTTTAAAAATTTATTCATATATGTATGCATATATGTAAAATACTTGCATATGCTTATGCAGAAATATTATTATTTTCCTGAATTGTAAGCATGTATATACTTATGCAGAAACAATTATGTGATGTAATAATATCAGTTCAATATTCCTGAAAAGTTGAGTATAAGTATGCACATATTCTACATATATGCATATAAATATGCATATATTTTAAATATCTGTCTTCAGCATTCTGTTAAAAAGTTGCCTACAAATATGCATATATTCTTAATATATGCATATCTGTATGCAACTTTTTATCAAGCACGCAGAAAAACAGATATTTTAAAAATTTATTCATATATGTATGCATATATGTAAAATATTTGCATATACTTATGCAGAAATATTATTATTTTCGTGAATTGTAAGCATGTATATACTTATTTATTAAATGTATGTTTCTTCATCAAGGTAATTTTTACTTTTTTTCTTACTTTGTATAATGATTTCACTTTTGCAGTTGAATTATATTGATTCATTATTCATAACTAGTTTAGTCGTATATTATTAATTGTTAATATTTTTTTTTACAGGTGACTTATAATTGTTAATATTTTTTTTACAGGTGCGGATTTCATTTTGACTTCGTTTTTTGTTGATCTGAGCGTAAACGTATGAAACTATTGTTAGAACACTTGGTTTTGCGTGTACTCAGAAAAGTTGAGTATAAGTATGCACATATTCTACATATATGCATATAAATATGCAGATATTTTAAATATCTGTCTTCAACATTCTGTTAAAAAGTCGCCTACAAATATGCATATATTCTCAATATATGCATATCTGTATGCAACTTTTTATCAAGCACGCAGAAAAACAGATATTTTAAAAATTTATTCATATATGTATGCATATATGTAAAATACTTGCATATACTTATGCAGAAATATTATTATTTTCCAGAATTGTAAGCATGTATATACTTATGCAGAAACAATTATGTGATGTAATAATATCAGTTCAATATTTTGTTGTAAATTTGTTTTTGATTGCCAGTTTTTGTTTTAAGCTGAAATGTATTCAAATATTCGTTATATTTGAATAAATGTATGCAGTATTTTTGAACATTCCTTTACCTCATTTGTACAAAAAAAATTGGTATGTTTATAGTGTAAGAAAGAAGAAGTAGTACCTTCAAACAACTAAACTGCGAATCCACTTACTAGCATACTACTGTTGATCATTTGTTACATATAATTATGCAGTTATATAGAAAAAATACATAGAAGTATGGACTTATTGCATTGCCTATGACTTTCAACGTATTCTTGTATACAAGTATGCAGTTATTCTGAGTACCTGCATACTTGTATGCAATTATTCAGTATGCACGCACATATTTTTTGCATGCGTATGCAGATAGTTGCATACATGTATGCAACTATTGGCAAAACTTGCATACATGTATGCAAAAAATTGCACCGCCATGAAGAAATCTATGAATTCAATTTTGAATTGTTGATTGAAAGTTTGCAAATGCCAGTAGATAGTTGCATATTTGTATGCAGATAATCAGAATTGTTGTTTACTAGTATGCAATTATTTGTTCAGAAATTTTTTAATTCTTGCATAAACAAATAAATTTAGTAATAACAGTTGCATGTTTATGTGCATTTATTACATGATTTTTTTTGAATATTCGTACTGGTATTTTGATTTCAAACAATGGTCTGTTGTTTATTAATTGCAATAATGACTCGCTGAGGTATATTTTGTACGGTTTCAAGTTAGTTTGGTTCTAGATAATAACCTGGAATTTTAAATCCTGTTGTGCAGTTGTTCTAAATATTAGCATCATTGTATGCAATTATTTTGAAAATTTGCAAATTGGAATTGCAGAAGTAAAATACTAGCATACTTTTATGAAAATGTTATTATTACTTGCATACGAATATGCAGACAATACAAATAATAATTGCGTACATATAACTAATGTACAACAAAATACATATTTGAATTGCATAATTAGAATAATAGTATAATACTGAACTGATGTACAACAAAATACTTGCATAAATATATGCACCTTTTCTTTAAACCTGCACAAAATTGTGCAAAAATCACTCAAATAAACAATCAAGCATTTTTTTGGTTAAAACTACAACTGTGCGATATCTTTTAAACTACATTTACACAAATTTGCATAGCTGCATGTTTCTCTGTATCAAGCAATCATAAAAACATAATATATAATATATGCATATATGTATGCATATATCTAGAATATATGCATATAAATATGCATATTTTACTGAAATTTTGCTGAATAGCATATAAATGCATTCAAATATTTAATTCTTAAACGTTCTCGCTTACAATCATACAGAACGAAACAAACAATTATATTAATAACTTTTTTCGCTAATTTTTGTACTTTAATATGTCGACATCACAGCAACACAGGACGAATTTGGTTTTTATTGCTCCAGAGTCTTTCAAAACCGTGGAATTTGGTTTTTGCGTGAGATTGAAGAAGCGATCGGACTAAGTACTATCGAGGAATCGATGTAGGATTGATCTACAGTTTTGCAGAATTTTAGGTTTAGGGTTTTAAGCGATTTGATAGGAGCGATATACTGAGTACTTTTGATTTTTTGAGCGAGATGATTTCAGCAAGATGATAGGAGCGATAGATGCGTAAGGGTACAGCAGTAATTTTTTTAACGGAAATTCGAAAACAGGGATGTATTCTTTATTTTTTTTATCACCGGGTTTTTTTTATATTTTGAAACTTAATAGGGACCTGTAAAAAACGCACCCTTTTCTTAATGGGAATGAGGCGTTGGTTGTGTTTTAGACACATGATTTTAAATAGCGCAAATTATTCAGGAAGACCGGGTTTACCCATTCTGAATGATTCATACGACGATTGAAGACCGACGATGGAGACGGTTGTTGAAGACCGGGAAATTTCCATATCGAATGAATGATTATTGATATCTTGATTGGACCGTACATCCAAGATGAGGGAAAATTGATGATCATTCAGACTTATTAGGAGATCTACTGGATATGGTTTCGTTCAGGCCCAGAACGGACTAATAAATGGATTGTGTGTCTGACATTGTATTCCTTTATATTGTACTCGTTGATCTCTGTCTAATATATAGCTGTTTGGTGGTGGAGAATTTATTCTCTTGCCTAACACCCTGTTATATATCGGTAGATGTTTGATGATATAGTATGGTCTGACAATGTGACATGCTAAGATGCATATGATCAAGGCTTTTGTTGAAAAGCAGGGCCTTGTGGATGATGATCGAAGCACAGCTTTAATTAGCATAGCTTTGTGTACAGCGTTACTTCGCGAGCCTCACACCCCGGTATGAGTCAAAAACGGGATACGGACCGTAGGGAGTGCACACGTTTCTTTCTAGCTAGAGTGATGTCAGGGACCTACCAGCGCTGACATTTTACTTATGTGGATGATGGATTTTGAGGCGCCTTGTTATTTTTATAGGCCGTTGGTGGTCATACTATAGGTCCAAAGGGACCGGGAAACGTGTGTTCAGGCATAACTAATCAACTGCCCATAGGCGGGGACCGACCCTACCGCTTCCAAGGGTTCACTATGGGGGATCCTGAGGCATTTGCTAGAGTGTCTCGAATCGGAGAGGAGCTTGCCCCTAGCCTCGACTCATGATGGAATCCAAATCTCCAATACGACACCATTGGTTTTGATTGTAGAACTAGTATTGGCGACATGCTATATGGTAACCATGTCGTCTAGGATTGATACATTATGATTCAAATTGTTTTAAAACATATATATACACACTAATAGTATCAAAATCCGTTTTTATACGTATCAAGCATCTTTTGACCATTATAAGGTAAAACCCTATCCTCTGGTGTGCGTTTGTGAAGACCCGTAACTTCCCCCTAAAGGAAAGCGTCGGATAGTTCGAGAACAAGCAGAACGCATATAAAAGAACGTTTCATTGTATATTACAACAATGCATCAGATTACAAGAATATACAGAGTATAAAAGAATACTACACAGAAATATCAGAGATTTAAATTACATTTAAATACATAGCAGCGGTAAATAATACAATACACAACTAGAAGGAGATATACGGATACAAAGCTTTCCGGATATCGTTCCAGCTGTAAACCAGGATCCTGTGAATATAAATCTGCAAAACCAAAACTACTAGCTGCCCGTGTCAAAATAGGGGCACCCAGAGTTTAGGTTAAAACAATAAACTCCAGGTCAGTCATGTGACTGGTGTGAGAACTAAAACAGTTAATCTTTATTTTTAAAGCTAGGTAAATCAAGGGACCACGCTGTATAACACGGAACGGGTTTCCTCCCAAGAATACTAGTGCATAAAACAAAAACAGCGCAATGCTAAATAAAGAAAAATGAAGCTATTATAAGACCCAGTTCCCGTCACACAATGCAACGCAAGGCGGAGGATAGGGTTTTTACCTTATAATAGCCAAGAATGCTTGATACGTTTAAAACAAACCATTTGATACTATTGTAAGTGCATAGTGTATAAAACAACTTCAAATCATAAGTATCAATCATAGGCGGCATGAATGCCCCATCCCACTATGTCACCATACTAGGTTCTACAAATAAAACCGCACATGTCACGTATTTGGAAATTGGATTTCCGTCTTTGAACCGAGGCAAAAGATAGTCCTCAACCGTTTTCGTGACTCTCTAGCCCGAGCCACAGGGTCAGAGCGCATCGACCCTTGGAGCGACAGGGCCGGTCCACCGATGTGGATTAAACTTAAACCCTGAACACTACGTCTCCCCACCCTATGGGGTGTAAGTCTGGTCCGTCTGCCGACCAGAATGCATCGGCCGAAACCGATATAACCGAGGCGCCTCGCAACAGCAACAACCACATAAGTCAAACTCGTCAGGGCGTGTAAAACCACTGACGCCACTTCTAACTAGAAAGAAACGCATGCCCTCCCTGAGGTCCGTCTCCCGTTTTTGGTTCACAACCGGGGTGCGAGGCTCGCGAATTCACGTTACACAAAGCTGTGCCACACAGGCTGTGCTTTGATCATCACCACAAGACTTTGCTTTTCAACAGAAGCCTCGATCAATTGCCACTTAGGCATGCCACACAGGCAATTCACTCCATGCATTTGATATCCATAAATATATAACCCCTGAGCTCGTACGTCTCAGAGAAGGGCGTTAAGCAAGAGAATAAATTCTCCGCCGCCAAACAGAAATATATTTAATAGAAATCAATCACACAGACTAAAATCCAATGTCAGACACACAGTCCATTTACAAGTCCGTTCTGGGTCTGAACGAAACCGGAGGCACCTAGTACCCCGCTTATCCATCGATCTCCAAGTACGTCTGGACGATCACCAACTGTTTCCATCTTCTTGGGTGTACAGCCCAATCAAGATCATCAGTTATCACCCAAACGACGTGAAGACTTCCGGTCTTCGACCACCGTCTTCATCTTTGTCACCACGTCGAATCAGTTATTCAGAATGGGATAAACCCGGTCTTTCTGAATAGCTCGCGTATATATTATAAAAGCGTTACACAAACACAACATACGCCTCATTCCAATTCAGAATATTCATTTATTCAAATATTCCTATATTTTGGGAAAAGTTCCCATTAATTTTATCCAAGATAAATTCTTTAAATTTATTCTTTAATCTCCTTTGAATATCAATTCAAACTAGTCGGGATTAGCGAACCACACCGAAGTAATCATTTATTTTATTTCCCAATCCCAACCTATTCATCCCATGAAGTAAAACTGGTAATACTTCATATCTAACACCACAGTGTTATCGGTAAATTCAATTACCATTCCACGCTCAAATCTAATTAAAGATTTAACTATCGTCAGGAGTAAAACTGGTGATACTCCATTTTCGATCATTTCAATCTAATTAAAGATTCATTAAAACTCCACTTAGTTTTAATCTTTAACTGGGTTAAAGAATCAGTGCCATTTAAAACACGGTTCACGGTAAACCCAAAATCACATTCCATTAATTATCGGGTTAAAGAACAAGTGTTATTTAAAACACTGTTCACGATAAACCCAAAAATCAATACCAATTCAATTCCAATTATATATCGTTTAATTGGTACACTTCATTAAATCTAAATAAAAAGATTTAATCATTTCTCAACTGGGTTCAAGAACAGTGTTAGTGAAGACACCATTCACGACAAACCCAAATCACATTCGATATTCAATACAAGGCTCTGAATAGAAAATATATCGGCTTATATTCAATATCGAATTCTACGACTAACAAATGTCGTATTGGAAATAGCGATATAAATATATATCTTTCAAATTTCCATAACAACACCTGTATAATCACGAATTCCAACATCGAAATATTCCGAAGACAATTTCGATTCAAATCCACTCCAATGCAATCATTGGATATTCTGGTTATTTTCAAAACCCTTTTCAAATTCAATTTATTTATTTAAAAATAAATAGAATTATAATTCTAGTTCAAAACTAGTTCATTTCGATAAAAATCTATTTTTATCTTTTCAAATATGGAGTTTTTCATCCCCAAATCTTCACAAATCATTTCTTATGATTTTACACAAATTATTACTATTTTTAATAATTTTATCAAGGCCCGTACAGTCGATTTCCATCAATGGCCAACGAACTGCACTTATAGCGACCTTTTTCCAATTTGATTTGGACATAATTCCAAATCCAACCGTTAGACTTCTAATTTATCACATTCGTTAGAAAGCTCTTTTCGATACGAACCCAACGGTTCCGGTTTTGGGAGAATCCGACGGCCGGATCTCCCGTAATGTCCGTTTGAAATAAATGGTCGAAATTCACGAACTGCCGCGGCGCGGCGCGTTCTATTCAGGCCATTATATTATATATATAATATATATAATATATATATATCGTCGATTTCTATTTAAAACGAATTTCAATTCAATTTGAATTCATTTCAATTCACTTTCAATTCAATTCGAATTCGTTTTCAATTCAATTCATTTCGAAATCGTTTTCAATTCAATTCATTTCGAAATCGTTTTCAATTCAATCCATTTCGAAATCGTTTTCAATTCAATTCATTTCGAAATCGTTTTCAATTCAATTCATTTCGAAATCACTTTCAATTCAATTCACTTCGAAATCACTTTCAATTCAATTCACTTCGAAATCACTTTCAATTCAATTCACTTTGAATTCGTTTTCAATTCAATTCATTTTGAATTCGTTTTCAATTCAATTCATTTCGAAATCACTTTCAATTCAATTCATTTCGAAATCACTTTCAACTCAATTCATTTCGAAATCGTTTTCAATTCAATTCATTTCGAAATCGTTTTCAATTCAATTCATTTCGAAATCGTTTTCAATTCAATTCACTTTGAATTCGTTTTCAATTCAATTCATTTTGAATTCGTTTTCAACTCAATTCATTTCGAAATCACTTAAAATTGATATAAATATCGTTCACGTCAAAATGGCGTCAATCTAATCAACACGGCTTCATAAATTTCTATTTTCAAATATTCTATTTCAAATATTTCTTTTTCAAATATTTCTTTTTCAAAGCTGGAATGAGGCCCAATCAATTACCATATAAAATTAATTATATGGATTTGCATACAACACATGTATATAATAGCATTGAAAATAAACAACCATCAACCAAAGTGCACTACACTGTATAAGCATCAAATATAGATATTCAACGCTTATAACAGCCTGTCAATCAATCGATCGACATATTTAATCAATCAGGATGAGTGAACTTCAAATTTCATCCCAACACCCGTGTGGGGTTTCAAACAATCAAACACAGATTTTATTTGTGCAGTTGGGCGATGTGTGAAATTTATCGACCCAATCAATATCAGTCAAATCAGTGTATATACAAACAAATCGGCCGATTTGTTTATAACTATTCATTTATTCACATTCACGTTAAAAATTATATTTTTAACGATAAAACATTTTATTTCAACCTATGAATTTCTATTCAATTCATTTACACAATAAAATGATATTTTTATTTTCTAACACATTTTAGAAAATTTCGGCGGCATAACGGCACGATACTAGAAACGGGACAAGGCCTAGCCTTATCCCCGGTCTAGTGAAGGCCCACGCCATACACACATCAATCAAATCACCAAACAACCAAATTCTAATCAAATCATATAACTAATCTATGCAACCAAACAAACAAGTCCATGGTCTGTGGACGATTGTGTCGGGTGCTACTAAACACCGTCTGCATCCTAGTATATATATATAACTAGAAAAGAAATTGAAAGGTGAGAAATTCTCACATATAGCTATCCTAGCTCCACGGCACTTCTTTTTCGAATCTTCGTCAGCTTCGTCGCCCGTAGCCACTACATATATAAAAATCGAATTTTGACTTCGTTATTCAATATATAAAAATCGAATTTTTATTTCACTTCTCAATATATAAAAATCGAATTTTTAGTTCGCTATTCAATATATAAAAATCGAATTTTTAGTTCGCTATTCAATATATAAAAATCGAATTTTTATTTCACTTCTCAATATATAAAAATCGAATTTTTAGTTCGCTATTCAATATATAAAAATCGAATTTTTATTTCACTTCTCAATATATAAAAATCGAATTTTTAGTTCGCTATTCAATATATAAAAATCGAATTTTTAGTTCGCTATTCAATATATAAAAATCGAATTTTTATTTCACTTCTCAATATATAAAAATCGAATTTTTAGTTCGCTATTCAATATATAAAAATCGAATTTTTATTTTGAAGTTCTATAGATAAAAATCATATTTTTATTGCGATGCCATATAGATAAAAATTCCATTTCAAAAATATCGACTTCGCCTTTTCTAATAAAAAGTTTTCCTCTTTTCTAATAAAGATCAAATTTTTTTTCCTTTTAAAGTTAAAACCCTTTCCTTTTTAAAGTTAAAACCTTTTTCTATTTCAAAGTTAAAACCCTTTTCCTATTTTAAACCTTAAAATAAAATTATTTTTTATTTTCTTTATAAATCAGTTTTTAAAATCCTATAAAATCAGTTTTTACTTTTATATAAAAATCAGTTCAGTTTTTAAATCATAAAAATCAGTTTAAAGTAAATAAAAAAAACAGTTTTTAAATCTTAAAAAAAATCAGTTTTTAAATCTAAAATCGAAATTAGTTTCTAAATCTAAAATCGAAACTAGAAATAAAAAAAATAAAATAAAGAAAAAAAAACTTACTGGATTCGAAGAAAAAAAGAAAAAGGGCATCGCGTCGGCGGCAGCTTCTGGGGGGGGACATCGACTTCGGCGGCACGTCAGTCGAACGGCGGCGGGGTAGGAGGGTAGATCGGCGGTCGAGGTTGAGGAGGAGGTGGAGCGGAGAAGAAGGCGACGGGGCTATGGGATTTGGGGTTTTGGGGGAGGTCGCGATCGGAAGGGCGGGGGGGGGGGGGGGGGGGGGGAGCTCTCCGAGGCATCGGCGGTGGTGGCGGCAAGGGTTTCCCCCTTCCGTCGATCGCCTGCTTTCTTCTTTTTTTTTTTTTTTTTTTTTTGATTTTCAGAATGAATGGGGGGCCAGAACGAAGGAAAAGGGGAGAAGGGATATATATTTTTATTTATTTATTTATTTTTATTTATTATTTAATTATTAAAAGTTGACTTTCACATACGACCTCTAAACGAGGTCCACCGCTTGCCGCCCATAGCGTTTCACTCCCATTCCGAACACAATGGGATATGTACCGCAAGCTGAATCGACCGTTTCGATCAGTTTCCTTTTAATTTACATTTAAATCACTATATTGAATTTTAAACGTACATTTCAAATTACCGGGGCCACATACGAATTCTAAAAATGGCAGAAAAATATTTTCTAGCTTCGTATTGACGATACGGTCCTAACAAAACTAGTTTCGTCGAAATCTGAGACCATTGGAAAAATGGCCAATTTCCAGTCGATTAAAATCAACTGAAACCGGTCAAATGCGTTTTCCTTTGCCACGCTCACATATTGATTCGAAAAATTATGAAATTTGAAACCTAGCAATAATTCGACATCCCGGACCCAACAAAAGTGGTTTCGTCAAAATCCGAGGTCATTTGCAAAATGTCCATTTTTAAGGGCCTTATATATATAAAAATATATATAAATTCCACAGCGACTATTTCTAATTTTAAACTGGACATATCTTATCATTTCTAAGATGAAATCTCAGTTTGTTAACTTCATTACAAAGATATAGTTATAAGATTCAAATATTTCTTGTTTCGTTCAATTCTGACTTATATTGAATTCTGTATATTCATTTGAAATTAGAAATCGAATTTTCGAACTACCGCAACATTTTCTATTCCTTTTATAATTATATATAATTATTATATATTCTAACGACGACGCGTATAATATATACGTTCGAATTCTATTCAAAATAAATTTCATGTCGATATTATTCAAAATAATTCATTTTAAATAATCAAAATTCGGCTAAAATTGCCAAAATAAAAATTTCAAACTGGCCCGCATTTTCGGGTTGTTACAATCTCCCCCACTTAAAACTTTTCGTCCCCGAAAAGGAACAAAGTCGGAAGTGGTTTGATTATTTAACTCTACGTTCGATCTGGCTTGCATTCTCCAACTTTTCAGTTTCTGAGAATTTTCTAAAATTTCAAAAATTTGGCTAACACCCTAAATTTTTGAAAAATTTCGCCATAACCTCCCCTGCACCGGGAGCATCGGGGAATTTCAAATAGCTTCCCCGGTCCTTCAGATCTCAAAAAGAAAAAGAAAAAGCCAAGCGGCTAGCCAATAGGCTCACAAAATCATCATCACCCAAACAAAACAGTAAATTATGTAGTAAACATGTACCTATTTGTCGGGCAAACAAATTATATTCTCTGCTCTAGCCTCCTTGTTATGACCTGTTCAATGATATATATGCATATGCAAGCAAATGCAACCAATTTTCAATATAATCCAATATTCGGTTCAATTAGGCTAAATGGCTAAAAATTAGCAAACAAATAAACCAACAACACAAACATCAATCAATTAGTTGATTAGCTTTTCAAATTCATAATTTTACTACATATAAAGAAAATCATGTTTTTGATGCCAATTCACAACAATGTATTCTAACTATATAAGTTTTGGTTCTCACACCAGTCTAATGGAAATATATAGATATCACCCCTTCGAAACACGAAAATAATTACTAATGATGACGCGTCAATCATCAGAATCACGTCCGGGCGACTAGAGTGTGACTCTATATCTATCCAGTATATTAAAATTTCGAATACACGCGGATCAGACGTATACGCAAAATCTATATATACTGGATTGTCCACATCAATATAAATAGATAATCAACTACGAATAATTGATTTAAATTTTCAAAACAAAATTTGTTTTCACTTTAAAAATATACTCTTCACACTCGTTCTAGGATACTACTGATCCCATCTCTAACGAGTCATTCTAATTGGATATTACTAATCCAATATCTGATGAATTCTTTCGTATGGTTCTAATGTGCCTTGTTCTCTAAGCTTTGTAAACCAAAGCTCTGATACCAACTGTGAAGACCCGTAACTTCCCCCTAAAGGAAAGCGTCGGATAGTTCGAGAACAAGCAGAACGCATATAAAAGAACGTTTCATTGTATATTACAACAATGCATCAGATTACAAGAATATACAGAGTATAAAAGAATACTACACAGAAATATCAGAGATTTAAATTACATTTAAATACATAGCAGCGGAAAATAATACAATACACAACTAGAAGGAGATATACGGATACAAAGCTTTCCGGATATCGTTCCAGCTGTAAACCAGGATCCTATGAATATAAATCTGCAAAACCAAAACTACTAGCTGCCCGTGTCAAAATAGGGGCACCCAGAGTTTAGGTTAAAACAATAAACTCCAGGTCAGTCATGTGACTGGTGTGAGAACTAAAACAGTTAATCTTTATTTTTAAAGCTAGGTAAATCAAGGGACCACGCCGTATAACACGGAACGGGTTTCCTCCCAAGAATACTAGTGCATAAAACAAACAGCGCAATGCTAAATAAAGAAAAATGAAGCTATTATAAGACCCAGTTCCCGTCACACAATGCAACGCAAGGCGGAGGATAGGGTTTTTACCTTATAATAGCCAAGAATGCTTGATACGTTTAAAACAAACCATTTGATACTATTGTAAGTGCATAGTGTATAAAACAACTTCAAATCATAAGTATCAATCATAGGCGGCATGAATGCCCCATCCCACTATGTCACCATACTAGGTTCTACAAATAAAACCGCACATGTCACGTATTTGGAAATTGGATTTCCGTCTTTGAACCGAGGCAAAAGATAGTCCTCAACCGTTTTCGTGACTCTCTAGCCCGAGCCACAGGGTCAGAGCGCATCGACCCTTGGAGCGACAGGGCCGGTCCACCGATGTGGATTAAACTTAAACCCTGAACACTACGTCTCCCCACCCTATGGGGTGTAAGTCTGGTCCGTCTGCCGACCAGAATGCATCGGCCGAAACCGATATAACTGAGGCGCCTCGCAACAGCAACAACCACATAAGTCAAACTCGTCAGGGCGTGTAAAACCACTGACGCCACTTCTAACTAGAAAGAAACGCATGCCCTCCCTGAGGTCCGTCTCCCGTTTTTGGTTCACAACCGGGGTGCGAGGCTCGCGAATTCACGTTACACAAAGCTGTGCCACACAGGCTGTGCTTTGATCATCACCACAAGACTTTGCTTTTCAACAGAAGCCTCGATCAATTGCCACTTAGGCATGCCACACAGGCAATTCACTCCATGCATTTGATATCCATAAATATATAACCCCTGAGCTCGTACGTCTCAGAGAAGGGCGTTAAGCAAGAGAATAAATTCTCCGCCGCCAAACAGAAATATATTTAATAGAAATCAATCACACAGACTAAAATCCAATGTCAGACACACAGTCCATTTACAAGTCCGTTCTGGGTCTGAACGAAACCGGAGGCACCTAGTACCCCGCTTATCCATCGATCTCCAAGTACGTCTGGACGATCACCAACTGTTTCCATCTTCTTGGGTGTACAGCCCAATCAAGATCATCAGTTATCACCCAAACGACGTGAAGACTTCCGGTCTTCGACCACCGTCTTCATCTTTGTCACCACGTCGAATCAGTTATTCAGAATGGGATAAACCCGGTCTTTCTGAATAACTCGCGTATATATTATAAAAGCGTTACACAAACACAACATACGCCTCATTCCAATTCAGAATATTCATTTATTCAAATATTCCTATATTTTGGGAAAAGTTCCCATTAATTTTATCCAAGATAAATTCTTTAAATTTATTCTTTAATCTCCTTTGAATATCAATTCAAACTAGTCGGGATTAGCGAACCACACCGAAGTAATCATTTATTTTATTTCCCAATCCCAACCTATTCATCCCATGAAGTAAAACTGGTAATACTTCATATCTAACACCACAGTGTTATCGGTAAATTCAATTACCATTCCACGCTCAAATCTAATTAAAGATTTAACTATCGCCTGGAGTAAAACTGGTGATACTCCATTTTCGATCATTTCAATCTAATTAAAGATTCATTAAAACTCCACTTAGTTTTAATCTTTAACTGGGTTAAAGAATCAATGCCATTTAAAACACGGTTCACGGTAAACCCAAAATCACATTCCATTAATTATCGGGTTAAAGAACAAGTGTTATTTAAAACACTGTTCATGATAAACCCAAAAATCAATACCAATTCAATTCCAATTAAATATCGTTTAATTGGTACACTTCATTAAATCTAAATAAAAAGATTTAATCATTTCTCAACTGGGTTCAAGAACAGTGTTAGTGAAGACACCATTCACGACAAACCCAAATCACATTCGATATTCAATACAAGGCTCTGAATAGAAAATATATCGGCTTATATTCAATATCGAATTCTACGACTAACAAATGTCGTATTGGAAATAGCGATATAAATATATATCTTTCAAATTTCCATAACAACACCTGTATAATCACGAATTCCAACATCGAAATATTCCGAAGACAATTTCGATTCAAATCCACTCCAATGCAATCATTGGATATTTTGGTTATTTTCAAAACCCTTTTCAAATTCAATTTATTTATTTAAAAATAAATAGAATTATAATTCTAGTTCAAAACTAGTTCATTTCGATAAAAATCTATTTTTATCTTTTCAAATATGGAGTTTTTCATCCCCAAATCTTCACAAATCATTTCTTATGATTTTACACAAATTATTACTATTTTTAATAATTTTATCAAGGCCCGTACAGTCGATTTCCATCAATGGCCAACGAACTGCACTTATAGCGACCTTTTTCCAATTTGATTTGGACATAATTCCAAATCCAACCGTTAGACTTCTAATTTATCACATTCGTTAGAAAGCTCTTTTCGATACGAACCCAACGGTTCCGGTTTTAGGAGAATCCGACGGCCGGATCTCCCGTAATGTCCGTTTGAAATAAATGGTCGAAATTCACGAACTGCCGCGGCGCGGCGCGTTCTATTCAGGCCATTATATTATATATATAATATATATAATATATATATATATCGTCGATTTCTATTTAAAACGAATTTCAATTCAATTTGAATTCATTTCAATTCACTTTCAATTCAATTCGAATTCGTTTTCAATTCAATTCATTTCGAAATCGTTTTCAATTCAATTCATTTCGAAATCGTTTTCAATTCAATCCATTTCGAAATCGTTTTCAATTCAATTCATTTCGAAATCGTTTTCAATTCAATTCATTTCGAAATCACTTTCAATTCAATTCACTTCGAAATCACTTTCAATTCAATTCACTTCGAAATCACTTTCAATTCAATTCACTTTGAATTCGTTTTCAATTCAATTCATTTTGAATTCGTTTCAATTCAATTCATTTCGAAATCACTTTCAATTCAATTCATTTCGAAAGCACTTTCAACTCAATTCATTTCGAAATTGTTTTCAATTCAATTCATTTCGAAATCGTTTTCAATTCAATTCATTTCGAAATCGTTTTCAATTCAATTCATTTCGAAATCGTTTTCAATTCAATTCACTTTGAATTCGTTTTCAATTCAATTCATTTTGAATTCGTTTTCAACTCAATTCATTTCGAAATCACTTAAAATTGATATAAATATCGTTCACGTCAAAATGGCGTCAATCTAATCAACACGGCTTCATAAATTTCTATTTTCAAATATTCTATTTCAAATATTTCTTTTTCAAATATTTCTTTTTCAAAGCTGGAATGAGGCCCAATCAATTACCATATAAAATTAATTATATGGATTTGCATACAACACATGTATATAATAGCATTGAAAATAAACAACCATCAACCAAAGTGCACTACACTGTATAAGCATCAAATATAGATATTCAACGCTTATAACAGCCTGTCAATCAATCGATCGACATATTTAATCAATCAGGATGAGTGAACTTCAAATTTCATCCCAACACCCGTGTGGGGTTTCAAACAATCAAACACAGATTTTATTTGTGCAGTTGGGCGATGTGTGAAATTTATCGACCCAATCAATATCAGTCAAATCAGTGTATATACAAACAAATCGGCCGATTTGTTTATAACTATTCATTTATTCACATTCACGTTAAAAATTATATTTTTAACGATAAAACATTTTATTTCAACCTATCAATTTCTATTCAATTCATTTACACAATAAAATGATATTTTTATTTTCTAACACATTTTAGAAAATTTCGGCGGCATAACGGCACGATACTAGAAACGGGACAAGGCCTAGCCTTATCCCCGGTCTAGTGAAGGCCCACGCCATTCACACATCAATCAAATCACCAAACAACCAAATTCTAATCAAATCATATAACTAATCTATGCAACCAAACAAACAAGTCCATGGTCTGTGGACGATTGTGTCGGGTGCTACTAAACACCGTCTGCAACCTAGTATATATATATAACTAGAAAAGAAATTGAAAGGTGAGAAATTCTCACATATAGCTATCCTAGCTCCACGGCACTTCTTTTTCGAATCTTCGTCAGCTTCGTCGCCCGTAGCCACTACATATATAAAAATCGAATTTTGACTTCGTTATTCAATATATAAAAATCGAATTTTTATTTCACTTCTCAATATATAAAAATCGAATTTTTAGTTCGCTATTCAATATATAAAAATCGAATTTTTAGTTCGCTATTCAATATATAAAAATCGAATTTTTATTTCACTTCTCAATATATAAAAATCGAATTTTTAGTTCGCTATTCAATATATAAAAATCGAATTTTTATTTCACTTCTCAATATATAAAAATCGAATTTTTAGTTCGCTATTCAATATATAAAAATCGAATTTTTAGTTCGCTATTCAATATATAAAAATCGAATTTTTATTTCACTTCTCAATATATAAAAATCGAATTTTTAGTTCGCTATTCAATATATAAAAATCGAATTTTTATTTTGAAGTTCTATAGATAAAAATCATATTTTTATTGCGATGACATATAGATAAAAATTCCATTTCAAAAATATCGACTTCGCCTTTTCTAATAAAAAGTTTTCCTATTTTCTAATAAAGATCAAAAAAAATTTCCTTTTAAAGTTAAAACCCTTTCCTTTTTAAAGTTAAAACCTTTTTCTATTTCAAAGTTAAAACCCTTTTCCTATTTTAAACCTTAAAATAAAATTAGTTTTTATTTTCTTTATAAATCAGTTTTTAAAATCCTATAAAATCAGTTTTTACTTTTATATAAAAATCAGTTCAGTTTTTAAATCATAAAAATCAGTTTAAAGTAAATAAAAAAAAACAGTTTTTAAATCTTAAAAAAAATCAGTTTTTAAATCTAAAATCGAAATTAGTTTCTAAATCTAAAATCGAAACTAGAAATAAAAAAAAAAAAAACTTACTGGATTCGAAGAAAAAAAGAAAAAGGGCATCGCGTCGGCGGCAGCTTCTGGGGGGGGACATCGACTTCGGCGGCACGTCAGTCGAACGGCGGCGGGGTAGGAGGGTAGATCGGCGGTCGAGGTTGAGGAGGAGGTGGAGCGGAGAAGAAGGCGACGGGGCTATGGGATTTGGGGTTTTGGGGGAGGTCGCGATCGGAAGGGCGGGGGGGGGGGGGGGGGGGAGCTCTCCGAGGCATCGGCGGTGGTGGCGGCAAGGGTTTCCCCCTTCCGTCGATCGCCTGCTTTCTTCTTCTTCTTTTTTGTTTTTTTTGTTTTTGATTTTCAGAATGAATGGGGGGCCAGAACGAAGGAAAAGGGGAGAAGGGATATATATTTTTATTTATTTTTATTTATTATTTAATTATTAAAAGTTGACTTTCACATACGACCTCTAAACGAGGTCCACCGCCTGCCGCCCATAGCGTTTCACCCCCATTCCGAACACAATGGGATATGTACCGCAAGCTGAATCGACCGTTTCGATCAGTTTCCTTTTAATTTACATTTAAATCACTATATTGAATTTTAAACGTACATTTCAAATTACCGGGGCCACATACGAATTCTAAAAATGGCAGAAAAATATTTTCTAGCTTCGTATTGACGATACGGTCCTAACAAAACTAGTTTCGTCGAAATCTGAGACCGTTGGAAAAATGGCCAATTTCCAGTCGATTAAAATCAACTGAAACCGGTCAAACGCGTTTTCCTTTGCCACGCTCACATATTGATTCGAAAAATTATGAAATTTGAAACCTAGCAATAATTCGACATCCCGGACCCAACAAAAGTGGTTTCGTCGAAATCCGAGGTCATTTGCAAAATGTCCATTTTTAAGGGCCTTATATATATAAAAATATATATAAATTCCACAGCGACTATTTCTAATTTTAAACTGGACATATCTTATCATTTCTAAGATGAAATCTCAGTTTGTTAACTTCGTTACAAAGATATAGTTATACAGATTCAAATATTTCTTGTTTCGTTCAATTCTGACTTATATTGAATTCTGTATATTCATTTGAAATTAGAAATCGAATTTTCGAACTACCGCAACATTTTCTATTCCTTTTATAATTATATATAATTATTATATATTCTAACGACGACGCGTATAATATATACGTTCGAATTCTATTCAAAATAAATTTCACGTCGATATTATTCAAAATAATTCATTTTAAATAATCAAAATTCGGCTAAAATTGCCAAAATAAAAATTTCAAACTGGCCCGCATTTTCGGGTTGTTACAGCGTTGCATTGTGTGAAGGGACCTGGGTCTTATAATGGTTTCATTTTTCCAAAAATCATTGCGTTGTTTAAACGATTTACTTTAATTTATGCACCGACAATCCATTGGAACAAAACCCGTTCCGCATTAGCGACGTGGTCCTTGGATTTGTCTTATTAGTTAAATTAGTTTTGAGTTCTCATACCAGTCCCATGACTGACCTAGAGTTTATTCTTTTAACCTAAACTCTGGGTGCCTATATTTTCCACACGGGCAGCTAGTAGTTTTGGTTTTGCAGATATTACATTCAAAGGATCCTGGTCTAGAGCTGAAGCGATATTCGGAAAGCTCTGTATCCGTGTATCTCTTTTAGTGGTATTTTGTATTATATTTTCCGATGCTGTATTTAAATGTAATTTAAACTCTGGTATTGTATTTCCAATGTAAGGTATTTATCTGTACTCTGGAATACTCTTGTACTCTGATGTAATTGTGTTAATAGCAATAAAAATGTTCTTCTGTTTGTGTTCTGATGAGTATTGTTCTCAAAGCAATCCGGGCTTTCCTTTACGGGGAAGTTTGGGTCGTTTCATAACTAGACTACTTCCTTGATGTATACCTATCTTATAAGTACTCTTTTTCCTCATAAGGTACCCACTAGGGGATTATGAGGTTTTAATGAGGCTTATAAAATAGGTTTTATTGGTTTTTGAAATAAAGTGAACCAATTTTCAATATATATGTATATATATATATACACACACACGCTTCATCTCACTTGGGCACAAAATCTGGAGCTCGTTCAGCGAACCAAAAAGAAAAAGAGAAGGAAAACTCTCATCCATCTCGTTAAACAAAACATATCCCCTCAATCATAAGGAAGCATCGCGAGCTATTGTGCTTACGGATTTGGAAACACAGCTGTAGCCGGTAGAGGGCTGGATTGGGTTGACCTCCGTGCTCTACAGGGTTGAAAAATGGAGCAGTCCAGGTATGACAAGGGTGTACAGGGTTGGTTGATGGCGTATAGCCAGGAGGTTATGGCGAGCGTGGTAGATGAAGGTACGGTCAGCGAGGGATACTGTAGTTGTTGCATGGACAACTTTCTCACGACGTTGCGAACTGGAGTGGCTGCGTGAAGGTCAGGGAGCGGAGCTTAGTGTAGACGAGGTGATGCAGGGATTGTTGAGTGCTGTTTTATTTTTTTGCATGCATGGGAGAGTGAACGAGATGGACGTGGGATAGTTGCCTATGTTCTAGAGAGTGGGGATCAGTTTGTATGTATAAGAAAAAAAAAATATGAAAAGGAAACTAGGGCGAAACAGAAGAAAAGTGGGTACAGTATTCTGGACACAAGCATTGGTATGCGAAGAAGAAACTATATTTAGGAGGGAAGACACTTAGCGGTTGGGGTAGTGGGCTGTGGGCATAGTGAAGTCCGAAAATGCTAATATGTCGGGGGATTCAGTTTGTCATTTTTTGCACCAGACACAAGAAAAGTGGAGTCGCAAAAGACAATTTTATCTTCTGAATTACACTAATTTGTACTTATTCACACTTTTTGACAAAAAAATGTTCGGGCATAGTAGCATATCCCAGCGAAGTCTGAGTTCCAGAAGCAGCATGTGAGCAAGCAGTGCATGGGTTATACTAAAGAGCACGGTGGAGTTATACAGGAAAAAGGGTGGTACAACAGTAAAGCATGGTCACAAAAGTAGGTGATGTGCAGGACTGTGTTGTGGGAATTCAAATGTGAGCAGCAAGATGCTTAGGCGAGAGGGGATTAAGAAGAAGCATGCAGGTATCATATGGGAGAGAAGAAGATCAACAGTGTAAATAACGGGAGCATGCAGTAGCGGAGCTAGCCAAAATGTTCAGATAGGGCAACATTTAAAGCAAAATGAATACTGAAGGAAAAATAAAGGAAAAGCAGAACTATTATACTTTGACTTTTTTGATGGCAACAACTATAGGCTAGTATATTTAAATAAACACGTAGGATGATGTTAGCAGCAAAGGCCTAGTTTAAGTTTCAGCTAGGGCCTAATTTGTAATTCAGCTAGGGCTAGCTGTTGAAATCTGACTTTTTATGCCAGTAACTTATTTTTCCATGTAGGGCCATGGCCCTATCTTAGCAAAGCATGGCTCCGCCCCTGGGAGCATGGGCTTCTGTGTTTTCCTTTGGGCCAGTAGGCCTTCGAAACAAAAGAAAAAAATAGAATCCACGGTAGCAACCAATGAGTTAGCTCATGAGCTGGTGGACACGAGATAGTTTGATGAAGAATAACTCACTTATGGGGTTCAAAGGAATGAAATTGCGATGGGAAGAGAAAACTGAAAAGCATGGTAAGAAGGGATGCCGTATTAGAGAAATAAACGATCCAGGGTAATTTAATTATAACTTTAATTAGGTCATTTATAATAGGAAATTAATTGTGTTTAATCATGCCAATATTGGCATTTGAAAAAAATGGCAATGAACAGGATGATGGAAGAATAAGATCGGTAGTCCTCATTTTGAGCAGAAGGAAAGGATCGAGTGACGTTACGTCAAAGAAACCAAAGTAAATTAAGTTAATAATATTTAATTAAGAGATTAATTTGTTTAAATATAAATTGTATTACTTATAATGTGCCTACCTTAACAGAATGAAACAAATTGCGTTGGAGCCATAATTCCAAGCACAATATTCTGGAATTGATCTGAACAGGAATGGAAGCTACTGGAATTTATTGTTAAATTAAACATCGTTTTAGTTAACTAAATACACGAATCGAGAAGCGACAACGGAATTCGGTGAGTTCAACTCACTCATTTTATCCCACTTATAAGCCGGGTTTTTATTTTGTCTGCAACGGTTGCTAATGATTGATGGTTTAATGACTATTTGCTTGGATGTTGAATTTATATATTTTTGTTTAATGATTAAATTAAACGATTATTTAAATTAATTGAATTAAATTGTTATTTTAATAGTTATATTTCAAATGAGGTAACTTACCTTGTTGGGTACGTTTATAATAATATAAACGTATAATTGGGTGCTAGAATGGATGATGTTGATTGATTGTTAACTGTTATTAACGAACTGTTTATTTCCGTTTAATGTAATAATATATTGTTATTTGTGATGCAGGGACGGACATGTTGGAGGAATCCAACTGGATTCCTCACTATT
The DNA here is from genome assembly GCA_030737875.1 of Allium sativum. NCBI lineage: Eukaryota > Viridiplantae > Streptophyta > Magnoliopsida > Asparagales > Amaryllidaceae > Allium > Allium sativum. The sequence goes on along the minus strand of CM060925.1, from coordinate 372,307,934 downwards.
ACTGATAATGTTAATCAATTATATATATATATATATAGAGAGAGAGAGAGAGAGAGAGAGGTCATATAGCACCCCATTTTGTTGGCACCCTTTTTGCACCTCTATAATAACCTTACGTTTATTATTTATTAAGTTGGGGGGGGGGGAGAGAGTTAGTGGGAGGAGAGAGAAAGGGAATTGTGTAGTGGAAATTAAGGGGACTAAAGGGGTGCTGCACTATTGGGGTGCTCTTGATCGGTCCTCATATATATATATATATATATATATATATATATATATAATTTTCAAATATATATATATATAGAGAGAGAGAGGAGGGTTCCGCTACACCTCTTATATTGCATGTGAACTCTTCCCCTTAATCTCCACCACCCATTTCCCCACTCATTCTATCTCTTCCCACTTCAATATTATTTCTTAGTAGAACGAGAGAGAACGAGTGGAAAAATGGGTTGTGGGGATTAAGGGGGAGAGTTCACGTGCAATATAAGAGGTATAGCGGAACCCTTCTCATATATATATATATATATATATATATATATATATATATGTGTGTGTGTGTGTGTGTGTGTGTGTGTGTGTGTGTGTGTGTAGTTATTGAATGTGAAACAGACCGATATTTCACGGTTTGGTACTTTAGTAGACATTTTCCTCTTTAGTACCATCGATAAAATAGTTATAAATAGAGATGTGATTATAAAACAGGTTTTGTAAACAAAATTCTTAATATAAGGATTGTAAATGTTTCAAACTAATGAAACAAGTTGTAAAGGGATTTATAAACATAAGTAATGACATGAATGGGATTTGTTTAAATTAATTATATTAATTAATTAAAAAGGATTTATTGGAATTAGTTAATGCCTTGAGTTGACAAAATCCATTGTAAACTAGAAACGATTATTCAATAAATTATTGAATCATTAATTATTATTAAGGCCGATGATTATTTTAATGACCCTTAAGGGAAGATTTACTATCGGGATAAAGTAAACAATGTTGATTTCTAATAATGTTGGAATTCGATTATGACCACACTAATAATCAAAGTGAGTATCTTAGGATTTAATTCATTTAATGGGAGTTTTATGAAGTCGAGGAGCCTTATGTGTGTTAAGTAAAACGTTCGGCAAAGTTATATAAATAAGAGAATAAATTAAAAGTATGTTTCAAGATAGTTATTTTGAAAGTGCAGATTATAATGTTATTTCATAAAGAAGCAGATTCCTTTACCGAATCCAAGGTTAATGAGAGTGAACGTTGTTGATATTCGAAGTTGAGAACTCTGTCTATTTCAAAGTTGATAATGTTGTTCAATTAAGGTCTGAGAGATAATTATACCCTAACTTGATTGACTTCATTGTTGACTAAGAGATGGTCGGGTTCGATAGTAAAGTTTGGTTAAACGAAGTGAGTTAATAAGCGTTAATGGGTTTAAAGGCCATGTTTTTAAATTGAACAGTTAAATAGAAACATAAATGTTTTTTGAGCAATTAAAGATTTCAGAAGTATAATTAACGGATAGTTAAATAAAGAGGTCAAATGATGCTGAGGACTGAATAAGTGAAATTCATTTTCTAAATGAGTGTTTATTTATTTGATAGTTCAATAACCGGCTATCAAATTTGGCCAATACGATTGTTGGTACGGAAAGACCAGGACCAAATTTATATTCGAAAACCATTCCGGCCTGCAAATACGAAAATGTGGGAGATGCTAATCAAGATGGATTAATTGAAGACTGCGGATCTTTATAAGCAGAAGGATTACTTGTCGATTATTCTCTAGGATTGCAACCAGAGATATTCTAACGTGATTCGGTCGTGATTGATTTACGGATTTGCAAGGACTACTCACTACTGATCCTTTAGATGTGGTAGGAGGGTGCCTTCGGTTCATCCTGTTCCTGGATGACTTGTATGGACAAGTGTCTGACAGAGTATACTTAATAGATTACAGGTTGATTACCTCAAACGTATTTACGTTTGGTGGCAGAGAAATTTGTTTCTCTTAGCTTTATGTTCGTATTATTTTCGGGGAAATCAATTTGTGATTTGGCGGGTTTGATGATGTCGGATTCAAAGTAAACGGTGGTATGCTGTTGTAGAAGATAATGAAGCCTCTAGCCTCATCAACCGCAAAATGACAAAAATCAGGCAGGCAGCATGGCTAGGTGGGTCATACCCAAGAAGGGTGCATTATCACCAATCTAGAGAAATTCCTTATTTGTTCTTCTTTCGATTTTGTATCTCCTCGGATGTGCAGTGGGCCCTTAAAACTACTGGGTGATAATACATTCGCAACACTCAAGCTAAATGAGTGGGTGGTCATGTGTGGTCGGGTTGCAAGACGTTCTTGCTGAACTCCTGTTTATCCCCTCTAGAGTACATTGATCGGAAGGTTGCCCAATACCTTGTCATAGTTGGAATCCAATCTCCAATTACAGCCCCGTAGTTTTAGATTTTATATTATATGAAGCAACCCGAACTTCCCCGGTCTCCGAAGAGAAGAGAAAGAACGAATTACTTTGAGGACAAGATGAACCAGAACGCAAACAGAAGAACTTTTCATTGTTAATTACAACAATTCCATCAGAATACAAGAATATACAGAGTACGGATAAATATTACACAGAAATATCATAGATTTAAATTACATTTAAATACATCGCAGCGGAAAATAATACAATACACAACTAGAAGAGATATACGGATACAGAGCTTTCCGGATATCATTCCAGCTGTAAACCAGGATCCTGTGAATATAAATCTGCAAAACCAAAACTACTAGCTGCCCATGCGGAAAATAGGGGCACCCAGAGTTTAGGTTAAAACAATAAACTCCAGGTCAGTCATGTGACTGGCGTGAGAACTAAAACAATTATTAATCTTTATTTTTAAAGTTCGGTAAATCAAGGGACCACGCCGTATAACACGGAACGGGTTTACTCCCAAGAATACCAGTGCATAAAACAACAGCGCAATGCTAAATAAAAAAAATGGAGCTATTATAAGACCCAGTCCCATCACACAATGCAACACAAGCCGGAGGATAGGGTTTTTACCTTATATTAGCCAAGAACACTCGATACGTTTAAAACAAATCATTTGATACTATAATAAGTGTATAGTGTATAAAACAACTTCAAATCATAAGTATTAATCATAGACGGCATAAACGCCCCATCCCACTATGTCGCCATATATAGGATTACAACTAAAATCGAAACGTCACGTATTGGAAGTTGGATTTCCATCTATGAACCGAGGCAAAAGATAGTCCTCACCGATTCGAGACTCTCTAGCCCGAGCCACAGGACCCCGACTCAGGTGGGCCCTTGGAGCGACAGGGCCGGTCCACCGATGTGGATTAAAATGCTGAACACGACGTTTCCCCGCCCTTTGGGTAGTAAATGAGCCAACGAATGACTCCATAGGCTTCACATAGTCATCGACAAATCAGAGGCGCCTTGCAACACCAACAACCACATAAGTCAAACTTGTCAGGGCATGTAAAACCACTGACGCCCTTCTAACTAGAAAGAAACGCATGTCCTCCCTGAGGTCCTCTCCCGTTTCTGGTTCACAACCGGGGTGTGAGGCTCGCAAATCCACGCTACACAATGCTATGCCACACATGCCGTTCTTTGATCATCAACCACAAGACTCTACTTTTCAATAGAAGCCTTGATCATATTGCCACTTAGGCATGCCACACAGGCAATTCACTCTATGCGTTTGATATCCATCGATATATAACCCATGAGCTCGTACGTCTCAGAGAAGGTCGTTAAGAAAGAGAATAAATTCTCTGCCGCCAAACAGATATATATTTAATAGAAATCAATCACACAGACTGAAATCCAATGTCAGACACACAATCCATTTACAAGTTCGTTCTGGGTCTGAACGAAACCGGAGGCACCTAGTACCTCGCATATCCATCGATCTCCAAGTACGTCTAGACGACCACCAACTGTTTCCCTCCTCCTGGGTATACGGCCCAATCAAGATCATCAGTAATCACCCAATTGACGTGAAGACCTCCAGTCTTCGACCACCGTCTTCATTTTCGACTTATCGTCGTAATAGTTATTCAGAATGGGATAAACCCGGTCTTTCCGAATAACTCGCGTATATAATAAACAAGTGTTACACAAACACAACATACGCCTCATCCCAATTCATCAGTCACTGATAGTAAATTAGCAAGAGAACAAGTCCCCAAATATTAACCTCGAAGGCCGAAACCAACATCAGATCAATACCCAGGAAACCATTCTTCTTAGTTAACCTACAGTTAGTTTCTAAATTTCACTTTTTTAAGGAAAGGTTCCCATTAATTTTATCAAAGATAAATTCTTCTAAATTTATTCTTTAATCTTCTTTTGAATATCAATTCAAACTAGTCGGGATTAGCGAAACACACCGAAGTAATCATTTATTTTATTTCCCAATCCCAACCTATTCATCCAATGAAGTAAAACTGGTCATACTTCATATCTAACACCACGGTGTTATCGATAAATTCAATTACAATTTCACGTTCAAATCTAATTAAAGATTTAACTATCGCCTGGAGCAAAACTGGTGATACTCCAATCTCGATCTTTCCAATCTAATTAAAGATACATTAAAACTCCACTTAGTTTTAATCTTTGACTGGGTCAAAGAATCAATGTCATTTAAAACACGGTTCACGATAAACCCAAAATCACATTCCATTCTATCAGCCTTTAACCGAAAAATAGCAAGTGAGCAATTCCCTAAGTATTAACCCCGAAGGCCGAAACCAACATCAGATCAATACCTAAGAAACCATTCGACTTAACTAATCTCCTGTTAGTTTCTGATTTTCTTAACTCAGTTGGGTCTAAGAACAGTATTATTGATGATATCATTCACGACAACCCAAAATCACATTTCATTAATTATCGGGTTAAAGAACAAGTGTTATTTAAAACACCATTCACGATAAACCCAAAAATCAATTCAATTCAATTCCAATTAAATATCTTTCAATTGGTACACTTCATTAATTCTAAATAAAAAGATTTAATCTTTTCCTCAACTGGGCTTAAGATAGTGTTAATGAAGACACCATTCACGACAAACCCAAATCCGGTTTGATATTAAATACAAGGCTCTGAATAGAAAATATACCGGCTTATATTCAATATCAAATTCTACGACCAACAAATATCGTATTGGAAATAATGATATTAATATATCTTTCAAATTCCCATAACAATATTTGTATCATCACGAAATCCAACATCGAAATATTCCAAAGACAATTTCGATTCAAATCCATTCCAATTCAATTATTGGAAATTCTGGTTATTTTCAAAACCATTTCAAATCCAATTTATTTATTTTAAAAATAAATAAATTATTATTCTAGTTCAAAACTAGTTCATTTCAATAAAAATCTATTTTTATCTTTTCAAATATGGAGTTTTTCATCCCTATTCTTCCCAAATAATTTCTTACGATTTTACACAAATTATTGATATTTTTAATAATTTTATCAAGGCCTGTACAGTCGATTTCCATCAACGGCCATCGAATTGCACTTACAGCGACCTTTTCCAAATTTGATTTGGACATAATTCCAAATCCAACCATTAGATTTTAAATCTCTAATATTTGTTAGAAAGCACTTTTTGATACGAACCCAAGGTTCCTGTTTCAGGAGAATCTGACGGTCGGATCTCCCGCAATGTCCGTTCGAAGTAAATGGTCGAAATTTACGAATTGCCGCGGCGCGGCGCGTTCTATTCAGGCCATTATATATATATTATATATATTTCATCGATTTCCTTTCAAAACGTATTTTATAAATCATTTTAAATTCGTTTTCAAAACGATTTCAACTTCATTTCAAATTCAAATCAAAATTGAATTTTTCCTTATAAATTCGTTTTAAATTCATTTCAAATTGATTTCAATTCAAATCGATTTTTAATTCAATTTCAGTTCGTTTTCATTCAATTCAATTTCAATTAGAATTCATTTCTATTCAATTTCAGTTCGAATTCATTCTATTTTCAATCCAATTCGAATTCTAATTCGTTTCACTTCAATTCGAATTCTAATTCGTTTCAATTCAATTTGATTCGGATTTCATTTCAAAATATTTGATTTCGAAATCCCTTTTCAATATTCATTATAAAAACGAATATAATCTATATAAATATCGTTCACGTCAAAATGGCGTCAATCTAATCAACACGGCTTTTTATATTTCTGTTTCAAATATTCTATTCAAATATTTCGTTTCAAATATTTCTTCTCAAATATTTTATTCAAATATTTCTCTTCAAATATTCTATTTCAAAACTGGAATGAGGCTCAATCAATTACCATAGATTTTATTTCTATGGATTTCCATACAACGCATGTATATATCAACAATGATAAATAATCAACCATAATCCAAAGTGCATTCTACACTGTATAAGTGTCAAATTTAAGTATTCAATGCTTATAACAGTTTGTCAATCAATTGATCGACATACAACTAATTATTAGGATTAGTGTATGTCATATATCACCCCAATACCGTGTGGGGTTTTCAAACAATCGAACATAGATTTTATTTGTGCAGTTGGGCGATGTGTAAAATTTATCGTCCCAATCAATATCATTCAAATGTGTGTATGTAAACAAATCGTCCGATTTGTTTATATTTATTTCATTTTAAATACACATTAAAAATTCTATTTTCAACTATAAAATATTTTAACTATATAAATATTTTATTTCATTTCACATCTCATCACACAATCAACTACACATCAAAATCAAACAAACAAGCATACAAGCCGTCCATGATCTGTGGACGATGGGTGTCGGGTGCTACTAAACACCGTCTGCATCCTAGTATATATTTTAACTAGAAAATTAAATTGAAGGTGAGGAGTTCTCACCGACTAGTTAAACCAAACGCCTCGACTCTTCATATGTAGAAAATCTACGCCGTTTCTTCTTTCATCACTTTCGTTGCCCGTAGCCACTACATATATAAAAATCACATTTTTATATTGTTGCTATGTATATAAAAAAATTCTAATTTTATACCGCTACTATATAGATAAAAATTCTATTTTTACACCACTAGTAATATAATAAAAATTATATTTTTATTACTCTACATGAATAAAAATCATATTTTTATACTTCCTATGATATAATAATCATATTTTTATTCCTTCTATTTATAAAAAGATCGAATTTTTATTATCTATATTGTATAAAAATCATATCTATTTAATTTCAAAAATAAAATCTTTTTCTATTTTAAATAAAAATTATATTTTAATTTAAATTCTACTTAGATAAAAATTACATTTTTATCGCTTCTTCTCCTAGATAAAAATCATAACTTTATCACTTCGTTTACATTACAAAAATCACGTCCTTTCTATAATAAAAATCTCGTCTTTCCTATCATAAAAGCCTTATCTTTTATAAATAAAAATCAACTCCTTTCATCATTAAAAATCGAATCTTTTACATAAATAAAAATCGAACTTTTTAACTAAATAAAAATCGAATCTTTTATAGTTAAAACCATACTTTTCTTCTACGAAAACCACACCATTCAAAACAAATTAAAATAATAAATAAAAAGAAGAAGACTTACAATAAAAATCGAGAGGGGGGGGGGGGCGGAAGTCTTCCTCCGCTGGCGAAGGTTCGTCGGAAAGGGGATGGGGGAGGCGCGCTGATGTCAGGAGGCCGCGGGAGTGGTGCTGCGTTGGTCCTCGATGGAGCTGGGGCCTCGATTTAAAGAAGAACGGAGGGGTGGGGCGGTTTGGTCAGCGATGAGGAGGAGGGGGTGCGACGAGGGGGGAGGAGGAGTAGGAAGGGGGGGCGGCGCGACGTTGGGGGAAGGTCGGAGGCTAATCGCGATGAGAGGGTGGCCTGGAGAGATTGAGCAGTTTTTTTTATTTGATTTCGGGTCTGAGGGTTTGAATTTGGGAAAGGAGAGAGGGGCCTTGGTTTATATAATTTAATTAATTATTATTTTATTCTCCCAAAAAGTAGCTTATAATTTCAATCTCAAAACGAGACTCACCGCCTGTTGTCCCTAGCTAATTACCCCCATTCCGAACATAATAGGATATGTATCGCAGGCTGATTCGATCGATTAGATCAGTTTCCGTCAACGTCAAAATATAACTCTATATATTGAATTTGAACGCGCATTTCAATTTACCGGGGCCACGTATGGACTCTAAAATTTCCCGAAAAATATTTTCTAACTTCGTATTGACGATACGGTCCTAACAAAACTAGTTTCATCGAATTCTGAGACCGTTTGAAAAGTGTCCATTTTCCAGTCGATTAAAATCAAATGAAACTGGTCAAACGCTTTTTCTTTGCCACCCTCACATATTGATTCGAAAAATTATGAAATTTGGAAGCTAGCAACAACATGATATAACGGATCCAGCAAAAGTGGTTTCGTCGAAAACCGAAGTTGTCTGCAAAATTCGCATTTTTAAGGGCCAGAATTCCATAACAACGATTCTGAATTTTCAACAGGGCATAACTTTTTATTCCCGCCATGAAATTTCAATTTTTCGGATTCGTTGGAATGATATTTCCAATTAGATTCAAATATTTTTGGTTTCGCTAAAATCTGGTTTATTTTGAATCCTGTACATTCATTTGAAGTTTGAAATCGAATTATCGAACTACCGCGCCATTTTCAATTCCTTTTATAATTATAAATAATTATTTATGTTCTAATGACGATCTATATACTATATATGTTCTAATTCAATTCAAAATAAATTTCTCGTCATTATTATTTAAAATAATTCATTTTAAATAATCAAAATTCACTAAAATTGCCAAAATAAAAATTTTAAATTGGCTCAGATTTCCGGGTTATTACAATCTCCCCCACTTAAAACTTTTCGTCCCCGAAAAGGAACGAAGCCGAAAGTTGTTTAACTAATCCACTCAACTTCCGCTATTTTCATTACGGCTTAAGTTTTTCAACTTTTCAGTTTCTAAGAACTTTTCAAATTTTTCAAAAATTTGGCTAACACCCTAAATTTTCGAAAAATTTCGCCATAACCTCTCCTGCACCGGGGACTTCGGTATATTTCATATAGCCTCCCATGGCCTTCTTCAATCCAAAAGAAAAAGAAAAAGCCAAGCGGCTAGCCAATCGGCTCATAAAATCATCATCACCCAAACAAAACAGTAAATTATGGTAAACATGTACCTATTTGTCGGGCAAACAATTTTATTCTTCTGCTCTAGCCTCTTTGCAATGACATGTTCAATGTAAGTACATGTATATGTATGCAAATACGACTAATTTTCAATACAACTTACTATTTGGTTCAATTTGGCTAAATGTTCAACATTTAATTAATCAACCAATAATCAAACAACACAATCAGCAATCAATTAGTTAATTAACATTTCAAATTCATAATCTTGATATATAGTCAAAAATCACATTTTGATGCCAAATCATAACAATAAGCCCTATCTAGTTTGGTTCTCACACTGGTCTAATGGAAACATATACAAATCTCATTTTCGTCACTCGAACATGAATACTGATGACGACTAGTCAATCATCAGAATCATCTAAGGGCTACTAGAGTGTGATTCTATATCTATCCAGTATATTTGGGACTTCGTATACACGCTAGCAAGGCGTATATGCAAAATCTTCATATACTAGATTGTCCAAATAAATTTAAAATAAATTATTCAAATACATATAATACGATTTAAAATTCAAAACAAAATTTGTTTTTCTTTTTATATTTTAAAAATATACTCTTCACACTCATTCTAGGATACAACTGATCCCATATGTAACGAGTCATTCCTATTGGATATTACTAATCCAATCTCTGATGAATTCTTTCGTTTGGTTCTAACGTGTCTTGTTCTCTGAGCTTTGTAAACCAAAGCTCTGATACCAAATGAAGCGACCCGAACTTCCCCGGTCTCCGAAGAGAAGAGAAAGAACGAATTACTTTGAGGACAAGACGAACCAAAACGCAAACAGAAGAACTTTTCATTGTTAATTACAACAATTCCATCATAATACAAGAATATATAGAGTACAAATAAATATTACACAGAAATATCAGAGATTTAAATTACATTTAAATACATCGCAGCGGAAAATAATACAATACACAACTAGAAGAGATATACAGATACAAAGCTTTCTAGATATCATTCCAGATGTAAATCAGGATCCTGTGAATATAAATCTGCAAAACCAAAACTACAAGCTGCCCGTGCGGAAAATAGGGGCACCCAGAGTTTAGGTTAAAACAATAAACTCCAGGTCAGTCATGTGACTGGTGTGAGAACTAAAACAGTTATTAATCTTTATTTTTAAAGTTCGGTAAATCAAGGGACCACGCCGTATAACATGGAACGGGTTTACTCCCAAGAATACCAGTGCATAAAACAACAGCGCAATGCTAAATAAAGAAAAATGAAGCTATTATAAGACCCAGGTCCCATCACACAATGCAACGCAAGCCGGAGGATATGGTTTTTATCTTATAATAGCCAAGAATGCTTGATACGTTTAAAACAAATCATTTGATACTATAATAAGTTTATAGTATATAAAACAACTTCAAATCATAAGTATTAATCATAGACGGCATAAGCGCCCCATCCCACTATGTCGCCATATATAGGATTACAACTAAAATCGAAACGTCATGTATTGGAAGTTGGATTTCCATCTGTGAACCAAGGCAAAAGATAGTCCTCACCGATTCGAGACTTCTAGCCCGAGCCTCAGGACCCAGACTAAGGTGGGTCCTTGGAGCGATAGGGCCGGTCCACCGATGTGGATTAAAATGCCTGAACACTACGTTTTCCCGCCCTTTGGGGCATAAATGAGCCAACGAATGACTCCGTCGTCTTCACATAGTCACCGACAAATCCGAGGCGCCTCGCAACAGCAACAACCACATAAGTCAAACTCGTCAGGGCATGTAAAACCACTGATGCCACTTCTAACTAGAAAGAAACGCATGTCCTCCCTGAGGTCCTCTCCCGTTTCTGGTTCACAACCGGGGTGTGAGGCTCGCAAATCCACGCTACACCATGCTATGCCACACATGCCGTGCTTTGATCATCAACCACAAGACTCTGCTTTTCAATAGAAGCCTTGATCATATTGCCACTTAGGCATGCCACACAGGCAATTCACTCTATGCGTTTGATATCCATCGATATATAACCCATGAGCTCGTACGTCTCAGAGAAGGTCGTTAAGCAAGAGAATAAATTCTCCGCCACCAAACAGATATATATTTAATAGAAATCAATCACACAGACTGAAATCCAATGTCAGACACACAATCCATTTACAAGTTCGTTCTGGGTCTGAACGAAACCGGAGGCACCTAGTACCCCGCATATCCATAGATCTCCAAGTACGTCTGTACGACCACCAACTGATTCCCTCCTCCTTGGTGTACGACCCAATCAAGATCATCAGTAATCACCCAAACGACGTGAAGACCTCCGGTTTTCGACCACTGTCTTCATCTTTGACATATCGTCGTAACAGTTATTCAGAATGGGATAAACCCGGTCTTTCCGAATAACTCGCGTATATAATAAACAAGTGTTACACAAACACAACATACGCCTCGTCCCAATTCATCAGTCACTAATCATAAATTAGCAAGAGAACAATTCCCCAAATATTAACCCCGAAGGTTAAAACCAACATCAGATCAATACCCAGGAAACCATTCTTCTTAGCTAACCTATAGTTAGTTTCTAAATTTCACTTTCTTAGGGAAAGGTTCCCATTAATTTTATCAAAGATAAATTCTTCTAAATTTATTCTTTAATCTTCTTTTGAATATCAATTCAAACTAGTCGGGATTAGCGAAACACACCAAAGTAATCATTTATTTTATTTCCCAATCCCAACTTATTCATCCCATGAAGTAAAACTGGTCATACTTCATATCTAACACCACGGTGTTATCGGTAAATTCAATTACCATTTCACATTCAAATCTAATTAAAGATTCAACTATCGCCTGGAGTAAAACTGGTGATACTCCATTCTCGATCTTTCCAATCTAATTAAAGATTCATTAAAACTCCACTTAGTTTTAATCTTTGACTGTGTCAAAGAATCGGTGTCATTTAAAATACGGTTCATGATAAACCCAAAATCACATTCCATTCTATCAGCCTTTAACCGAAAAATAGCAAGTGAGCAATTCCCTAAGTATTAACCCGAAGGACGAAACCAACATCAGATCAATACCCAAGAAACCATTTGACTTAACTAATCTCCAGTTAGTTTCTGATTTTCTTAACTCAGTTGGGTCTAAGAATAGTATTATTGAAGATACCGTTCATGACAACCCAAAATCACATTTCATTAATTATCGAGTTAAAGAACAAGTGTTATTTAAAACGCCGTTCACGATAAACCCAAAAATCAATTCAATTCAATTCAATTCCAATTAAATATCATTTAATTGGTACAATTCATTAAATCTAAATAAAAAGATTTAATCTTTTCCTCAACTGGGCTTAAGAATAGTGTTAATGAAGACACCATTCACGACAAACCCAAATCCCATTTGATATTAAATACAAGGCTCTGATTAGAAAATATACCGGCTTATATTCAATATCAAATTCTACGACCAACAAATATTGTATTGGAAATAACGATATTAATATATCTTTCAAATTCCCATAACAATATCTGTATCATCACGAAATCCAACATCTAAATATTCCAAAGACAATTTCGATTCAAATCCATTCTAATTCAATTATTGGAAAATCTGGTTATTTTCAAAACCATTTCAAATCCAATTTATTTATTTTAAAAATAAATAAATTATTATTCTAGTTCAAAACTAGTTCATTTCGATAAAAATCTATTTTTATCTTTTCAAATATGGAATTTTTCATCCCAATTCTTCCCAAATCACTTCTTATGATTTTACCCAAACTATTGATATTTTTAATAATTTTATCAAGGCCAGTATAGTCGATTTCCATTAACGTCCATCGAACTGCACTTACAGTGACCTTTTCCAAATTTGATTTGGACATAATTCCAAATCCAACCGTTAAATTTCAAATCTCTAATATTTGTTAGAAAGCTCTTTTTGATACGAACCCAACGGTTCCTATTTCAGGAGAATCCGATGGTCGAATCTCTCGCAATGTCCATTCGAAGTAAATGGTCGAAATTCACGAACTGCCGCGGCGCGGCGCGTTCTATTCAGGCTATTATATATATAATATATATATTTCGTCGATTTCCTTTCAAAAGGTATTTTATAAATCGTTTTAAATTCGTTTTCAAAACGATTTCAACTTCATTTCAAATTCAAATTAAAATTGAATTTTTTCCTTGTAAATTCATTTTAAATTCATTTCAAATTGATTTCAATTCAAATTGATTTTTAATTCAATTTCAGTTTGTTTTCAATTCAATTCGAATTCATTTCTATTCAATTTCAATTTGAATTCATTCTATTTTCAATCCAATTCAAATTCTAATTTATTTCACTTCAATTCGAATTCTAATTCGTTTCAATTCAATTTAATTCGGATTTCATTTCAAAATATTCGATTTCGAAATCCCTTTTCAATATTCATTATAAAAACAAATATAATTGATATAAATATCGTTCACGTCAAAATGGCGTCAATCTAATCAACACGGCTTTTTATATTTCTATTTCAAATATTCTATTCAAATATTTTGTTTCAAATATTTCTTCTCAAATATTTTATTCAAATATTTCTCTTCAAATATTCTATTTCAAAACTGGAATGAGGCTCAATCAATTACCATAGATTTTATTTCTATGGATTTCCATACAACGCATGTATATATCAACAATGACAAATAATCAACCATCATCCAAAGTGCATTCTACATGGTATAAGCATCAAATATAAATATTCAACGCTTATAACAGTCTGTCAATCAATCGATCGACATACAACTAATTATTGGGATTAGTGTATGTCATATATCACCCCCAATACTCGTGTGGGGTTTTCAAACAATCAAACACATATTTTATTTGTGTAGTTGGGCGATGTGTAAAATTTATCGTCCCAATCAATATCAATCAAATGTGTGTATACAAACAAATCGTCCGATTTGTTTATATTTATATCATTTTAAGTACACGTTAAAAATTCTATTTTCAACTATAAAATATTTGAACTATATAAATATTTTATTTCATTTCACATCTCATCACACAATCAACTACACATCAAAATCAAATAAACAAGCATACGAGCCGTCCATGGTCTGTGGACGACGGGTGTCAGGTGCTACTAAACACCGTCTGCATCCTAGTATATATTTTAACTAGAAAATTAAATTAAAGGTGAGGAGTTCTCACCGACTAGCTAAACCAAACGCCTCGACTCTTCATATGTAGAAAATCTATGTCGTTTCTTCTTTCATCACTTTCGTTGCCCGTAGCCACTACATATATAAAAATCGCAATTTTATATTGTTTCTATGTATATAAAAAAATATCTAATTTTATACCGCTACTATATATACAAAAATTCTATTTTTACACCGCTAGTAATATAATAAAAATTATATTTTTATTACTCTACATAAATAAAAATCATATTTTTATACTTCCTATGATATAAAAATCATATTTTTATTCCTTCTATTTATAAAAAGATCGAATTTTTATTATCTATATATTATAAAAATCATATCTTTTTAAATTCAAAAATAAAATCTTTTTCTATTTTAAATAAAAATTATATTTAAATTTAAACTCTACTTAGATAAAAATCACATTTTTATCGCTTCTTCTCCTAGATAAAAATCATAACTTTATCACTTCGTTTGCATTACAAAAATCACATCCTTTCTATAATAAAAGTCTCGTCTTTCCTATCATAAAAGCCTTATCTTTTTATAAATAAAAAACAACTCCTTTCATCATTAAAAATCGAATCTTTTACATAAATAAAAATCATACTTTTTAACTAAATAAAAATTGGATCTTTTATAGTTAAAACCATATTTTTCTTCTATGAAAACCACACCATTCAAAACAAATTAAAATAATAAATAAAAAGAAGAAACTTACAATAAAAATCGAGAGGGGGGAGGGGAAGTCTTCCTCCGTTGGCGGAGGTTTGTCGGAAACGGGATGGGGGAGGGGCGCTGATGTCAGGAGGCGGTGGGAGGGGTGCTGCATTGGTCCTCGATGGAGCAGGGGCCTCGATATAAAGAAGAACGGATGGGGGGAGGGGCGGTTTGGTCAGTGATGAGGAGGAGGGGGTGCGACGAGGGGGGAGGAGGAGTAAAAGGGGGCGGAGCGACGTTGGGGGAAGGTCGGAGGCTAATCGCGATGAGGGGGCGGCCTGGAGAGATTGAGCGGTTCTTTTTTTTAATTGATTTCAGGTCTGAGGGTTTGACTTTGGGAAAAGGAGAGAGGGGCCTTGGTTTATATAATTTAATTAATTATTATTTTATTCCCCCAAAAAGTAGCTTATAATTTCGATCTCAAAACGAGACCCACCGCCTGTCGCCCCCAGCTAATTACCCCCATTCCGAACACAATGGGATATGTATCGCAGGCTGATTCAATCGATTCGATCAGTTTCTGTCAACATCAAAATATAACTCTATATATTGAATTTGAACGCGCATTTCAATTTACCAGGGCCGCGTATGGATTCTAAAATTTCCCGAAAAATATTTTCTAACTTCGTATTGACGATACGGTCCTAACAAAACTAGTTTCATCGAATTCTGAGATAGTTTGAAAAATGACCATTTTCCAGTTGATTAAAATCAATTGAAACTGGTCAAACGTGTTTTCCTTTGCCACGCTCACATATTGATTCGAAAAATTATGAAATTTGAAACCTAGCAACAACTTGATATCACGGATCCAACAAAAGTGGTTTCGTCGAAAACCGAGGTCGTTTGCAAAATTCGCATTTTTAAGGGCCATAATTTCATAGCGACTATTCTGAATTTTCAACAGGGCTTAACATTTTATTCCCGCTATGAAATTTTAATTTTTTGGATTTGTTGGAAAGATATTTCCAATTAGATTCAAATATTTTTGGTTTTGCTAAAATCTAGTTTATTTTGAATCTTGCACATTCATTTGAAGTTTGAAATCGAATTATCGAACTACCGCGCCATTTTCAATTCTTTTATAGTTATAAATAATTATTTATATTCTAACGACGATCTATATAGTATATACGTTCTAATTCTAGTCAAAATTAATTTCTCGTCGTTATTATTTAAAATAATTCATTTTAAATAATTAAAATTCACTAAAACTACCAAAATAATTTTTTTAAATTGGCTCGGATTTCTGGGTTATTACATTATATATGTAAAGCGTGAGATGCAAGTGTTCTACTACTAGGTTATTTACTTAATTTACATCACTATTATAATATCAGAATAGTATTGATTTCCAAAAATATATTGGTTATAGTAAGGTAAAAACTGTCCGTGTTTATGTGTGGGCTAGTCTTACTATTACCCTTTCTTTCGAAAGTTTTTCAAAGTTAAGCCATATGGATATTATTCAAGCTTAGTGAGCTTTACTCACGCTGGTTCTCCAGACTGATCCGTGGCATTTGTAATGTCTCGGGTCAACCCGAGTTACAGGTTCAGGTTATCGGATGCTGTGGAGTTCGGAGACGAGCTGGAGGGGTCCAGACATATGATATATATAAGATTATTCTGCTGTGTGATGTACTTGTAGACAGGTTGTTCTAACTGTCCAGATTGTTGTGACTGACGTACTCTGATTGTTGTAAGTATTTCCAAATGATTTCAATCAAGTTATTTTGGTATTATAATTTATTCCGCTGCGATGTGAGACTCTATATGGCGTCAGTTCTTCTTCTTTTCTTCTATTCTTGAGACGACCCGAACTTCCCCGTGAAGGAAAGCACGGATAGAATTGAGGACAAGACAAAATAGAACGCAAACAGAAGAACATTTCATTGTTATTACAACAATTCCATCAGATACAAGAATATACAGAGTATAAATGAATAAATTACATACAATAAATATCAGAGATTACAATAAATTACATAGCAGCGGAAAATAATACAAAATCACAACTAGAAGTGATACACGGATACAGAGCTTTCCGAGCATCGTTCCAGCTGTAAATCAGGACCCTGTGAATATAAATCTGCAAAACCAAAACTACTAGCTGCCCGTGTGGAAAATAGGGGCACCCAGAGTTTAGGTTAAAACAATAAACTCCAGGTCAGTCATGGGACTGGTGTGAGAACTGAAACAGTTATTAATCTTTATTTTTAAAGTTAGGTAAATCAAGGGACCACGCCGTATAACACGGAATGGGTTTCCTCCCAAGAATACCAGTGCATAAAACAAACAGCGCAATGCTAAATAAAGAAAAATGAAGCTGTTATAAGACCTAGGTCCCATCACACAATGCAACGCAAGCCGGAGGATAGGGTTTTTACCTTATAACAGCCAAAGCATGCTTGGTACGTTTAAAACACATTATTTGATACTATTATAAGTGTATAGTGTCAAAACAATTTCAATCATAAATATCAATCATAGACGGCATGAATGACCCATACCACTATGTCGCCATACTAGGTTCTACAAATAAAACCGAAACACACGTATTGGAAATTGGATTCCGTCATGAGTCGAGGCAAGGGGCAAGCTCCTCTCCGCGTTCGAGACGCTCTAGCAAATGCCTCGGGATCGCACACAGCAATCCCTGGATCCTCCAAGGCCGGTCCTCTCTTACTTTTGAGGATTGGCAATTCCTGAACACACGTTTCCCGGTCCTTACAGACCTATATCCGAGGCGCCTCGTATCCAACAACCACACAGGTGAAAAGTATATAAATGTCAGGGCTGGTAGGTCACTGACACCACCATAGCTAGAAAGAAACGTTGTGCACTCCTTGGGTCCGTATCCCGTTTTTGACTCATACCGAGGTGTGAGGCTCGCGAATTCACGTTATACACAAAGCTACGCCACACAGGCCGTGCTTTGATCATCAACCACAAGACTTTGCTTTTCAACAGAAGCCTTGATCAATTGCCACTTACGCGTGCCACATTGGTAATTCACTCCATGCGACTAATGTCCATCGATATACAACCTCTGAGCTCGTACGTCTCAGAGAAGGGCGTTAAGCAAGAGAATAAATTCTCCGCCGCCAAACAGATGTATATTTAATAGAGATCAATCAACACAGAATAAACTCCAATGTCAGACACACAATCCATTTACAAGTTCGTTCTGGGTCTGAACGAAACCAGAGGCACTTTCCTCGCATATCCATCCATCTCCAAGTACGTCTGGACGATCACCAACTGATTCCCTCATCCTGGGTGTACAGCCCAATCAAGATCATCAGTAATCACCCAAACGATGTGAAGACTTCCGGTCTTCAACCACCGTCTTCATCTTCGACATCTCGTCGAATCGGTTATTCAGAATGGGTATAAACCCGGCCTTTCTGAATAACCCACGTACATAATAAACGAATGTTACACAAACACAACAAATGCCTCATTCCAATTCAGAATATTCTTTTATTCACAAAATCACATTCTTAGGGAAAGGTTCCCATTAATTTTATCAAAGATAAATTCTTCTAAATTTATTCTTTAATCCTCCCTTGGATATCATTTCTAACTAGTCGGGATTAACGAACCACACCGAAGTAATTATTTATTTTATTTCCCAATCCCAACCTATATATCCCATGGAGCAAAACTGGTGATACTCCATTCCTAACACCACGGTGTTATCGGTAAAATTAATTACCATTTCACGTTCAAATCTAATTAAAGATTTAACTATCGTATTGGAGCAAAACTGGTGGTACTCCATTCTCGATCACCTTTCAAATTTGATAATTTAAATTATCAATTCACATTTTAATCTAATTAAAGATTCATTAAAACTTCACTTAGTTTTAATCTTTTCAGAAATCGATATCTTGCCTTTAACTGGGTTAAAGAACCAATGTCATCTAAAACACGACTCACGATAAACCCAAATCATACTTGATATTAAATACAAGGCTCTGAATAGAAAATATATCGGCTTATATTCAATATCAAATTCTGAAACCAACAAATATCGTATTGGAAATAACGATATAAAATATCTTTCAAATGCCCCTAACCATATTTGTATAGTCACGAAATCCAACATCGAAATATTCCGAAGATAATTTCGATTCAACTCCACTTTCACTTCACCTATTGGGAATATTGATTATTTTTAAAATCACTTTCAAATTCAATTTATTTATTTCACAAATAAATTGATTTTAATTCTAGTTCAAAACTAGTTCATTTCGACAAAAATCTATTTTTATCTTTTCAAATGTGGAGTTTTTCACCCCAATTTTTCCCAAATCATATATTATGATTTTACACAAATTATAGATATTTTTAATAATTTTATAAAGGCACGTACAGTCGATTTCCATCAATGGCCATCGAACTGCACTTACAACGACCTTTTCTGAAATTGATTTGGACATAATTCCAAATCCAACCGTTAGATTTCAAATTTCTAATATTCATTGGAAAGCTCTTTTCGATACGAACCCAACGGTTCCGGTTTTAGGAGAATCCGACGGTCGGATCTCCCGCAATGTCCGTTTGAAATAAATGGTCGAAATTCACGAACTGCCGCGGCGCGGCGCGTTCTATTCAGGCCATTATATTATATATATATATATATATATATATATATATATAATATATATATAATATATATTTCGTCGATTTCTATTTAAAACGAATTTTATAAATCGTTTTAAATTCGCTTCTAAAACAATTCAACTTCTACATTCAATTTCAAATCGATTGGATTTCAATTCAACTCGAATTCATTTCCATTTTATTTAATTCGAATTCAAATTCGTTTCAATTCAATTCAAATTCGTTTCAATTCAAATTGATTTCAATTTAATTTCGATTCGAATTCAATTAAATTTTAGTTCGTTTTCAATTCAACTTGAATTTGTTTTATATTCAATTCCATTCGAAGTCCTTTTATATTCAATTCAAATTCGTTTTCTTTTCAATTCGAATTTGCTATAATATTCATTTCAATTTGAATAAAATCGATATAAATATCATTCACGTCAAAATGGCGCAAAACTAATCAACACGGCTTTATATTTTTCACAACTTCTTTATTCTATTCAACAAATGAATATTTATCCCATTCAACACATGAATCTATATTTTTTCCAACACACGACTAATCTCAACGCATGAGTGCTGTCAACACATCACTATTTTTGTTAAGTAAAATATTTTATAAAACTATGGTATCTATCGTTTGATTTTCAATTAGACTTCTACCCTAAAGTAGTTCTAATTTTAAATATGATAAAGATGTAAATTTCATTGTATAAAATAATTCACTCAACACCTGGACATCGTCAACACATGACTATTTTTATATTCAACACATGAATCTTCTTTTATAATATTCCTTATTTTCCCGATTGGAATGAGGCCCAATCAATCACCATATAATGTTAATTATATGGATTTTCATACATCACACGTATATAATAGCATTGAAAAATAATCAAACATCAACCAAAGTGCACTACACTGTATAAGCATCAAATACAGATATCTTACGCTTATAACAGCCTGTCGATCAATCGATCGACATATTTAATCCATCAGGATGAGTGAACTTCAAATTTCATCCCAACACCCGTGTGTGGTTTCAAACAACCAAACACAGATTTTATTTGTGCAGTTGGGCGATGTGTAAAATTTATCGACCCAATCAATATCAGTTAAATCAGTGCATATAAACAAATCGGTCGATTTGTTTATAAATATTCATTTATTCACTTTCACGTTAAAAATTATATTTTTAACGATAAAACATTTTATTTTAACACATGAATTTCTATTCAGTTCATTTATTCAATAAAATGATATTTTTATTTTCCTAACATATTTTAGAAAATTTCGGCGTCATAACGGCACGATACTAGAAACGGGACGAGGCATAGCCTTATCCCCGGTCTAGTGAAGGCCCACGCCATTCACACATCAATCAAATCCATTCCATTTCACCAAACAATTCAATTCAAACCAATTAGACTAACCAACTACACAACCAAACAATTTAATAAACAAGCCATCCATGGTCTGTGGATGACGGGTGTCGGGTGCTACTAAGCACCGTCTGCATCCTAGCATATATATATAACTAGAAAAAGAGATTTGAGTGAGAAGTTCTCACCAACTAGCTAATCCAATCATCTCGACTCTTCTTTTGCAGAAGTCTTCGTCGTCCTCGCCTTTTTGTCATCTTCGTTGCCCGTAGCCACTACATATATAAAAATCACTCATTTTTATATTTTGATGTCTTTAAAATAAAAATCACATTTTTATTCACTTTCAATTTAAAAATCATATTTTTATAATCACTTCATATATTTAAAATTTGAATTTTTACTATGCTATTCAATATATAAAATCAAATTTTTACTACGATGTTCAATATATAAAGATCTCGCCTTTTTAAATATAAAGACCTCATCTTTACAAAAATATAGATTTTCACCTTTATAAAAATCACCACTTTATTTCAACGTATATAAAATAAAAATCAGATTTTTATTTCGCTACATATACAAAGATGATATTTTTATATTCTCTATCTCATAAAGATTACATTTTTAATCCACTACATAAGTAAAAATCAAATTTTTATCGCTACTACTTCATATAGAAAAATTATATTTTTACATTGCTAAAAATCACGTCTTTATAACATGAAAAATCATATCTTTCTTACATGAAAAATCTCATCTTTATGTTTTAAAAATCTGTTCTTTTGCATTTGAAAAATCTGTTCTTTTTACATTTTAAAAATCTGTTCTTTTTACATCACATAAAAATCAGTTTTAAAACAAATAGAATTTAGTTTTTAGACTAAATTAACATGAGTTTTCAAATTAAATAATATAAAACATAAAACTCACCCTGTAATTTTCGCCACAGAATCGAAGCTAGGGGGGTTTCACCTTCGTCGGAGGGGGCTTCGGGTGGCTCGAGGGTGGGCTTCGCGGCTCACGGCGGCGCCAGGGGGAGTGCGGGTTCGGGTCTAAGGGGCGGCAGGCGGGGTCAGGGTGGTGGAGAGCAGGAAGAAGAAGGAGGCGGGCGGAGCAGGGGTTTCGAAGGGGGAGGCGGAAACGGAGGAAGGGAAGAAGGAAGGAGGAAGAAGAGGAAGCAGCGGCGGCGGCAGCGTCGCTGGGGGGGGGGGGGGCGATGTGGTGGCGGCGGCTCTCCCCCCCACACCCCCCCGGTCGCCCTCTTCTTTCCATTTTTTATTTTTTTATTTTTTTTCTGTTGAATGAAAACGAGAAAGGGGGGGTTTATATATTTTAAATTTTATTTAATTTAATTTTCAAAAAGTTGACTTTTACTTGCGACCTCGAAACGAAGCCCACCGCCTGTCGTCCATAGCGTTTCACCCCCATTCCAAACACTATGGGATATGTATCGCAAGCTGATTCGATCGCTTTGATCAGTTTCCGTTGAATTTACATTCAAATCACTATATTGAATTTTAAACGTACATTTCAAATTACCGGGGTCACATACTAACTCTAAAAATTGTAGAAAAATATTTTCTAGCTTCGTATTGACGATACGGTCCTAACAAAACTAGTTTCGTCGAATT
The DNA here is from genome assembly GCA_030737875.1 of Allium sativum. Classification (NCBI taxonomy): domain Eukaryota; kingdom Viridiplantae; phylum Streptophyta; class Magnoliopsida; order Asparagales; family Amaryllidaceae; genus Allium; species Allium sativum. The sequence goes on along the minus strand of CM060925.1, from coordinate 372,285,166 downwards.
CTGAGACCGTTGGAAAAATGGCCATTTTCCAGTTGATTAAAATCAACTGAAACTGGTCAAACGCGTTTTCCTTTGCCACGCTCACATATTGATTCGAAAGATTATGAAATTTGAAACCTAGCAATAATTCGACATCACAGACCCAACAAAAGTGGTTTCGTCGAAATCCGAGGTCATTTGCAAAATGTCCATTTTTAAGGGCCTGAATTCCATAGCGACTATTCAGAATTTTCAACTGGACATATCTTTTGATTCCCGCTATGAAATCTTGATCTGTCGGATTCGTTGGAAAGGTATCATCAATTAGATCCTAAGGTTTTTGGTTTCACTAAAATCCGGATTGTTTTGCACCCGGTACATTCAATTGAAGTTTGAAATCGAATTATCGAACTACCACGCCATTTTCAATTCTATTTATAATTATATATAATTATTATATTCTAACGACGACGTATATAATATATACGTTCGAATTATATTCAAAATAAATTTCTCGTCGATTTTATTTAAAATAATCCATTTTAAATGTTCAAACTTCACTAAGATCGCCAAAATAAAAATTTTAAACTGGCTCGCATTTTACGGGTTGTTACAATCTCCCCCACTTAAAACTTTTCGTCCCCGAAAAGGAACAAAGTCGAAAGTGGTTTGATTATTCAACTCTACGTTCGATTTGGCTTCCATTCTCCAACTTTTCAGTTTCTGTGAATTTTCAAATTTTCAAAAATTTGGCTAACACCCTAAATTTTCGAAAAATTTCGCCATAACCTCCCCTGCACCGGGAGCATCGGGGAATTTCAAATAGCTTCCCCGGTCCTTCAGATCTCAAAAAGAAAAAGAAAAAGCCAAGCAGCTAGCCAATAGGCTCATAAAATCATCATCACCCAAACGAAACAGTAAATTATAGTAAACATGTACCTATTTGTCGGGCAAACAAATTTTATTCTTCGGCTCTAGCCTCCTTGCTATGACCTGTTCAATGTAAGTATATGTATATGCAAGCAAATGCGACCAATTTTCAATATAGTTCAATATTTGATACAATTAGGCATAATGGTTCAAAATTATCCAACATATAAACAAACAACACAAACATCAATCAATTAGTGGATTAGAGTTTCAAATTCATAATTTTGATATATATACAGAAATCATGTTTTGATGCCAATTCACAACAATGAATTTTATCTACATTAGTTTTGGTTCTCACACCAGCCTAATGGAAATATATAGATATCACACCTTCGAAACACGAACATAAATACTGATGATGTGGCCACATCACCAGAATTATCCCCGGGTGTCTAGAATGTGACTCTATATCTATCCAGTATATTAAAACTTCGACTATATGTTCATGACGCGTATACGCGAAATCTTTATATACTCGATTGTCCATATTCAAAATAAATAAATATTCATATACGTATAAAACGATTTAAATTTTAAAACAAAATTGTTTTCATTCGAAAAACATACTCTTCACACTCGTTCTAGGATACTACTGATCCTATCTCTAACGAGTCATTCTAATTGGATATTACTAATCCAATATCTGATGAATTCTTTTGTATGGTTCTAATGTGTCTTGTTCTCGAGCTCTGTAAACCAAACCTCTGATACCAAACTGAGACGACCCGAACTTCCCCGTGAAGGAAAGCACAGATAGAATTGAGGACAAGACAAAATAGAACGCAAACAGAAGAACATTTCATTGTTATTACAACAATTCCATCAGATACAAGAATATACAGAGTATAAATGAATAAATTACATACAATAAATATCAGAGATTACAATAAATTACATAGCAGCGGAAAATAATACAAAATCACAACTAGAAGTGATACACGGATACAGAGCTTTCCGAGCATCGTTCCAGCTGTAAATCAGGACCCTGTGAATATAAATCTGCAAAACCAAAACTAATAGTTGCCCGTGTGGAAAATAGGGGCACCCAGAGTTTAGGTTAAAACAATAAACTCCAGGTCAGTCATGGGACTGGTGTGAGAACTAAAACAGTTATTAATCTTTATTTTTAAAGTTAGGTAAATCAAGGGACCACGCCGTATAACACGGAACGGGTTTCCTCCCAAGAATACCAGTGCATAAAACAAACAGCGCAATGCTAAATAAAGAAAAATGAAGCTGTTATAAGACCCAGGTCCCATCACACAATGCAACGCAAGCCGGAGGATAGGGTTTTTACCTTATAACAGTCAAAGCATGCTTGGTATGTTTAAAACACATTATTTGATACTATTATAAGTGTATAGTGTCAAAACAATTTCAATCATAAATATCAATCATAGACGGCATGAATGACCCATACCACTATGTCGCCATACTAGGGTCTACAAATAAAACCGAAACACACGTATTGGAAATTGGATTCCGTCATGAGTCGAGGCAAGGGGCAAGCTCCTCTCCGCGTTCGAGACACTCTAGCAAATGCCTCGGGACCGCACACAACAATCCCTGGATCCTCCAAGGCCGGTCCTCTCTTACTTTTGAGGATTGGCAATTCCTGAACACACGTTTCCCGGTCCTTACAGACCTATATCCGAGGCGCCTCGTATCCAACAACCACATAGGTGAAAAGTATATAAATGTCAGGGCTGGTAGGTCACTGACACCACCATAGCTAGAAAGAAACGTCGTGCACTCCTTGGGTCCGTATCCCGTTTTTGACTCATACCGAGGTGTGAGGCTCGCGAATTCACGTTATACACAAAGCTACGCCACACAGGCCGTGCTTTGATCATCAACCACAAGACTTTGCTTTTCAACAGAAGCCTTGATTAATTGCCACTTAAGCGTGCCACATTGGCAATTCACTCCATGCGACTGATGTCCATCGATATACAACCTCTGAGCTCGTACGTCTCAGAGAAGGGCGTTAAGCAAGAGAATAAATTCTCAGCCGCCAAACAGATGTATATTTAATAGAGATCAATCAACACAGAATAAACTCCAATGTCAGACACACAATCCATTTACAAGTTCGTTCTGGGTCTGAACGAAACCAGAGGCACTTTCCTCGCATATCCATCCATCTCCAAGTACGTCTGGACGATCACCAACTGATTCCCTCATCCTGTGTGTACAACCCAATCAAGATCATCAGTAATCACCCAAACGATGTGAAGACTTCCGGTCTTCAACCACCGTCTTCATCTTCGACATCTCGTCGAATCGGTTATTCAGAATGGGTATAAACCCGGCCTTTCTGAATAACCCACGTATATAATAAACGAATGTTACACAAACACAACAAACGCCTCATTCCAATTCAGAATATTCTTTTATTCACAAAATCACATTCTTAGGGAAAGGTTCCCATTAATTTTATCAAAGATAAATTCTTCTAAATTTATTCTTTAATCCTCCCTTGGATATCATTTCTAACTAGTCGGGATTAACGAACCACACCGAAGTAATTATTTATTTTATTTCCCAATCCCAACCTATATATCCCATGGAGCAAAACTGGTGATACTCCATTCCTAACACCACGGTGTTATCGGTAAAATTAATTACAATTTCATGTTCAAATCTAATTAAAGATTTAACTATCGTATTGGAGCAAAACTGGTGGTACTCCATTCTCGATCACCTTTCAAATTTGATAATTTAAATTATCAATTCACATTTTAATCTAATTAAAGATTCATTAAAACTCCACTTAGTTTTAATCTTTTCAGAAATCGATATCTTGCCTTTAACTGGGTTAAAGAACCAATGTCATCTAAAACACGACTCACGATAAACCCAAATCATACTTGATATTAAATACAAGGCTCTGAATAGAAAATATATCGGCTTATATTCAATATCAAATTCTGAAACCAACAAATATCGTATTGGAAATAACGATATAAAATATCTTTCAAATCCCCCTAACCATATTTGTATAGTCACGAAATCCAACATCGAAATATTCCGAAGATAATTTCGATTCAACTCCACTTTCACTTCACCTATTAGGAATATTGATTATTTTTAAAATCACTTTCAAATTCAATTTATTTATTTCACAAATAAATTGATTTTAATTCTAGTTCAAAACTAGTTCATTTCGACAAAAATCTATTTTTATCTTTTCAAATGTGGAGTTTTTCACCCCAATTTTTCCCAAATCATATATTATGATTTTACACAAATTATAGATATTTTTAATAATTTTATCAAGGCCCGTACAGTCGATTTCCATCAACGGCCATCGAACTGCACTTACAGCGACCTTTTATGAAATTGATTTGGACATAATTCCAAATCCAACCGTTAGATTTCAAATTTCTAATATTCATTGGAAAGCTCTTTTCGATACGAACCCAACGGTTCCGGTTTTAGGAGAATCCGACGGTCGGATCTCCCGCAATGTCCGTTTGAAATAAATGGTCGAAATTCACGAACTGCCGCGGCGCGGCGCGTTCTATTCAGGCCATTATATTATATATATATAATATATATAATATATATTTCGTCGATTTCTATTTAAAACGAATTTTATAAATCGTTTTAAATTCGCTTCTAAAACAATTCAACTTCTACATTCAATTTCAAATCGATTGGATTTCAATTCAACTCGAATTCATTTCCATTTTATTTAATTCGAATTCAAATTCGTTTCAATTCAATTCAAATTCAAATTCGTTTCAATTCAAATTGATTTCAATTTAATTTCGATTCGAATTCAATTAAATTTTAGTTCGTTTTCAATTCAACTTGAATTTGTTTTATATTCAATTCCATTCGAAGTCCTTTTATATTCAATTCAAATTCGTTTTCTTTTCAATTCGAATTTGCTATAATATTCATTTCAATTTGAATAAAATCGATATAAATATCGTTCACGTCAAAATGGCGCAAAACTAATCAACACGACTTTATATTTTTCACAACTTCTTTATTCTATTCAACAAATGAATATTTATCCCATTCAACACATGAATCTATATTTTTTTCCAACACACGACTAATCTCAACGCATGAGTGCTGTCAACACATCACTATTTTTGTTATGTAAAATATTTTATAAAACTATGGTATCTATCGTTTGATTTTCAATTAGACTTCTACCCTAAAGTAGTTCTAATTTTAAATATGATAAAGATGTAAATTTCATTGTATAAAATATTTCACTCAACACCTGGACATCGTCAACACATGACTATTTTTATATTCAACACATGAATCTTCTTTTATAATATTCCTTATTTTCTGTGAAGACCCGTAACTTCCCCGTAAAGGAAAGCGTCGGATAGTTCGAGAACACGCCACAACAGAACGCATACAGAAGAACATTTCATTGTATATAACCACAATGCATCAGATTACAAGAATATACAGAGTATAAATGAATATTACACAGAAATATCAGAGATTTAAATTACATTTAAATACATCGCAGCGGAAAATAATACAATACACAACTAGAATGAGATATACGGATACTAAGCTTTCCGGATATCGTTCCAGCTGTAAACCAGGATCCTGTGAATATAAATCTGCAAAACCAAAACTACTAGCTGCCCGTGTCAAAATAAGGGCACCCAGAGTTTAGGTTAAAACAATAAACTCCAGGTCAGTCATGTGACTGGTGTGAGAACTAAACCAGTTATTAATCTTTATTTTAAATCATTAGGTAAATCAAGGGACCACGCCGTATAACACGGAACGGGTTTCCTCCCAAGAATACCAGTGCATAAAACAAACAGCGCAATGCTAAATAAGGAAAAATGAAGCTGTTATAAGACCCAGGTCCTATCACACAATGCAAACGCAAGCCGGGGGATAGGGTTTTCCCTTATAACAGCCAAAGAATGCTTGATACGTTTAAAACAAATCATTTGATACTACTATAAGTGCATAGTGTGTAAAACAACTTCAAATCATAAGTATCAATCATAGGCGGCATGGGTACCATATATCATGTCGCCATATATAGGTTTACAAATAAAACCGCAAAGTCACGTATTTGGAAATTGGATTTCCTTCTATGAACCGAGGCAAAAGATAGTCCTCAACCGATTCGAGACTGTCTAGCCCGAGCCTCAGGAACAGCCGCAACTGCCCCTTGGATCGTCAGGGCCGGTCCACACGGAGTGGATTATTATGCCTGAACAATACGTCTCCCCACCCTATGGGGTGTAAGTCTGGTCCGTCAGCCGACCAGAATGCATTCGGCCGAAACCGATATAACCGAGGCGCCTCGCAACAGCCACAACCACATAAGTCAAACTCGTCAGGGCGTGTAAAACCACTGACGCCACTTCTAGCTAGAAAGAAACGCAAGTCCTCCCTGAGGTCCGTCTCCCGTTTTTGGTTCATACCGGGTGTGAAACACGCGAGGTAAACGTTACACAAAGCTACGCCACAAAGGCCGTGCTTTGATCATCAACCACAAGACTTTGCTTTTCAACAGAAGCCTTGATCATTTGCATCTTAGCATGCCACACAGGCAAGCCATCCTATGCAACCGATATCAGTCACACAGAATGAAATCCGATGTCAGACACACAGTCCATTTACAAGTCCGTTCTGGGTCTGAACGAAACCGGAGGCACCTAGTACCCCGCATATCCATCGATCTCCAAGCACGTCTGGACGATCACTAACTGTTTCCATCTTCTTGGGTGTACAGCCCAATCAAGATCATCAGTTATCACCCAAACGACGTGAAGACCTCCGGTCTTCGACCATCGTCTTCATCTTCGACTTATCGTCGTATCAGTTATTCAGAATGGGATAAACCCGGTCTTTCCGAATAACTCGCGTATATATTATAAAAGTGTTACACAAACACAACATACGCCTCATTCCAACTCATTAGTCATTAACCGTAAATTAATCAAGAGAATAATTCCCCAAATATTAACCCCGAAGGCCGAAACCAACATCAGATCAATATCCAGAAAACCATTCTACTTAGCTAACCGACAGTTAGTTTCTAAATTTCACGTTCAAATCTAATTAAAGATTTAACTATCGCCTGGAGCAAAACTGGTGATACTCCATTCTCGATCTTTTCAATCTAATTAAAGATTCATTAAAACTCCACTTAGTTTTAATCTGTGACTGAGTTAAAGAATCAGTGTCATTTAAAACACGGTTCACGATAAACCCATAGTCACATCCCATTAATTATCGGGTTAAAGAACAAGTGTTATTTAAAACACTGTTCACGATAAACCCAAAAATCAATATCCATTCAATTCCAATTAAATATTATTTAATTGGTACACTTCATTAAATCTAAATAAAAAGATTTAATCTTTTCTCAACTGGGTTCAAGAACAGTGTTAGTGAAGACACCATTCACGACAAACCCAAATCACATTCATTAATTATCGGGTTAAAGAACAAGTGTTATTTAAAACACTGTTCACGATAAACCCAAAAATCAATATCAATTCAATTCCAATTAAATATTATTTAATTGGTACACTTCATTAAATCTAAATAAAAAGATTTAATCATTTCTCAACTGGGTTCAAGAACAGTGTTAGTGAAGACACCATTCAGGACAAACCCAAATCACATTCGATATTCAATACAAGGCTCTGAATAGAAAATATATCGGCTTATATTCAATATCAAATTCTATGACTAACAAATGTCGTATTGGAAATAACGATATAAATATATCTTTCAAATTTCCATAACAACACCTGTATAATCACGAATTCCAACATCGAAATATTCCGAAGACAATTTCGATTCAATTCCACTCCAATGCAATCATTGGAAATTCTGGTTATTTTTAAAACCATTTCAAATTCAATTTATTTATTTAAAAATAAATAGAATTATCTTTCTAGTTCAAAACTAGTTCATTTCGATAAAAATCTATTTTTATCCTTTCAAATATGGAGTTTTTCATCCCAATCTTTTCTAAATCATTTCTTATGATTTTACACAAATTATTACTATTTTTAATAATTTTATCAAGGCCCGTACAGTCGATTTCCAACAACGGACATCGAACTGCACTTACAACGACCTTTTTCGAATTTGATTTGGACGTATCTCCAAATCCAACCGTTAGATTTCAAATTTCTAACATTCATTAGAAAGCTCTTTTCGATACGAACCCAACGGTGTCGGTTTTAGGAGAATCCGACGGTCGGATCTCCCGCAATGTCCGTTTGAAATAAATGGTCGAAATTCACGAACTGCCGCGGCGCGGCGCGTTCTATTCAGGCCATTATATTATATATATAATATATATAATATATACTTCGTCGATTTCTATTTAAAACGAATTATATAAATAGTTTTGAATTCGTTTCAAAAACAATTTCAACTTCCTTTTCAATTCAAATCAAAATTGAATTCTTCTTTATAAATTCGTTTTAAAATTCATTTCTATTCAATTCAAATTTCAATTCAATTTGAATTCATTTCAATTCACTTTCAATTCAATTCGAATTCGTTTTCAATTCATTTCGAAATCGTTTTCAATTCAATTCATTTCGAAATCGTTTTCAATTCAATTCATTTCGAAATCGTTTTCAATTCAATTCATTTCGAAATCGTTTTCAATTCAATTCATTTCGAAATCGTTTTCAATTCAATTCATTTCGAAATCGTTTTCAATTCAATTCATTTCGAAATCGTTTTCAATTCAATTCATTTCGAAATCGTTTTCAATTCAATTCATTTCGAAATCGTTTTCAATTCAATTCATTTCGAAATCGTTATAAAATCGATATAAATATCGTTTACGTCAAAATGGCGTCAATCTAATCAACACGGCTTCATAAATTTCTATTATCAAATATTCTATTTCAAATATTTCCTATTATCAAAATATTTGTTATTATCAAAATATTCTTTATTTTCACGATTGGAATGAGGCCCAATCAATTACCATATAAAATTAATTATATGGATTTTCATACAACACATGTATATAATAACATTGAAAATAATCAACCATCAACCAAAGTGCACTACACTGTATAAGCATCAAATATAGATATTCAACGCTCATAACAGCCTGTCAATCAATCGATCGACATATTCAATCAATCAGGATGAGTGAAATTCATATTTCATCCCAACACCCGTGTGGGGTTTCAAACAATCAAACACAGATTTTAGTTGTGCAGTTGGGCGATGTGTAAAATTTATCGTCCCAATCAATGTCATTCAAATAAGTGTACATAAACAAACCATCTGGTTTGTAAATGAATATTTATTTATTCACTTCACTATTTTCATATTCACGTTAAAACATTTTATTTCAACCTATGAATTTCTATTCAATTCATTTATTCAATAAAATGATATTTTTATTTTTCTAACATATTTTAGAAAATTTCGGCGGCATAACGGCACGATACTAGAAACGGGACAAGGCCTAGCCTTATCCCCGGTCTAGTGAAGGCCCACGCCATTCACATATCAATCAAATCAATTTCATCTCGCCAAACAATTCAAATCAACCCAAACAATCTAACTAACAACACAGCCAAACAAACAAGTCCATGGTCTGTGGACGATTGTGTCGGGTGCTACTAAACACCGTCTGCATCCTAGTATATATATATAACTAGAAAAATTAAATTGAAAGGTGAGAAATTCTCACATATAGCTATCCAAACATCTTGACTCTTCTTTGATAGAAATCTTCATTGTTTTCGCATCTTCGTCAGCTTCGTCGTCCGTAGCCACTACATATATAAAAATCGAATTTTTACTTCGCTATTCAATATATAAAAATCCATTTTTCTATCGAAGTTCAATATATAAAAATTCTATTTTTCTATCGAAGTTCAATATATAAAAATTCTATTTTTCTATCGAAGTTCAATATATAAAAATTCTATTTTTCTATCGAAGTTCAATATATAAAAATTCTATTTTTCTATCGCTATGTCAAATAGATAAAAATTATATTTTTATCACGCTATTTTCCACATAAAGATTTCGCCTTTTCTAAAATAAAGATTTAGCCTTTTCAAAAATAAAGTTTTCGCCTTTATAAAAATAAAGTTTTCGCCTTTATAAAAATTACCACTTTATCTCAACGTAATAAAAATCAGATTTTTATTTCGCTACATATACAAAGATGATATTTTTATATTCTCTATCCTATAAAGATTATATTTTTAATACTTTAAAAATATAAAAATCATATTTTTAATATTTCTATATAGTAAAGATTATATTTTTAATACTTTAAAAATATAAAAATCATATTTTTATCACTTTAAAAATATAAAGATCATACCTTTTACTAAATAAAAATCCTATCTTTTCACCTTTTAAAGTTCTAATCTTTTTCCATTTAAAATTCAAACCCTTTTCTATTTTAAATTCTTTTTAAAATCAGTTTTAAATTACTCAAAAATAAAAACAGTTTTAAATTTTAAAAATAAAAACAGTTTTAAATTTTAAAAACAAAAACAGTTTTATAAGCAAATAAAATTCAGTTTTTTAAAATTCATTATCAATTCAGTTTTAAACTTAAATTAAAAATCAGTTTTAAAAATCAATTTCAAATCAGTTTTAAAAATCAATTTAAAATCAGTTTTAAAAATCAACATAAAAGTAAAAATAAATAAAATAAAATAAAAAAACTACCAGGGGGGGGCGCTGTCGAGTGGTCGGGGGGGGGAAGGAAGAATCTGGTGGCGCTCTGAGGCATCGCGTCGAGGTAAGGGGCTGCGGCTTCCGTTTGATGTCGCGAGGGGTTCGTCGGCTCTGCTGGAAGGAGGAGGCTGGACGAAGGGGTAGGGCGTCGTAGGTGGTGGGGATGGCTGGGGCGGGGCCGCGGCGGCGCCAAAGGGATAAGCGGAGGTGGATTAGGGCGGCGGTTTTCTTTCTGAAAGAAGAGGGGTTACGGCTTAGGGAATGATGGAAAGGGGAGGGTTTATATAATTTTTTATTTTTTATTTTTTTTTTCAATTATTTTATTCGAAAAAAGTTGACTTTACATACGACCTCGAAACGAGGCCCACCGCCTGTCGTCCATAGCGTTTTACCCCCATTCCGAACACAATGGGATATGTATCGTAGGTTGATTAGATCGTTTGAATCAGTTTCCGTTAAACTTACCTTTAAATCACTATATTGAATTTTAAACGTACATTTCAAATTACCGGGGCCACATACTGACTAGAAAAATTCCAGAAAAATATTTTCTAGCTTCGTATTGACGATACGGTCCTAACAAAACTAGTTTCGTCGAATTCTGAGACCGTTAGAAAAATGGCCAATTTCCAGTCGATTAAAATCAACTGAAATGGTCAAACGCGTTTTCCTTTGCCACGCTCACATATCGATTCGAAAAATTATGAAATTTGGAATCTAACAATAATTTGACACTGCGGACCCAACAAAAGTGGTTTCGTCGAAATCCGAGGTCGTTTGCAAAATGTCCATTTTTAAGGGCCTGAATTCCATAGCGACTATTCAAAATTTTCAACTGGACATATCTTTTGATTCCCGATATGAAATCTTGATTTTTCGGATTCGTTGGAAAGATATTCACTATTAGATTCCATTATTTTTGGTTTCACTAAAATCCGGATTGTTTTGCACCCAGTACATTCAATTGAAGTTTGAAATCGAATTATCGAACTACCGCGCCATTTTCAATTCTATTTATAATTATATATAAATATTTATATTCCTACGACGACGCGTATAAATATATTCGTTCGAATTATATTCAAAATAAATTTCTCGTCGTTTTTATTTAAAATAATTCATTTTAAATAATCAAAATTCGCTAAAATTGCCAAAATAAAATTTTCAAACTGGCTCGCATTTTACGGGTTGTTACAATCTCCCCCACTTAAAACTTTTCGTCCCCGAAAAGGAACAAAGTCGAAAGTGGTTTGATTAATCAACTCTACGATCGATCGGGCTTCCATTCTCCAACTCTTCAGTTTCTGAGAATTTTCAAAATTTCAAAAATTTGGCTAACACCCTAAATTTTCGAAAAATTTCGCCATAACCTCCCCTGCAATGGGAGCATCGGGGAATTTCAAATAGCTTCCCCGGTCCTTCAGATCTCAAAAAGAAAAAGAAAAAGCCAAGCGGCTAGCCAATAGGCTCACAAAATCATCATCACCCAAACAAAACAGGAAATTATGTAGTAAACATGTACCTATTTGTCGGGCAAACAAATTTTATTCTCTGCTCTAGCCTCCTTGCTATGACCTGTTCAATGATATATATGTATATGCAAGCAGATGCAACCAATTTTCAATATAATTCAATATTCGGTTCAATTAGGCATAAAGGTTCAAAATTAGCAAACAAATGAACAAACAACACAAACATCAATCAATTAGTTGATTAGAGTTTCAAATTCATAATTTTGATACATATACAAAAATCAGATTTTTGATGCCAAATCACAACAATAGGCCCTATCTAATTTTGGTTCTCACACCAGTCAATAGGAAATATATAGATGTCACACCTTCGAAACACGAATACCAATTCTGATGATGTTCGAACTATCATCAGAATCATCTTCGGGCGACTAGGGTGTGATTCTATATCTATCCAGTATATTAAAATTTCAAATACACATGGATCAGACGTATACGCAAAATCTTTATATACTGGACTGTCCACATCAATACAAATAACTATTCAAATACGAATAAGTGATTTAAATTTTCAAAACAAAATTTGTTTTCATTTTAAAAATATACTCTTCACACTCGTTCTAGGATACTACTGATCCCATCTCTAACGAGTCATTCTCGTTGGATATTACTAATCCGATATCTGATGAATTCTTTCGTATGTTTCTAATGTGCCTTGTTCTCTGCTTTGTAAACCAAAGCTCTGATACCAACTGTGAAGACCCGTAACTTCCCCGTAAAGGAAAGCGTCGGATAGTTCGAGAACACGCCACAACAGAACGCATACAGAAGAACATTTCATTGTATATAACCACAATGCATCAGATTACAAGAATATACAGAGTATAAATGAATATTACACAGAAATATCAGAGATTTAAATTACATTTAAATACATCGCAGCGGAAAATAATACAATACACAACTAGAATGAGATATACGGATACTAAGCTTTCCGGATATCGTTCCAGCTGTAAACCAGGATCCTGTGAATATAAATCTGCAAAACCAAAACTACTAGCTGCCCGTGTCAAAATAAGGGCACCCAGAGTTTAGGTTAAAACAATAAACTCCAGGTCAGTCATGTGACTGGTGTGAGAACTAAACCAGTTATTAATCTTTATTTTAAATCATTAGGTAAATCAAGGGACCACGCCGTATAACACGGAACGGGTTTCCTCCCATGAATACCAGTGCATAAAACAAACAGCGCAATGCTAAATAAGGAAAAATGAAGCTTTTATAAGACCCAGGTCCTATCACACAATGCAAACGCAAGCCGGGGGATAGGGTTTTCCCTTATAACAGCCAAAGAATGCTTGATACGTTTTAAACAAATCATTTGATACTACTATAAGTGCATAGTGTGTAAAACAACTTCAAATCATAAGTATCAATCATAGGCGGCATGGGTACCATATATCATGTCGCCATATATAGGTTTACAAATAAAACCGCAAAGTCACGTATTTGGAAATTGGATTTCCTTCTATGAACCGAGGCAAAAGATAGTCCTCAACCGATTCGAGACTGTCTAGCCCGAGCCTCAGGAACAGCCGCAACTGCCCCTTGGATCGTCAGGGCCGGTCCACACGGAGTGGATTATTATGCCTGAACAATACGTCTCCCCACCCTATGGGGTGTAAGTCTGGTCCGTCAGCCGACCAGAATGCATTCGGCCGAAACCGATATAACCGAGGCGCCTCGCAACAGCCACAACCACATAAGTCAAACTCGTCAGGGCGTGTAAAACCACTGACGCCACTTCTAGCTAGAAAGAAACGCAAGTCCTCCCTTAGGTCCGTCTCCCGTTTTTGGTTCATACCGGGTGTGAAACACGCGAGGTAAACGTTACACAAAGCTACGCCACAAAGGCCGTGCTTTGATCATCAACCACAAGACTTTGCTTTTCAACAGAAGCCTTGATCATTTGCATCTTAGCATGCCACACAGGCAAGCCATCCTATGCAACCGATATCAGTCACACAGAATGAAATCCGATGTCAGACACACAGTCCATTTACAAGTCCGTTCTGGGTCTGAACGAAACCGGAGGCACCTAGTACCCCGCATATCCATCGATCTCCAAGCACGTCTGGACGATCACTAACTGTTTCCATCTTCTTGGGTGTACAGCCCAATCAAGATCATCAGTTATCACCCAAACGACGTGAAGACCTCCGGTCTTCGACCATCGTCTTCATCTTCGACTTATCGTCGTATCAGTTATTCAGAATGGGATAAACCCGGTCTTTCCGAATAACTCGCGTATATATTATAAAAGTGTTACACAAACACAACATACGCCTCATTCCAACTCATTAGTCATTAACCGTAAATTAATCAAGAGAATAATTCCCCAAATATTAACCCCGAAGGCCGAAACCAACATCAGATCAATATCCAGAAAACCATTCTACTTAGCTAACCGACAGTTAGTTTCTAAATTTCACGTTCAAATCTAATTAAAGATTTAACTATCGCCTGGAGCAAAACTGGTGATACTCCATTCTCGATCTTTTCAATCTAATTAAAGATTCATTAAAACTCCACTTAGTTTTAATCTGTGACTGAGTTAAAGAATCAGTGTCATTTAAAACACGGTTCACGATAAACCCATAGTCACATCCCATTAATTATCGGGTTAAAGAACAAGTGTTATTTAAAACACTGTTCACGATAAACCCAAAAATCAATATCCATTCAATTCCAATTAAATATTATTTAATTGGTACACTTCATTAAATCTAAATAAAAAGATTTAATCTTTTCTCAACTGGGTTCAAGAACAGTGTTAGTGAAGACACCATTCACGACAAACCCAAATCACATTCATTAATTATCGGGTTAAATAACAAGTGTTATTTAAAACACTGTTCACGATAAACCCAAAAATCAATATCAATTCAATTCCAATTAAATATTATTTAATTGGTACACTTCATTAAATCTAAATAAAAAGATTTAATCATTTCTCAACTGGGTTCAAGAACAGTGTTAGTGAAGACACCATTCACGACAAACCCAAATCACATTCGATATTCAATACAAGGCTCTGAATAGAAAATATATCGGCTTATATTCAATATCAAATTCTACGACTAACAAATGTCGTATTGGAAATAACGATATAAATATATCTTTCAAATTTCCATAACAACACCTGTATAATCACGAATTCCAACATCGAAATATTCCGAAGACAATTTCGATTCAATTCCACTCCAATGCAATCATTGGAAATTCTGGTTATTTTTAAAACCATTTCAAATTCAATTTATTTATTTAAAAATAAATAGAATTATCTTTCTAGTTCAAAACTAGTTCATTTCGATAAAAATCTATTTTTATCCTTTCAAATATGGTGTTTTTCATCCCAATCTTTTCTAAATCATTTCTTATGATTTTACACAAATCATTACTATTTTTAATAATTTTATCAAGGCCCGTACAGTCGATTTCCAACAACGGCCATCGAACTGCACTTACAGCGACCTTTTTCGAATTTGATTTGGACGTATCTCCAAATCCAACTGTTAGATTTCAAATTTCTAACATTCATTAGAAAGCTCTTTTCGATACGAACCCAACGGTTCCGGTTTTAGTAGAATCCGACGGTCGGATCTCCCGCAATGTCCGTTTGAAATAAATGGTCGAAATTCACGAACTGCCGCGGCGCGGCGCGTTCTATTCAGGCCATTATATTATATATATAATATATATAATATATACTTCGTCGATTTCTATTTAAAACGAATTATATAAATAGTTTTGAATTCGTTTCAAAAACAATTTCAACTTCCTTTTCAATTCAAATCAAAATTGAATTCTTCTTTATAAATTCGTTTTAAAATTCATTTCTATTCAATTCAAATTTCAATTCAATTTGAATTCATTTCAATTCACTTTCAATTCAATTCGAATTCGTTTTCAATTCATTTCGAAATCGTTTTCAATTCAATTCATTTCGAAATCGTTTTCAATTCAATTCATTTCGAAATCGTTTTCAATTCAATTCATTTCGAAATCGTTTTCAATTCAATTCATTTCGAAATCGTTTTCAATTCAATTCATTTCGAAATCGTTTTCAATTCAATTCATTTCGAAATCGTTTTCAATTCAATTCATTTCGAAATCGTTTTCAATTCAATTCATTTCGAAATCGTTTTCAATTCAATTCATTTCGAAATCGTTTTCAATTCAATTCATTTCGAAATCGTTTTCAATTCAATTCATTTCGAAATCGTTTTTAATTCAATTCATTTCGAAATCGTTATAAAATCGATATAAATATCGTTTACGTCAAAATGGCGTCAATCTAATCAACACGGCTTCATAAATTTCTAT
The DNA here is from genome assembly GCA_030737875.1 of Allium sativum. Classification (NCBI taxonomy): domain Eukaryota; kingdom Viridiplantae; phylum Streptophyta; class Magnoliopsida; order Asparagales; family Amaryllidaceae; genus Allium; species Allium sativum. The sequence goes on along the minus strand of CM060925.1, from coordinate 372,268,706 downwards.
TATCAAATATTCTATTTCAAATATTTCCTATTATCAAAATATTTGTTATTATCAAAATATTCTTTATTTTCACGATTGGAATGAGGCCCAATCAATTACCATATAAAATTAATTATATGGATTTTCATACAACACATGTATATAATAACATTGAAAATAATCAACCATCAACCAAAGTGCACTACACTGTATAAGCATCAAATATAGATATTCAACGCTCATAACAGCCTGTCAATCAATCGATCGACATATTCAATCAATCAGGATGAGTGAAATTCATATTTCATCCCAACACCCGTGTGGGGTTTCAAACAATCAAACACAGATTTTAGTTGTGCAGTTGGGCGATGTGTAAAATTTATCGTCCCAATCAATGTCATTCAAATAAGTGTACATAAACAAACCATCTGGTTTGTAAATGAATATTTATTTATTCACTTCACTATTTTCATATTCACGTTAAAACATTTTATTTCAACCTATGAATTTCTATTCAATTCATTTATTCAATAAAATGATATTTTTATTTTTCTAACATATTTTAGAAAATTTCGGCGGCATAACGGCACGATACTAGAAACGGGACAAGGCCTAGCCTTATCCCCGGTCTAGTGAAGGCCCACGCCATTCACATATCAATCAAATCAATTTCATCTCGCCAAACAATTCAAATCAACCCAAACAATCTAACTAACAACACAGCCAAACAAACAAGTCCATGGTCTGTGGACGATTGTGTCGGGTGCTACTAAACACCGTCTGCATCCTAGTATATATATATAACTAGAAAAATTAAATTGAAAGGTGAGAAATTCTCACATATAGCTATCCAAACATCTTGACTCTTCTTTGATAGAAATCTTCATTGTTTTCGCATCTTCGTCAGCTTCGTCGTCCGTAGCCACTACATATATAAAAATCGAATTTTTACTTCGCTATTCAATATATAAAAATCCATTTTTCTATCGAAGTTCAATATATAAAAATTCTATTTTTCTATCGAAGTTCAATATATAAAAATTCTATTTTTCTATCGAAGTTCAATATATAAAAATTCTATTTTTCTATCGAAGTTCAATATATAAAAATTCTATTTTTCTATCGCTATGTCAAATAGATAAAAATTATATTTTTATCACGCTATTTTCCACATAAAGATTTCGCCTTTTCTAAAATAAAGATTTAGCCTTTTCAAAAATAAAGTTTTCGCCTTTATAAAAATAAAGTTTTCGCCTTTATAAAAATTACCACTTTATCTCAACGTAATAAAAATCAGATTTTTATTTCGCTACATATACAAAGATGATATTTTTATATTCTCTATCCTATAAAGATTATATTTTTAATACTTTAAAAATATAAAAATCATATTTTTAATATTTCTATATAGTAAAGATTATATTTTTAATACTTTAAAAATATAAAAATCATATTTTTATCACTTTAAAAATATAAAGATCATACCTTTTACTAAATAAAAATCCTATCTTTTCACCTTTTAAAGTTCTAATCTTTTTCCATTTAAAATTCAAACCCTTTTCTATTTTAAATTCTTTTTAAAATCAGTTTTAAATTACTCAAAAATAAAAACAGTTTTAAATTTTAAAAATAAAAACAGTTTTAAATTTTAAAAACAAAAACAGTTTTATAAGCAAATAAAATTCAGTTTTTTAAAATTCATTATCAATTCAGTTTTAAACTTAAATTAAAAATCAGTTTTAAAAATCAATTTAAAATCAGTTTTAAAAATCAACATAAAAGTAAAAATAAATAAAATAAAATAAAAAACTACCAGGGGGGGCGCTGTCGAGTGGTCGGGGGGGGGGGGGGGAAGGAAGAATCTGGTGGCGCTCTGAGGCATCGCGTCGAGGTAAGGGGCTGCGACTTCCGTTTGATGTCGCGAGGGGTTCGTCGGCTCTGCTGGAAGGAGGAGGCTGGACGAAGGGGTAGGGCGTCGTAGGTGGTGGGGATGGCTGGGGCGGGGCCGCGGCGGCGCCAAAGGGATAAGCGGAGGTGGATTAGGGCGGCGGTTTTCTTTCTGAAAGAAGAGGGGTTACGGCTTAGGGAATGATGGAAAGGGGAGGGTTTATATAATTTTTTATTTTTTTTTCAATTATTTTATTCGAAAAAAGTTGACTTTACATACGACCTCGAAACGAGGCCCACCGCCTGTCGTCCATAGCGTTTTACCCCCATTCCGAACACAATGGGATATGTATCGTAGGTTGATTAGATCGTTTGAATCAGTTTCCGTTAAACTTACCTTTAAATCACTATATTGAATTTTAAACGTACATTTCAAATTACCGGGGCCACATACTAACTAGAAAAATTCCAGAAAAATATTTTCTAGCTTCGTATTGACGATACGGTCCTAACAAAACTAGTTTCGTCGAATTCTGAGACCGTTAGAAAAATGGCCAATTTCCAGTCGATTAAAATCAACTGAAATGGTCAAACGCGTTTTCCTTTGCCACGCTCACATATCGATTCGAAAAATTATGAAATTTGGAATCTAACAATAATTTGACACTGCGGACCCAACAAAAGTGGTTTCGTCGAAATCCGAGGTCGTTTGCAAAATGTCCATTTTTAAGGGCCTGAATTCCATAGCGACTATTCAGAATTTTCAACTGGACATATCTTTTGATTCCCGATATGAAATCTTGATTTTTCGGATTCGTTGGAAAGATATTCACTATTAGATTCCATTATTTTTGGTTTCACTAAAATCCGGATTGTTTTGCACCCAGTACATTCAATTGAAGTTTGAAATCGAATTATCGAACTACCGCGCCATTTTCAATTCTATTTATAATTATATATAAATATTTATATTCCTACGACGACGCGTATAAATATATTCGTTCGAATTATATTCAAAATAAATTTCTCGTCGTTTTTATTTAAAATAATTCATTTTAAATAATCAAAATTCGCTAAAATTGCCAAAATAAAATTTTCAAACTGGCTCGCATTTTACGGGTTGTTACATTTTCCCGATTGGAATGAGGCCCAATCAATCACCATATAATGTTAATTATATGGATTTTCATACATCACACGTATATAATAGCATTGAAAAATAATCAAACATCAACCAAAGTGCACTACACTGTATAAGCATCAAATACAGATATCTTACGCTTATAACAGCCTGTCGATCAATCGATCGACATATTTAATCCATCAGGATGCGTGAACTTCAAATTTCATCCCAACACCCGTGTGGGGTTTCAAACAACCAAACACAGATTTTATTTGTGCAGTTGGGCGATGTGTAAAATTTATCGACCCAATCAATATCAGTCAAATCAGTGCATATAAACAAATCGGTCGATTTGTTTATAAATATTCATTTATTCACTTTCACGTTAAAAACTATATTTTTAACGATAAAACATTTTATTTTAACACATGAATTTCTATTCAGTTCATTTATTCAATAAAATGATATTTTTATTTTCCTAACATATTTTAGAAAATTTCGGCGTCATAACGGCACGATACTAGAAACGGGACGAGGCCTAGCCTTATCCCCGGTCTAGTGAAGGCCCATGCCATTCACACATCAATCAAATCCATTCCATTTCACCAAACAATTCAATTCAAACCAATTAGACTAACCAACTACACAACCAAACAATTTAACAAACAAGACATCCATGGTCTGTGGATGACGGGTGTCGGGTGCTACTAAGCACCGTCTGCATCCTAGCATATATATATAACTAGAAAAAGAGATTTGAGTGAGATGTTCTCACCAACTAGCTAATCCAATCATCTCGACTCTTCTTTTGCAGAAGTCTTCGTCGTCCTCGCCTTTTTGTCATCTTCGTTGCCCGTAGCCACTACATATATAAAAATCACTCATTTTTATATTTTGATGTCTTTAAAATAAAAATCACATTTTTATTCACTTTCAATTTAAAAATCATATTTTTATAATCACTTCATATATTTAAAAATTGAATTTTTACTATGCTATTCAATATATAAAAATCAAATATTTACTACGATGTTCAATATATAAAGATCTCGCCTTTTTAAATATAAAGACCTCATCTTTACAAAAATATAGATTTTCACCTTTATAAAAATCACCACTTTATTTCAACGTATATAAAATAAAAATCAGATTTTTATTTCGCTACATATACAAAGATGATATTTTTATATTCTCTATCTCATAAAGATTATATTTTTAATCCACTACATAAGTAAAAATCAAATTTTTATCGCTACTACTTCATATAGAAAAATTATATTTTTACATTGCTAAAAATCACGTCTTTATATCATGAAAAATCATATCTTTCTTACATGAAAAATCTCATCTTTATGTTTTAAAAATCTGTTCTTTTGCATTTGAAAAATCTGTTCTTTTTACATTTTAAAAATCTGTTCTTTTTACATCACATAAAAATCAGTTTTAAAACAAATAGAATTTAGTTTTTAGACTAAATTAACATGAGTTTTCAAATTAAATAATATAAAACATAAAACTCACCCTGTAATTTTCGCCACAGAATCGAAGCTAGGGGGGTTTCACCTTCGTCGGAGGGGGCTTCGGGTGGCTCGAGGGTGGGCTTCGCGGCTCACGGCGGCGCCAGGGGGAGTGCGGGTTCGGGTCTAGGGGGCGGCAGGCGGGGTCAGGGTGGTGGAGAGCAGGAAGAAGAAGGAGGCGGGCGGAGCAGGGGTTTCGAAGGGGGAGGCGGAAACGGAGGAAGGGAAGAAGGAAGGAGGAAGAAGAGGAAGCAGCAGCGGCGGCAGCGTCGCTGGGGGGGACGCGATGTGGTGGCGGCGGCTCCTTCCCCCCGTCGCCCTCTTCTTTCCATTTTTTTTTTATTTTTTTTCTGTTGAATGAAAAGGAGAAAGGGGGGTTTATATATTTTATTTAATTTAATTTTCAAAAAGTTGACTTTTACTTGCGACCTCGAAACGAGGCCCACCGCCTGTCGTCCATAGCGTTTCACCCCCATTCCGAACACTATGGGATATGTATCGCAAGCTGATTCGATCACTTTGATCAGTTTCCGTTGAATTTACATTTAAATCACTATATTGAATTTTAAACGTACATTTCAAATTACCGGGGTCACATACTAACTCTAAAAATTGTAGAAAAATATTTTCTAGCTTCGTATTGACGATACGGTCCTAACAAAACTAGTTTCGTCGAATTCTGAGACCGTTGGAAAAATGGCCATTTTCCAGTCGATTAAAATCAACTGAAACTGGTCAAACGCGTTTTCCTTTGCCACGCTCACATATTGATTCGAAAAATTATGAAATTTGAAACCTAGCAATAATTCGACATCACGGACCCAACAAAAGTGGTTTCGTCGAAATCCGAGGTCATTTGCAAAATGTCCATTTTTAAGGGCCTGAATTCCATAGCGACTATTCAGAATTTTCAACTGGACATATCTTTTGATTCCCACTATGAAATCTTGATCTGTCGGATTCATTGGAAAGGTATCATCAATTAGATCCTAAGGTTTTTGGTTTCACTAAAATCCGGATTGTTTTGCACCCGGTACATTCAATTGAAGTTTGAAATCGAATTATCGAACTACCGCGCCATTTTCAATTCTATTTATAATTATATATAATTATTATATTCTAACGACGACGTATATAATATATACGTTCGAATTATATTCAAAATAAATTTCTCGTCGATTTTATTTAAAATAATCCATTTTAAATGTTCAAACTTCACTAAGATCGCCAAAATAAAAAATTTAAACTGGCTCGCATTTTACGGGTTGTTACAATTCTAATAGTTATATCTTATCTTTCTCTCACCCTCTAGCTTCTTTCTCTTAATGTTCTACTTTCCTATATAATTTGAGTTGACTGTGGTAGTTAAATGTCAGCTTAAATTGTACAGAAAAGTGGGACGTTACAATGTTTAAGTGCTAAATGGTGATAAACATGTAAATGAAAAGTCAATTGACTTACAGTAAGATCTTTTTATATGGAATTTGCAGAAATGTATATGATATTCTATCTTATCTTATACAAAAGTTATGCAAATAAATATTAAACGATATAAGATATCATAGATAAGTAAATGCAGTATATACAAATTCCTACTGTAAATCATTTTTATTTATTGCATAATCAAAAGAACAATGTCATTTAATATTTATTTGCATAACATGTAAACAGTTATGCGGAAGTGTCATTTTTATTTATTGCATTTACTTATATGTGATATCTTATATCATTTAATATTTATTTGCATAACTATTGTATAACATAAGACATAATATCGTATACACTACAGCGTATTTCATATAAAAAGATCCTACTATAAGTCAATTGACTTTTAATTTGGTATCAGAGCAAGGGATTCTAGAGATCGTAACAACATCCTATAATATATGGCAATAAAGAAATCTAGTCAAGGAATTAGAAAGAAGAAGAGTAACAAAGCAGAATCAAAAGAACAATGTCTCATGGCTAAAGTCCGATCACAATCGGTACGTGTTGATTCAATATATAAAGATCATTTGTTAGACCATGAAAAATTGTTAGAAGATTTTAGAACTTTGAATAAACTTAATGCAGTTATTTTAGCCAACTCTAAAGATTGTGAGCAAGAAAATTCCAGACTAAAAGATAAAACAATGATCTTTTAAAGGAAATCGGTGCTTTACAAAATAAAAACACTTCTATAGAAGATTCTTTAAATAATTCTAGTTCTTTAATTTTGTCTCCTGAAAAAAAAGAAGCTTTAATTGGAAAGAATTTAGAATTATCTAAAGAATGTGAGTTTTTAAAAGTTATTAATAATATTTTGCAAAAAGAAATTTTTAACTCAAAAGAAAATTTTGAAAAATTACAATCTTCTTTAGATAATTCAAAGCCTCAAATTTTTGATCTCAAAAATGAGAATGGCACTTTAAAAAGGAAATATTCTGAATTAAATAAGGAAATTGATAATTTAAAAAGTAGCAAAATCTCTTTTAGAAGTGTCAATCGTGACTTTGGAATCAAATTTGAAAAATGTACAAGTAAGTTCGCGAAATTTAGTAAAGGTGAAAATGATTTTAAATGTGATTTATCTAGTTCTAAACCTTTACATGACAAAAGTGCTTTAGGATATAATAAAACTAATCATAGGAATAGTACTAGATATGCTTTTATGTACAATAAAAATATCACTGCTAGTACTAAAGCACGAGAAAGCCCAAGACTTCAATTTTTATTGAAATTCGAATACTTCTATGACTAGAGATATATATAATAAATCTAGAAATATGAAAGAAAATACCAATATAAATTATTTAAGTATTTGGGTTCTTGTAAATTGGAAAAACAGAGAAAGATATATTGATGATTATTTTGATTCAGTAGTTAGTAATGAAAATTTTATTTTTAAATGTTCAATTAAACCCTCTTGGGTGTGATACCTTCTATTTAACCCTTGGAACCTGACAAAGAAAGTGGTTACCAAAGTATTTATCACATTTTTTGCAGGTACACCACAACAATGAAGAGATTATTCTAATATCTCAGAAATCCTTGGAAATAGAACTTAAAACGTAAAAATTAAGTCAAAAAATCTGATAATCTTATATATTTATATTATCATTGATATGCAATTATTAAAATTCTTTTACACATCATATTTCATATTAATGGTCAATTAATATACTGTATCCTTATTATATATTCTTATACAGTTCCTTAAGGAAATAATTCATGCTAATATAGATCACAAGTTTATATGTAAATATAGCTTACATGATTTCTTTTTGATTCATATATGAATACATCTCTAAACGATAATAAAGATTGTGTAAATATGTTTTCATATGATCAACTTGTAGTTCTGCCATGGAATATATATTGAAATTGAATATAAACTTACAAGGTATATATAAACATGATTATCATATGCACAACTCAGAAGAACTACATATGCTGCCGCCTGAATCCGAGATTCAGCTGTCTGATTGTTCATGGAATCAAAATTTTATCTCATAATTCAGTCGTTTGAATGTGCTTAAAATGTTTATCATCTGTCTGTTTGTTTTTAATTATTTGTGCCTTTGTTATATGTTTGTGTGTTATGCATATTCATGTGTATTATTTACATAAGTACCTCCTTTTTATCAATGACCAAGGGGGAGAAACATATGATAATATATGCATATTGATAGGGGGAGCAACATATATAGTTGTCATTATCATAAAGGAGGAGAATGTTGAATCTCGCTTTATAGCGTTTTGATTATGACAACTATAAATGTACATATATTATTATTGACTAACTCTGTTTTGCAGGAAGATACTCAACAATAGATTCAAGAACTCAGAATGAAGATTATATGTGTTTAGAGTCTGTTAGTATTAGTAATTAATTATTAAAATCTTCCCTAGTGATACACATACATGTACATTTTAAATATATCTAATTCTATATATGACATGCACAAGGCATAAGTCTATGTCTGTAAACAGATGTCTGTTTATTTCAAGTTAGATGTCTGTTTGCTGAAACAAATATTATATCCAGCATAATATTCAGACGTCTGACTTAAAATAAACAGACGTCTGAATTGACCCCGAAATGGCCTATTTCCTTGCTATTTGAATTTTACTAAAAAATAAACATCTAAATTTTTAATTCAAACAACTAAATTTTTAATTCAAACATCTGAATTAATGATTCAGACATCTGAATATTGGCTGAAATAGCCTATTTCCTTGTTTGAATTTTATTCAAAAACAGACATCTGAATTGTTTATTAAGACATCTGAATCCGAATGGATGCAACTATTCAACGAAGAGTCACAAATTTTAATTCATATCCTTTTTTAAATCTCTTCGTGAATGATTGCAACATCTTGTATATTATAAATAAATGTTCAATCATATATTTTCTCAACCGAAACTTATTCTAATTCTTTCTATCTTATCTAAAGTGTTCAATTTCACAAGAGCACTCTATTTTCATATTTCAAAGACTACAAATCTTTATCAATCTTTCATATTCTTTCACAAAATACACTACTATCATCAAGAAAAGAGTATATGAAAGGTGTACATAAATTTGATGTATCCGTGTTATCAAGAACACAAGTGGTTAACAAATTCTTTGTATTGTGGAAGTCCTGTTCAGTAGCAAGAAATCCCGTTCGGTTGTTCGGGTAATTGTGAACCTGTTCCTCCAGGTGAAGTGAGGTTTGTTGTGTTTAGTGAAATACCATAAGGGAGTGTGGAACTGGACGTAGGATAGTGGTCCGAACCAGTATAAAATCGACTGTGTGATTTTACTTGCTGCTATTACTCTACTATATACACATTACCTTGCTTATACTCCATACTATACGATCCTCCCGCTGCATAGAATCTTTCAGTAAACAACCATAACATCCGCCATCAATCCTCGCATTCACCCACTTGTGCGTTGATGAGACGACCTGTAACTTCCCCGTAAAGGAAAGCGTCGGATAGTTCGAGAACAAACCACAGCAGAACGCATACAGAAGAACGTTTCATTGTATATTACAACAATGCATCAGATTACAAGAATATACAATGAAACGTTCTTCTGTATGCGTTCTGCTGTGGTTTGTTCTCGAACTATCCGACGCTTTCCTTTACGGCGAAGTTACGGGTCGTCTCATTTTTTTGATTCGATTATAAAAAGAGGGGGGGGGGGGCAGATAGATAAAAGGGAGGAGAGAGGAGATTTTTTTTTTTTTTTTATTTGCTAATAATTGACTTTTACATATGACCTCGTAACGAGGCCCACCGCCTGTCGCCCATAGCGTTTTACCCCCATTCCGAACACAATGGGATATGTATCGCAAGCTAATTCGATCACTTTGATCAGTTTCCGTTGAATTTACTTTTAAATCACTATATTGAATTTTAAACGTACATTTCAAATTACCGGGGCCGCATACGAACTTTAAAAATTCCAGAAAAATATTTTCTAGCTTCGTATTGACGATACGGTCCTAACAAAACTAGTTTCGTCGAATTTTGAGACCGTTAGAAAAATGGTCAATTTCCAGTCGATTAAAATCAACTTAAACTGGTCAAACGCGTTTTCCTTTGCCACGCTCACATACTGATTCGAAAAATTATGAAATTTGAAACCTAGCAATAATTTAACATCACGGACCCAACAAAACTGGTTTCGTCGAAATCCGAGGTCGTTTGCAAAATGTCCATTTTTAAGGGCCTGAATTCCATAGCGACTATTCAGAATTTTCAACTGGACATATCTTTTGATTCCCGCTACGAACTTTGGATTTTTCGGATTCGTTGGAAAGATATTCACTATTAGATTCCATTATTTTTGGTTTCACTAAAATCCGGATTGTTTTGCACCCGGTACATTCAATTGAAGTTTGAAATCGAATTATCGAACTACCGCGCCATTTTCAATTCTATTTATAATTATATATAAATATTTATATTCTAACGACGACGCGTATAATATATACGTTCGATTATATTCAAAATAAATTTTCGTCGATATTATTTAAAATAATTCATTTTAAATAATCAATGTTCGCTAAAATTGCCAAAATAAAAATTTTAAACTGGCCCAGATTTTCGGGTTGTTACAGTTGAATATACGATAGTGCTCGGTTTCCATGATACTCGAATGTACACCACTCATTCGGCTATGACGTAGGTTGTACCAACGTGTACGCCCCAAGGTAAGGACTCATTTAGTCTAGATGAATGTTATGAGTCTCCTATCGATGGAAACAAAGAGGACCAAGTTTGGCCCAAGTAGACATCACACCCACTACTCCCCCTTCTTGATTAACCACTATAACCGCGTTGTCGATAATCACTTTGTACACATCATCTATAGTAGTGTCTATCCGGTGACAACAACCACAAATCCTCTTTAGTAGCTCCCTCTAGATCCATCATCACTACTCTACATTCTGTAATATCTCTATCTTGTACTAAAGCCGTTGCTTCGCTTCTCATCTTGAATCTCCATTTTTGGATAATGAACCACTAATGGAAAAGCCATTACATTGAAACCAATGTCGATTGAGCCATCACATCCTACTCCTTGAAACTACATAATCGTCCATATCAAATTGACCAAAGTGACTAATAGAAATAGTAATTGGTATTGACAACTTCTTGGTAATCGATAACTACTACTTGGATCACCTATTTAACAAAAAAACGCATTCAAGGAAATCTTCCGGCATTCCTCATGAAATCTAACTCGTCTCCAAGTCCATCCTTTATCTTCCAATCGACCACTAAGCTCCAGTGTCTCTCCGTCTTCAAATCTATCAATATACCCCAATGCTGCAACATCGTCGAATCCAAACACGCGCTCTGAACCTCTTTCGAGAACTTATCTCGTTTGTTCGAGTCCATCCACCTTGTGAATTCAATCTATATACACCCATGTGTGCATTTGATCGATAACCCCAAACTTTAACGAACGAGATTTCCTTATGCTAGATTGCCTGCTAACGACATTTCAAGATAAACTAAGCAAACAATTCAATCATGCAACAAGGAATGGAAATGGTATGGGTTTTGATGGGTTTTACATGCTCCAGACCCTCCCCGAGTTTTTACCTAAGATGAGGGCATAGTCCATGAACCTAGTATGGGTCCAATTTTTTGCCCCGACCTAAACCCGGTTGCATCACTGTGCTTGTGCAGTTATGCTTTATTTCATTTGTTAAATTTAAATATAAAATATACAAAAATGTATTAGTAAGATTCTATTCATCAAAAAATTATAAATAATCATAATTGCATGCATATGTTTTTAAACAATCGGAAATCAGAAGACATAATAGAAGCATGTTGCATGTTGTCTTTTTACCAATACATCAAGGGAAACATTCAACTGGAAACATAATACACATAGTGAAAACAACTAACTAGAAACATACTAATACATTACTGGAAAGAAGAAACTGAAAATGTACTACATAGTGCACGATACATGTCTCTATACATAGATGGAGGCAGCCAATTGGAAATCAAAACTGTAACGACCCGGAAAATCTGAACCAATTTAAAAATTTTAAATTGGCTATTTTAGTGGATTTTAAATATTTAAAATAAATATTTTAAATAATAGCAATGAAAAGTGATTTTGAATCGACGTTTGAAAACAAATATAATAAATTCTAATTATAAACAAGGCCTGAAATGGCGCGGTAGTTTCAAAATTTGAATTCAAACTTTGACTGACTGTACCGGGTGCAAAACAAAAGGGATTTGAGTGAAACCAAAAATATTTAAATCTGTTAGTGAACACCTTTCTAACAAATCTGAAAAATCGAAGTTTCATAGCGGGAAGCAAGAGTTATGGCCAAATTAATTTTCTAAAAGGTCGCTATGGAGTTTATATAGCCCGTGAAAATGTCCATTTTGCAAACGACCTCGGAATTCGACAAAACCACTTTTGTTGGATCCGGGATGTCAAATTATTGCTAGGTTTCAAATTTCATAATTTTTGAAGCTAGTATGTGAGCGTGGCGAAGGAAAATGCGTTTTGGTCAATTATAGTTAAATTGGATCGACCAGAAATGGGCCATTTTTCAAACGGTCTCAGAATTCGACGAAACTAGTTTTTTTGGGACCGTATCGTCAAATCATAGCTAGATTTAATTTTCTGGAATTTTTCGAATCAGTTTATGGCCCTGGCAAATTGAAATGTACGTTCAAATCAAATATTGAATGTTATATATTTTAAATTGAAGGAAAACTGACTGTAACAGTCGAATGTGCCTACGAAACATATCCCATTGTGGTCAGAATAGGGGTAAAATGCTAGGGACGACAGTCGTTGGGTTTGGTTTGGTGTTCATGTGTGAAAGGGGGTATTTTCGAAATTTAAAAATATATAAATTAAAGGAAAAATCACATTCGTCCATCTCAACTTCTCTCTCCCCGTAAATCTCATGAACGACGGCGGCTGTTTCTTCTTCCTTCTCTCCTCCGTTCTGGCCAATCCCTTCACCAAACCACCTCGCTCCAGTTGGGTTTTTTGAAGATCTCCACGTCCTCTTCCAATCCATACCAGCCACGATCTCCAACACCTCGTAAATTACGAGAATCGAGGCAGGGAAATCCTTCCTTTCACGCCCAATTTCCTCCAATGCCTGGAGTTCGAACTCGATGAGACTGGTCCCCTCCAGTGTGCCTCTCGGAGCTAGACGACGTGGCATAGGTGGATCGACCCCAAGTGCTTCGGATTGAGCGCTAGGGCGAACCCTAGTTTTGAACCAATGAGAAAGGTAACGGCAGTTAAAAATTATTTTATATAGAATATCACTTTAAAGCGCTATGGTTTATAATTCCACTGTAAAAATCATATCTTTTTCATTTGTTGACGAAATTCAGTGAAATAAGAGACAGTGGACTCGTGTGGACGTCTTCTACATATTAGAAGAGACCACATATTTTTCTGAGCCTTCTGCTATTTTTGGTGGAGTGGAACCCAATGTGAGATTTCTAATTTATAAACGAAATGGAAAACGATGATATATAAATTATATAGTCGATGTATGAGTTATATAAGCATTGTACACCTCTTGTATAAGCGTTGTATAAGTTGTACATTCGATATATAAGTTATATATGCGTTGTAAAAATTATATATGTGTTGAATAGAATTTAAATGCTTACATATATGTATATATATATATATATATACACACGCCCCTAGTCCACAAACCATGGACGATATTTATTGATTGTGATTGGTGTGAAAATTGGTTGATTACGAATGGTTGACTAGAATTGTTTGTGGTTGAAATTGATTGATTGTGGTTGAAAAATACCCATTTGTGGTTGAGAAATATTTGGTTGGAACCACATAGGATTAGTTTGTGGAAATGAAAAAAATATACATGCCGCCTGCGTGCGAACTAGATGCATGATTCCCCATTGTCAAAAGCTGCGAGGCTTTAAGGTAGAGCGAGGAGCCATACTAGGGACGACCCCGGTTTTAACTACTCTGTCGTTATGCTGCCGAAATTTTGAATAATATTCATGTGTTAGAATTATTTTCCTGTGTTGAAACTATATTCGTGTGTTGAATAAAAAACCTTCATGTGTTGAATAGAAATTCATTCGTTGAATCATATTCATGTGTTGAATGGTATTCATGTTTTGAAATAAATTGTTTTATAATAAAAATCATATTTTTAACATCTATATGAACTATATAAAATAATCGTGTTTTGAAATGAATTATTTTACAATAAAAATCACATTTTTACTATATATATACAAACTATAGAAAACCTTCATGTGTTAAATCGAAATTCATTCGTTGAATAGAAATTCATATTTTGAATGGTATTCGTGTTTTAAATATAAAAATCACCTTTTTATCTATATATATAAACTATAGAAAACGTTCATATGTTGAATCGAAATTCATGTGTTGAATGGTATTTGTGTTTTAAATATAAAAATCACCTTTTTATCTATATATATAAACTATAGAAAACCTTCATGTGTTGAATAGAAATTCATTTGTTGAATAGAAATTCATGTGTTGAATGGTATTCGTGTTTTGAAATAAATTGTTTTATAATAAAAATCATATTTTTATCATCTATATGAACCATATAAAATAGTCGTTTTTTGAAATAAATTGTTTAACAATAAAAATCATATTTTTATTATATACATGAATGGTTAAAAATAGTGAAGTGTTGAAATAGAAGACAGTTGGATAAAAATATCATTTTTATCAAATGTATCATTTTTATCAAATGTACGAAAAACATATAGTTTTGAAATCGAAGAATCGATTATATTTAGATATATATATATATCATTATAATATATCGAATAACGAAGCTGCAGTTCGTGTTTTGAAACCGTGATTTCAAATGATTAGTGCGGGAGATCCGACCATCAGATTTTCCCGAAACCGAAACCGTTGGGTTCGCTTTGGAAATATCTTTCCAATGACACCAACTTTGCAAAGATCCAACGGTTGGATTGTTTGGAATGTTTAATTCAAATATGAAAAATAGCGCCAGAATCGATTATATTTTTATATATATATATAAATATAATTATATTCAATTGAATAACGACGCTGCAGTTCGTATTTTGAAATCGAAACTTCAAACGATTATGCGGGAGATCCGACCATCGGATTTTCCCGAAACTGGAACCGTTGGATTCGATTTGAACAGATCTTTCTAATGATGTAAATTTTGTGAAGATCCAACGGTTAAATTTTCAGATAGTGTAAATCAAATCTGAAGAAAAACAGCGCCACGGCCGCGTTATGGCCCGAAGCGTCGTTTGGATAAATTGGCTATTTTAAAATAAATAAAAATGGCGACAAATCATTATAAAATATTATAAATGATATGGATGTGAAATTTAGAGACTAACTGAAGGTTGGCTAAGTTGAATGGTTTCTTTGGTTTTGATCTGATGTTGGTTTCGGCCTTCGGGGTTAATATTTGGGAAATCGTTCTCTTACTGATTTACGGTTAGCGACTAATGAATTGAAAAGATGTGTATGTATGTTTGTGTAGCACTTGTTTATTATATACGCGAGTTGCTCAGAAAGACTGGGTTTGTCCCATTCTGAATAACTAAATCGACGATAAGAAATTGAAGATGAAGACGGTGGTCGAAGACCGGAGTTCTTCACCTCGTTTGGAGGGTAACTAATGTCCTGACTCCCGAAATATGGATAATGAGTGGTGATCGTCCAGACGTACGTGGAGATCGATGGGTTTGCGTGGTATATAGTGCCACCGGTTTCGTTTAGACCTAGAATGGACTTGTAAATGGACTGTGTGTCTGACATTGGAATTCATTCTGTGTGACTGATAGCCATCAGTTACATGGCGCGAATTGCCAGTGTGGCATGCTAAGATGCTATGAGCAAGGCTTCTGTTGAAAAGCAAAGTCTTGTGGTGATGATCAAAGCACCGCCTTTGTGGCGTGGCTTTGTGTATAACGTGAATTCGCGAACCTCACACCCCGGTATGAACCAGAAACGGGAGAGGACCTCAGGGAGGACATGCGTTTCTTCTAGCTAGATGTGGCGTCAGTGGTTTTACACGCCCTGACGAGTTTGACTTATGTGGTTGTTACTGTTGCGAGGCACCTCGGAAATATCGGTCGATCCGGGACCGATGGAGTCATTCGTTGGCTCATTTACGCCCCATAGGGCGGGGAAACGCAGTGTTCAGGAATTTTAATCCACATCAGTGGACCGGCCCTGACGATCCAAGGGTCGATGCGCTCTGACCCTGAGGCTCGGGTTAGACAGTCTCGAAGTTGGTAAGGACTATCTTTTGCCTTGGTTCATGATGGAAATCCAATTTCCAAATATGTGACTGTGCGGTTTTGATTGTATATATATATGGCGACATGATATATGGTACCCATAGCGTTTATGATTGATAGTTATGATTGAAATTGTTTTCGATACCTATAAACACTAGTAATAATATCAAATGCTTTTGTTTTATTCGTATCAAGCATATTTTGGCCATTATAAGGTAAAACTCTATCCTTCGGTTTGCGTTGCATTGTGTGATGGGAACTGAGTCTTATAATGGCTTCATTTTTTATAAAAAGCATTGCGATGTTTAAAAGAATTGTTTGTTTTAAAGCACTGGCAATCCGATGGAGTAAACCCGTTTCATGAAAGTGGCGTGGTCCTGTGATTAGCCATATTTTAAATGTGTTGAGTAGATTTCTCATACCAGTCCTATGACTGACTCGTAGTTTGTTTCACTTTCAAACTCGGGTGCCCCTTTTTCTACACGGGCAGCCTTGTATTCAGGTTTAGCAGGCTCTTTCTGGATAGCTGGAGCTGAAGATGGATTCTATCATTTATCTCTTTTTATGCTGTTCAGCTCCTGTTGTACATATTATGTTTGTTTCCGCTGTAGACATTTATGTATAGCTGAACTATATTTGTACTAAGTATGATCCTGTATACCGTGTAACTCTGATGATTACGTTTATTCAGTGTATTATTTGTACATTATCTGGTTTATTTATTTCTATTCTGCTATTATCTGTTTCTATGTTATATTCCTAAGATTACCCTTTTCACCGTCAGTACGAGGTTCGGGGTCGTACCCAAATTTGGTTACGAAACATATCCCATTGTGTTCGGAGTGGGGGTATTTAGCTAGGAACGACAGTCGTTGGGTTTGATTTCGAGTTCGTAGCAACACAAGGGTATTTTCAAAATTAAATAAATTAAAATATTTATATATAAGGTTATTTCCAGAAACCCTAGCCCACTATTTTCATTGAGCCGCCATCCGAATTTAAAGGCCAGGAACTCACGATTGTTCCTCCCCTCCGATCTCCAATTCCCTTCGCTGATTCAAGCTCTTGTCAATGGCCAAAACGTAGAGCGTAGGGAGTACTCCACCTTCGACGGTGGTGATGGGATATAAGGCACAGGGGCGGTCGAATTTTAACCTCAAAGGCCGCCGTGTCGCACCAGAATTTCAGGCACTAGGAGGGTTCGATTTGGCCGAGGTTCGAGCTGAGGGGAGGCGATGTGAAGCCGGACAACATTGTGGTGATCGATCACTGCCCGTTCAAGTGAAGGAGTCGTGAATGGAAAAACCTTGTAGCTTGTGATGGGTTCAAGTTTGTTCGGTCAGACCTGGAGATACACGACGGATGTAGGAGAAAGGGGGTGGGGGCAATAATGTAAATAAGGGTTTAATTAATTATTTTATTTTTGTTATCAAATATAATTAATACCGTAACTTTGTCATACGAGATCGGATTCATGAACCGTCAATTGCGTTGGGATCGCGTGAACCAGATCTACAACATGGAACCGGCTAGGACTGAAAAGGAGCAAGTTGGAATTTCAGGCAAATTCAAACCTGAAACGAACCAGAAATTCAAATCAAAATAGAACTGAAACCGACCATTGTGAGAATTCTCTCACTATAATTTTCTGTACAGTTATTTATTTCATAACTGCATATATGAACTGTTCCTCGTCGTCCATAGACCATGGACGACTTGTTTGATTGTATTCTGTGTGAAAATTGATCGTGATGTGAAGTGAAAAAAATTATCGTATGTATTGAAAAGTGAAATTATTATATATATGAAAGGTGGAAATAATATATATATATATATATATATATATATGAAATGAAAACGATATATATGAAATGAAAACGATATATATATGAAATGTGAAAACGATATATATATGAAATGAAAACGATATATATATATATGTTTATATATATATATATGAAACGTGAAATGATTTGATTGTTAAAAATATAATTTTTAACATATATATATACACTGTATAAAATAGTCATGTATATGAAATATTCGATTTTTATATAAAATAGAAAATGAATTCGAATTGAATTAAATAAAAAATGTATTCGAATTGAATTGAATAGAAATCAATTCGAATTGAATTGAATAGAAAATGAATTCGAATTGAAATGAATTTGAAATTTGAATAGAAATGAATTTAAAACGAATTTATAAGGAAAAATTCAATTTTTATTTAAATTTGAAATGGAAGTTGAAATCGTTTTGAAAACGAATTTAAAACGATTTATAAAATTCGTTTTAAATAGAAATTGACGAAATATATATTATATATATAATATAATGGCCTGAATAGAACGCGCCGCGCTGCGGCACTTCGCAAATTTCGTCCATTGACTTCGAACGGGTATTTCGGGAGATCCGACGGTCGAATTCTCCTAAAACCGGAACCGTTGGGTTCGTATCGAAAAGAGCTTTCTAATGAATATTAGAGATTTGAAATCTAACGGTTGGATTTGGAATTATGTCCAAAACAAATTTGGAAAAGGTCGCTGTAAGTGCAGTTCGATGACCGTTCATGGAAATCGACTGTACGGGCCTTGATAAAATTATTAAAAATATCAGTAATTTGTATAAAATCATTTTAAATGATTTAGAAAGAGTTTGGTTGAAAAATTCCATATTTGAAAAGATAAAAATATATTTTTATCGAAACAAACTAGTTATTAACTAGAAAAATAATCCATTGGTTATAAATAAATAAATTGGATTGGATTTGAATTGAAATTATCTTTGGATATTTTCGATATTGGATTCCGTGATTATATAGATATTGTGACGGGAATTTGGAAGATATCGATATCGTTATTCCCAATATGATATCTGTTGGTTTCAGTATTTGATGTTGAATATAAGTCGATACTATCTCTATTCAAAACCTTATATTTAATGTCAAATTGGATTGATTGATTGTTTGGATTGTGCTCGACCAATTTATAAGCAAAATATGCTTTTACATTTAGCATTGGGTTGGGTAGAAATATCTGTGTGCTAACACCTTGTGAAACACTTCACGATTTGACCATAAGGTGTTTAGCGATGTTGTGTTTATTTCAAATTTAATGAATGATTGTGAAATGATATTTTTCTTAAGTGAAAATAAATGTATTCCCGATTTTGGACAGGGAATGTTTTATAAAAATGTTTTATAAAACAGAAAGGATTTCGAGGCCCAAAACCCGATGAATTCTAAAATGATTTAGAAATGTATTATATGTTACATTGTGGTTCATCGCATATTCGATTAGTTGCTATTGATGATGTATCTGTTTGGTGGCGGAGAACTAATTCTCTTGCTTAACACCCTTCTTTGAGACGTACGAGCTTAAAGGTTATGTGATTAATAATGACTGATCATATGCGTGAATTTCTAATGTGAAGCACTATATTTTGAAAGTACTTGTGATTATTATGTTGTGAAATGATTTTCCCTACTCCGGGATATGAAATGATTTAGTATGTGGCTAAAGAATCGGGTGACCCTGAGACTAAAAGTATGGGTGAGAGGTCGGTGTAGCCTGCTCCTTTGTGGGGTAGGTGCATCGTCGGTGTAGCCTGCTCCTATGTGGGGTAGGTGCACATTTATATATCGAGTTGCGAGGTGCGTACCCTTTGCCTTGTCGATGGGGAGCACGATATTTGGTTGCATACTTGTTTGTATGCATTGTTATGTTTTGGAATTCACATTTCCAAAAGATTTGATTTGAGATCCCGAAGTGAAATCTACTTTGATATAGAAAGTTAGATAGGTATTTCAAATGATTTGAAATAAGAAATCGGGAATATAATCCAAAGGAATAATTTCTGTAAATTGAATTGGATTTGGAAAATCTAAGTGTAGTGATTAATCTAAGTGGGTAGATTGGGATATTGCATGTTGATTGATGCATAGTAGATCCATATATCTATATTGATTGTTGTTTATACACTGGCATTCATGGGGGTAAACCCGTTCCACGTTAGCGGCGTGGTCCTGTGATATGCCGTATTATTAAATAAGTTAATTATAACTGTTTAAAGTTTCTCACACCAGTCCCATGACTGACCTGCAGTTTGCTTTTCCCTTGCAAACTAGGGTGCCCCTATTTTCCACACAGGCAGTCGAGTAGTTTTATTTCGCAGATATATTGAGCAGGATTCTAGATTGAAGCTTTAAGCTATGTCCAGGCATTTACCTTGCGCTGTGTAGTTTATATTTCCGCTGTGCATTGTATTACATTTATGTAAATTTATCTTCCGCTGTGTATTATCTTCGATATACTCTGATATTCTGTGCTCTGATGTAACATTATTATGATGTTTATAAAAGTCTTCTGTTATTTGTTCTGATATGTTGTATGCCCAGAGTTAGCGTATGCGGGATTCGAACGGTCTTGGTCGATTTAGCGATCGATTAGGTCCGAGCGAAATCCGTGTCGTTACAAAAACGTGGCAACTATAAAGAGAAAATTGCATCAAAACCAAGCTGAAGTGCCTACAAACAAAAGAAAACATGAATTTAGGTGGAATTCCACAAACTATACTAGACAGTATAAAATATGTCTGAAGCACATCATGTTATTGATTCAAAAGAAATTTTTGCGTCCATTTTAGGTTTCTTTTGAGCTGCGTTGTCTGAAATATAATTATGTAGATAGCATTGAAGTAAAAAAAAAAAGAATACATATTTTAAGAATATCTCAGTTTTCATTCACAAAAACAAAAGCAATAAACCAAAACAAAAGCAACATACCAAAACAAAAGAATACCTATTTTAATGATACCTCAGTATTCATCCACAAACTGAAATATAGTTATGTATTATCAAAACTTCAATTAATAATACCTGAATTTTCATTCATAAAAACAAAAGTAACAGACCAAATAACTTTCTTGAATTATAAACCATTAACTTAGATTTCATTGTATTCAATTTTAATGACTTGTCAACTCGGGATATGAAAAGATTTATGAGTCTATGACATGCATAAGTAGTCATCTAATTTCAAGGGGCTTAGAATAATATAAAAAACTCTGGATTAGTTAAGTTTACAATGTATCTGGTGGACTAAGCAGCAGTGCTTAATTGGATAAATATAACAATCAAATCTAAGTGTCAGTGTATCCACAGATTTTGAAACTACATCACTATCCAACTACTAAAGCCTAGATAAATAGTATCATAATAATTCCTAGTGCAAAACACACTTTGAATGCAAAGCTGGATCTGAACTAGGTTGCTATCATATCCATGTTATGATAAAGAAAACTAAACAAAAATATAAGTAAACTGCTACTCAAAAAATACGAAACTTAGGGTGTGTTTGGCGAAGGCGGAAGCTGAGTATTTCAGTGGAGAATGCGTTTGGTGCTTTAAGCGGACCATTTAAGACGAGTATTTTAACGGGGTGTTTGTAGAATAGAATAGTTACAAGTTTCTTCAATTCAGTCCAAAACAATTCCATTACATAGAGCACTTCGATACAATCCCAAAGCAAAAAACCGCGTCTCAAACGGATCTCATTTACACAATTATTAATTTTTAAATTTTTTAAAAATATAAATTAATTAACCCCAGGATCAAAATATGGACGTTGGACTCCGAGGCCTCGGACACCAACAGACCGATTTTGGTCCATTGGGGAAGCAGGGCATTTTGCTCCGTTTGTTAACGAACGCGTAGAACTCGTCTGTTGGGGAAACGTGGCAAAATGCCCTACCGAATGCACCCTTAGTGTTTTCTTCTTCGCAATTGCTATTTTTTGATTCCTATATATCATCCACTTCAAAAAAAATTATTTTTATTTATATTTGTTTGCATAAAATAAAAGAAAGTCTCTGATAATACATGAAACATGTGATGAATGAAGGAACATGAATATATGCACAATTCATTTCAGTTAATTAATACGAGGGTAAAAATGTCACCAAATTTTAAAATAAACTATTGGGGTGGGAAAGGAAAACAAAGTGGTGGAAATAGAATTGGCCTTAAAGGAGATTGTCAACATAAAGGTTAGGGTTTGTTTTTCTTTAACTGAGAAGCAACAAAACTGAATTAATGGATTGCGTTTGTATAATGTTTTAACTGGCCCATGATATACAATATAACATTGATTATGTATACATTCATATCTTATAACTAAAGTAATGGGCTGCGGGTCAGGTAGGGTGGGTCGACCAAACCCCATGCCAGCCCCAGGACATAGACAAAGTAGAACCGAGTCTGGGTCTACCTTCCCTGCTAGCTAGATGGATGGGTTTTGATGATTCAAAATAGGGGCGGGTCTACGAGGTTTAGACCCGAAACCCGCCTCGTTACGATTCTAAATGCAATAAATAGTCATAAAAATTTCTAAACTAGCGTATAGTCATCCGTCGTGATAATAGTAAACAAAGTAGAACCTATTTGTTGCAATCAAACTGAAATAAATGTTAAATAACCTATATCTAACAGTGTGATCAAATGGCACGCAATAGCAAACAAATGGGTAAATAACACATAATAGCGCACAATATGTAAAATGTGACAATCATAGTTAAAACTACTTAAATCACTTATTAATCTTTTTCTTAATTATTTAATACGTTTAACTGTCCTAAATATTACGATTTATAATTAGAAATCAGTTTAAAACATCATATTTATATTATACGAATAAAGGCAGTTCAGTGAAAGACAATATCACTCACCTTAACCAAATCAGCCAAAACCAGCTCTAAACAAAGAGCTCGCTAACACGAGTCGAAGGAAATAAATGACGTCTAATTCTAACATCGTAGGCAAAAGTTATAGCATATATAAGTTTAACGATTTAAACAATAGATTTGCTACTTAATAAAATAATTAATCAAGCTAATCACCTCTCAATTATCTTCCTCTTCCTGTACATGACACGTTAAAGGAAACAAGAGAACCCATTTGTTTGTTCTCTTCTCTCCTTCTTCCCTCTCTCAGTTCTCAATAAAGCTATGAACCGTCTTCGCCAACACATCCACCATCACGTCCCCTTTGTGTCGCGCACCCTGAAGTCAACCTTGGACCATCCAGTTAATTTCCATTGTTTCATGGCCAAATCGCGACGTCTAGGAACTGCGTTTCATCCTAGGGCTTCAGGACCGAAATACTTGACATGGCAATGTGCTATTTGTCGAGTAAAATGCGATGGTAATGCTCATTTCCCAAATCTCCTCCTCCCTGATTCACAATTACAAACCCTATTTTTCGTGATAAAAATCGCAACCCAAAAAAGGTTTTTGCACTATAGCAAACGAGCATGGGTTTATAGGGATTTGCTTCTTGATTCCAAGGAACCAACAACCATGGTTCTTAATGGTCTAAATCTTGAGATATGAATTTCTAAAGTAATATACACTACAATAAAAATACCCTATTACAACGTCAATTTTACAGTGGGCGTTGACCGACCGTTGTAAAAGAGTGCTATTCGTTGTAATGATGTTTGTACAACACCCTTTTTACAACGGGCAAAGATTGCCCGTTGTAATATAATCATATTACAATGGTCGTTTCTGGACAGTTGTAATAGATATCCTTTACAACGCATTCTTTACAATGAGTATTGACTGCCCGTTGTAATAGCGTATTATTACAACGATCATTTCTTTCTGGACAGTTGTAATAGATATCCTTTACAACACATTTTTTACAACGGGTAATGACTGCCCGTTGTAATAGTATATTATTACAACGGTCATTTCATGCCCGTTGTAATAGATGTCTATTTTACAATAGTCACAAAATTTCAGTTGTAATAGGTGATAATTTTCGACGGTTAATAATTAATAATTACAATACTTCCATAAAATTAATACTGATTATTTTTTATTATTTAATACTTAATCATATGTTACTAAATATTAACTATAATATTATATTACTAATTATAACCATTAATAATATTATATTATTTATTAATATTTAATAATTAATCATTAATAATATTATATTAATCATTTATAACTTATTATAAATAATGATTATTAATAAATAATCTCTAATTATTAGATATAATCAGTATTCCAACATGTTTAATTATTGATAATTTATTTTATATAATTTTTTATTAATATGTAATTTTTGATAATTAAGAAGTGATATTTATTATTATTTTTCAAAGAAAAGGTTTTCCTTTTACAACTTGTTAACAAAAGAGGTTGTTTTTTCAATAAAAAAAGTTGTAAAAACCAAGGTTTTTACAACTTTTGGGAGAGAAGATTGTAAAAGCATTGTTGCTTTACAACTATTTTTCGAAACATTGTGATAAAACTCTTTTAACAACTTTGCTCTTCAAACATTGTAATAATTGTGAATAAAACGATACAAATTGCAAAATTTCATTAAAATAAAAAATTATTTCAAATAAATTAATTGTAAAATATTTGTTTATTCGATCTAGTTCAAAACAACTCTATGTTGGAAGTTTTTGCGTAGAATAGTCTAAAATGGTTATCACTGTAAAGGAAAGTCCAAAGGGATGGCAAACCCCTTAGATGAACGACATATCTCGTTTACTTTTCAATTTTGAATTCAAACAATAAATGGGTATGATAGATAAACTCTAAGTTTTTTCATCGAGTCATCACCGATAAATTTATACAATACCCTATATCCATAATGCAGAGCACATCGATACGATCACAGTGCAAAAAATTAAGTTTCAAACTAAACTCATTTGCTCAAGTTATTAATTTTAGAAGTTTTCAAAAATTAAAATTAAATCTGATTTAATTTAATCATCTATCCATAGTCACGTCATTTGCATAGTTAAAGAGCAGTCCAAACCAAATATTTTGGCTCCAAACCAAATATTTTGGCTCTAGCCGCACATTAATTTTGATCCGGCTTCCTCTAAGATCCCTAAATCCCTAAAATCGAAATCACGCATGCCCCGTTCTACAGCTTAAACAAATTCCAATCACCCTTTTCATCCTAGAACCATCGCTTCCTCGTCAATGTTTATTCTCTTGTAATGGATACTTTGGCTGCATCTTTCACAAACATACTCAACCAACAATCTTGATTGTATTGGAATCTTAAATTTTCCTATGCTATGAAGCCACCTCCTCCGCAAATCATTTTGTTTGCTAAAAGTCGCCACCTTCTCGGTCGGCATCTTCCAGCAATTAATTGATGGATTATTATCCTTAAAAAAATTAAAGGATAAAGGTAATATGTCTAGAGTTTCCTCACAAACAGAACATTTCTCTATTGCGCAGTCACCACCACCGTCCCTTAAAACCCTAAAAATTAAAATGGGAAGTCGATGCTTACTCAGATGAGTAGAAAGCAGAAGTTCGTTGGCGACGACATATTTTACGCTGAACTGAATGAGGAGCTAACCACATAGTTGGTCGAAGATAGATACTCCAGCATTGAAGTTCGTGTTACTCCTGTCCGTACTGAAATCATCATTCCTGCTATTCGCACACAAAATTTCTTAGGTACATCTTTTACTTTTGTCTTCATTTCTATTTCTATTGCCAACTATGTTGATGATTGCTCATAATACATTTTATCACTGAACTTGTTTGATTTAATGGTTTCTTTGTTGGGAATTTTGTGGTTTGAGACGCTTTTGGAGGAATAGAATCTGCCTACTTCTGACTTCAAGGATTTGCGGAGAAAATTCTTTCAGACAATAGTTCAACCCACTAGGTACAAAAGGGTTATCGAACTATTAACTTCAGGATTCAATGAAGCCTTGAAACAGCGTAATCGGATCCAAAATTTGTACGATTTTGATCCGACCAAGAACACTCTATTATTATTTCTCTGATGATGCAATGTAGAATGTAGAATAGAAAAGGAAGTAGAAGATGGCAATTCTGCAACAGTTTCAGAATCGAAATAATATATAAGTGTTTCAGACAGAACTGTTTTGCAACAGTTTAATGGCGTTGCAGAATTGTAGAGGAAGAAGATCTATTCTGAGTACGTTGCAACAGTTCTGGGCGTGGATACTTATAGACAGCGAAGTGTGATGTCTATTTGCAACAGTCACATCTGTTGCTATTCGGAAAAGCGTCGCTATTTCTAACAAAGAAGAAGAGGTATCCTTTCAGCGAAACGTCACAACCATTTGAAATGTTGTATCAGTTTCAATTCAAGACCGTCGCATCCCTTTAGGATGAAACCGACAACCGCCCAAATTACAACAGTTAACCGTTTTCAACCAGAGACTAAAACAGTCGACCGGTTGAATTTTGGCATGTCGATTGGTTTGTTTCTGAGGCCTAATGGATCACAAGACCCCAAGAGCCCCAAGGCCCATCTTTTGACCATTAAATATTTATATCTATGCCATGGCCATGCTTAGCCTCATCTCTCCCTTCTCTTTTCTTTCTTTTGATATAATATATCAAGCTCTTGTATATATAAAGATATACCCTTACACATTCTACAATGTGGGACAAAACACATTTGCATATTACTTCTTCCTTTCATTCTTCCTTCTCTTCACAAATAAAATACCTAAACCCAAAGCATGTTTTGAAAAATTTACAACAATCTCCCCCAATTTTCAAAATAAAGATAAAGTGGATGGCTGAGTCACTAGTGTGACTTCCTACATACCCAAGTGGGATCAAGCCTATGTAGTTCTAAGATCAAGTTTTGCATCATCGTGGAAACAACACATAAATAAAAGTATCTTTTGGATTTGAATTTTTATTTAGTGTAAACCATTCAAAATTCTATCGAGATTCAATGGTGAACGAATCTTGAACCAAGTATCCCTTAATGATAAGACCGGAACAATCACACATGTTGTATTCCTTAGATAGAGTGTTTTGTATTGCTCAGCACGTTAATGGCCATGTGCTTAAATCTTGGTTCATGAGTCTACTTAGAAAGCGGTCTTACTTTCCTAGGAAACAACCTGATTTCCATACTCATATAGGTAAGTTACTTAAGGTGTTTCTGCGAGATACCTTTTTAGGGTTTCTAGACTTATTAAGGATTTTTATCCATCCTTTGTTCATGCAGAATCCAACACTAAACATTATGGGATTATTGATTTAGTGTTCCATAATCATTTCCATGACTTGTTGGTACCCATTGAACTTTGTCTATCATTTTCAAGACACGAGTTGGGTTTCTGTGAAGGTTGATCAATCTTCATTCACAGACCTTAGTCCCATTTCTTTTGACTTTATAGAAACCATAGCCTTTGGAAGACTCTTCGTAAGTGGGTCAGCCAAGTTTTTCTTCATTTCTATGTAGTCAATAGTTATAACTCCACTTTGAGTAACTGTCTCATCATGTGATGTCTTAGACTCACATGTCTAGACTTTCCATTATATGTTTTATTAGAAACATTATATATCATTGCTTGATTATCACAGTTAATCAAGACTGCTGGAGATGGCTTCTTCCATAATGGGATTTCCTCTAACAAATTTCTAAGCCATTCCGCTTCTTTACATGCGTCTGCTAATGCAATTAATTCTAATAACGTAGTTGAATCAGATATACAAGTTTGTTTCTTGAAAGCCCAATACACAACAGCACCTCCTAATGTAAATATCCATCCAGTCGTAGACTTGGATTTCGATTCTACATTGTTCCATGCTGCATCACTATGTCCTTCTATTACAGCAGGATATCCTTTATAAGATAAACCATAGTTTATTGTTCCCTTCAAATAAGCTCAGACTCTGGAAATGGCTTTCCAGTGTTCGAAACCTGGATTACTCGTAAATCGACACAATACACTAATAACATGTGCGATGTCTGGTCTCGTGCAATGCATAGCATACATGAGACTCCCAATAATACTGGAATATTCTATTTGAGAAATGGTACGTCCAGTTTTCTTTTCTAATTTTATACTTGGATCTAATGGAGTTGGTGCTGGTTTGTTATCATAATGACCATATTTCTTTAGGAACTTCTCAATGTAATGAGATTGGGTTAGTAATAACTCCCCAGCTTTCCTAATGATTTCAATTCCTAAAATTACATCAGCATCTACCAGATCTTTCATATCAAATTTAGAACATAGAAACTTCTTAGTTTCATTCACACGGGATATATTGGAACCAAATATCAGCATGTCATCAACGTATAAACATATTATAACATAACCGTTGATATCCGATTTGCTATAGATACATTTATCTGCATCATTAACAACGAATCCAAATGACAGTGTAACTTTATCAAACTTCTCATGCCATTGCATGGGAGCTTTCTTCAGTCCATAAAGAGATTTAACTAATTTACAAAATTTCTTTTCTTGGCCTGGGGGTATAAACCTTCAGGTTGTTTCATGTATATCTCTTCTTCTAAATCTCCATTTAGAAAAGTTGTCTTTACATCCATTTGATGTACGACCAAATTATGAATTGATGCAAGTTCTATTAAACAGCGTATCGAAGATTTGCGAGCGACTGGAGCATATGTATCAAAATAATCAACTCCTTGTCTTTGTTTATATCCCTTAGCAACTAATCTGGCTTTAAATTTATCAATGGATCCATTTGTATTCAACTTTTTCTTCAATATCCATTTACATCCTATAGGTTTAGCACCAGGAGATAAATCGCTTAATACCCAAGTTTGGTTTAACATTATGGAATTCATCTCATCATTGATAGCCTCTTTCCAGAAATTAGAATCTCTAGAATTCATAGCATCAGAATAAGTTTTGGGATCATCATCGACGTTCATTACATATCTTGTTACATTTAGGACTTCGTCCTTATTGCCTTCTACGAGATATGTTATGAAGTCAGGACCATAGTCCTTCTCTATTCTAGCTCTTTTACTTCTCCTATGTTCAGTACTATCATCTGACACTTCCTTTCTGTTTTGAGCAGGAGTATATTCATCATCATTTGTATCATTAGTCTCAGTTGGTTCTGGACTAGTTGATCTTAATGGATTCTCAATAGTCTGATTTTCAAATAATTCTACATCTACATATTCTATGACTTCTAAGGTATCAAGAATCATAAATCTATAAGTTATAGTATTAAGAGAATATCCTATGAAAACAGACTTAAAAGCTCTATTACCTAACTTTGGTCGTTTAGGGTATGGTTTTCTAACATAAGCTAAACAGCCCCAAACTTTAAGTCTAGTAAGATTAGGTTTTCTATTAAACCATAATTCATAAGGAGAAGTATTATCCTTTTTAAGTGTACTCTATTTAAAATGTAACATGCAGATAATATAGCATCTTCTCATAAGTTATAAGGTAAATTAGAACTTATGATCATGGCATTAACCATTTGTACTAAAGTTCTATTTTTTTCTCTCAGCAACACCATTTTGTTGTGGTGTATAAGGGGCAGTACATTGGTGAATAATAACATTTTGTTTGCAAAACAAAGTAAACTCATTTGAAAAATATTCACCACCATGATCTAAACGTAACACTTTAATTTTGATTCCTAATTGTGTTTCGACTTCTGCTTTGTAAATTTTGAATTTATCAAAGGCGTCATCTTTAGATTTCATTAGATATACATAAGCATATCTAGAGTAGTCATCAATAAATGTTATATAGTATTGGTTACCACCATAGGTGATATGAATCTTTAAGTCACCCACATCACTATATACTAAATCAAGCAAACTAGTTTTCCTTTCAGCAGATTTAAAGGATTTCCGATGTATTTTTGCTTGAACACATATTTTACATTTAGAAATAGATTCGCAATCACAATAAGAAATTAATCCTAATTTATGCATATTTCTAAGTGACTAATAATTAACATGTCCTAATCTACTATGCCATAAATTAACAGAGTCAACAATATAAGCAGAAGATTTCTTTGTTAGATTCAATTTAATCATGCCGTTACAAGAATATCACTGTCCAATAAATTTGCTGTTCTTGGACAACTCTAACTTATCAGACTCATACACCATCTTGAATCCTCCTTTGTTAAGAAGGTATCCAGAAATCAAATTCTTAGACATATCAGGTACATAAAATACATTGACTAAAGTAAGAACTTTCTCAGAGGTGAATGTCAATTCAATAGTGCCTTTTCCCAGAACTTTGCTTGCAACTTTGTTTGTGCCAGTTACTTCGCTGGATTCTCCGTTATTCTCATCATAAGTATTGAACAGATTACGGTCTTTGCAAATATGGATAGTTGCTCCAGTATCAAGCCACAACTATCATCAGTACCACTAACGGAGTTCGCCTCTTATACGACAGCCACAAGCTTTTCTTCGACCATATTCGCTTTTTTTTGTTTCTTCCGAAGACGACAGTCTCGGGCATAGTGGCCGGGTTTGTGACAATAGTAACAGTCACCCTTCTTCTTATTCTTGGAAATAGTACCTTTCTTTTTAAACTGTGTCTCATTCTTAGGCTTCAACTTATTGTTAATTTCAACATTATTAGCCTTAGATTCAGACTCAGTTTGCGGATTATCATCTAGTTCGCGTTTACGAGAATCCTCTTCAATACGAAGATGACGCTGTAAACCGTCTAAATAATAATCCGTCTCTGCATTTTTTAATTTTTTCTTATAATCATTCCAAAAATTTGGGAGCCTCGAAATAATAACTCCAACAACAAAAGATTCAGGGAGATCAATACCAGCATCCTTAAGTTGATTTACCAACAGTAGAATTTCACTTACTTGTCCAATTATGGACTTGTTGGTGACCATTTTGAAATCCATAAAATTGCATATACGAAATTTTTTATTACTTGCCTCAGAGATGCGATATTTGCTTTCTTGCACAGTCCAGAGTGCCATCGTGGTGTCCAAGGTCCTGTGAGCATTGTATATCGGAGTAGACACTGAATTCAGAATGTGGCCTCTGCATAGAAAATCTTCCTCTTTGCGCTTTGCCCTTTTAGCATTTAGTTACGTACTATCCTTATCGTTTCCTCCAGTATTTTCTCCAATCATCTTCGAGAATATGAAATAACTTGACCGTGATCAAAAAAAAATTCATGGTCTCTTGCCAACGAGTGAAATTCTCTCCATCAAATCGCTCTAACTTCGTCAAATGCTGATTCATCACTTGTAATGCGCTCAAACCTTCCATTGTTGAAAATATTGTCTGAAAAAATGTTAGGGATTTTGTGGTTTGAGACGCTTTTGGAGGAATAGAATCTGCCGTACTTCTGACTCCAAGGATTTGCGGAGCAAATTCTTTCAGACAATAGTTCAACCCACCAGGTACAAAAGGGTTATCGAACTATTGACTTCAGGATTCAATGAAGCCTTGAAACAGCGTAATCGGATTCAAAATTTGTACGATTTTGATCTGACAAAGAACACTCTGTTATTATTTCTCTGATGATGCAATGTAGAATGTAGAATAGAAGAGGAAGTAGAAGATGGCAATTCTGCAACAGTTTCAGAATCGAAACAATATATAAGTGTTTCAGAAAGAACTGTTTTGCAACAGTTTAATGGCGTTGCGGAATCGTAGAGGAAGAAGAAGATCTATTCTGAGTACTTTGCAACAGTTCTGGGCGTGAATACTTATAGACAGCGAAGTGTGATGTCTATTTGCAACAGTCACATCTGTTGCTATTCGGAAAAGCGTCGCAATCTCTAACAAAGAAGAAGAGGTATCCTTTCAGTGAAACGTCACAACCATTTGAAACGGTTGTATCTGTTTCAAATCAAGACCGTCGTATCCCTCCAAGATGAAACCGGTCGACCGCCCAAATTACACCGGTCGACCGTTTTCAACCAGAGACTAAAACAGTCGACCGATTGAATTTTGGCCTGTCGACTGGCTTGTTTCTGCGGCCTAATCGATCACAAGACCCCAAAAAACCCAAGGCCCAAGGCCCATCTTTTTACCACTAAATATTTATATCTATGCCATGGCCATGCTTAGCCTCATCTCTCCCTTCTCTTTTCTTTGTTTTGATATCATATATCAAGCTCTTGTATATATAAAGATATACCCTTACACATTCTACAATGTGGGACAAAACACATTTGCCTATTCCTTCTTCCTTTCATTCTTCCTTCTCTTCACAAATAAAATACCCAAACCCAAAGCATGTTTTGAAAATTTTACAACATTCTTAAGCAGTTTTCGTACTTTTGCTGGTAGCTTAATGCTCACTTTTTCAGTTCGATCTAAGAACTTGACGTTGGTGTTTTGATGGGATTTGATGCATAAGTACTCAGTAGAAGTAGAACATTGAAGTTTCCTTTCTTATGGAACGTGTTTGAATTATGCAATGAAATTATATCCGCAGATTCAGACATCTGAAATGGCATAAATGATTTGGAGTCTGACTTCAAATGCGGTTTTTGAAGATTTTGATTATTTAGCATGAGCAAGGAAACCAGTTAAAAAGTACAATCTACATTGAAAGTTATAGATTATAAACTACCTTCATTGATTTAACATTCCTGAAGTATGTTATCTTTAGCAATAGTTGTTTGCTTCGGAAACACTTGATTCCACTTAAAGAAGTTATATAATGATGAATCATACTGTAGAAGCAAATGAGTCAGCTCCACCATAATAAAAGAGCATACCACATACTTCAGCAGCAAGAGTTGGGATTCCTTGTCTGATTGATTGGCATCTCCAAAAAAAATTGCAGATGAAATTGCTTTTGCATTTGAAAACCTCTTCCTATCTTTATTGCTTTCTTGGACCAAAAAGTTCAAAAAGTTAATATGGAATTCAATGGGACAAAGGCATTGAGTGAATTTAGTTACACTTTTATTTTCAGTATGAACATAAAAATCAATTTTAATTTAGGTATGATTTCAAAAAAAAATGGAACCTTGCAACATCATAGTGTGTTTTGAAGTTTGCAGGTCAAGTTAAAATCGAATCCATTATCCAAGTATGTATGTGCTTCATTATTGATTGACTAATGGAGCAATAATGTAACAAAATATATCATTAGTAAGTTCTAAAGTAATGAGTTAGTGTAAGAAAACCACGACGAAGTGCATAATAATTTGCTCTAGAAACCGGTTTCATAAATTGTCTGAATGAGCAAAGATGAAAAAAAGATATATTTTTAACTGCTATGTTCTATTAAAATATTTCATAGTAAATTTTGTACTAAAATAACTAACAAGCCATAGAAGTAAAGGAATATCACTCTACAGTCTCAAATGTCTCTTTTCGAATGATGTCTTTCGAGTTGGTTTAGATCTCCTAGAATCTGAAAAGAATCATAGAAGTTAAATCTGAACAAAGGAGAAACTATCTAAGAAAGGTTAATATTACCATTTGTTAACTGAAATTCCATTGTTTTTGTCTCTTCTTCCTATGAGTTGTATTTGTTTAACTAAAATATTAATGAGCAAAACAAGTTAATATATACTTATTTATATGCAACATACAAATAAGTAAGGTCATCTGATAATTACCTTTGCATCTCCATGTACAAAAGTCAAAAGACATCTTAAGACATGGAAGATTACAAGTACAAATATCAATAACTGCAACTGTCCACTGCCAATTGTAGATATAAGAGATGCTTTATCTTGTTTATTGAAATTAAATAAAATTAGGATCATGCTAGAATGACCGGCAAAAAGGCGGTGAAAAAATGTGGATCTATGTTTGGAAGAGCGAAATTCATAGTGGCTGAAGGATCCAATGGCTTATTTGATTTCTGTATTATACCGCACAGTAATTCCCGGTCGCTGAAAGCAGTAAACAAATATTCGATATTTACGCTTGAACAAGCTAAATAATCGTCAAAGAATTGTGCATTATGTCTCTCACAGGGAACAAAAGTTTGTGACTGTAACACCCCACCTCCGCTAATGTTACTCACAAAGGGAATGCACTAGGTTTGGTGAAGCATTATCGAGGTAAACATGCACAGAAATATTACAAGACAGAACATATATAAAACAGCGGAAGTAAAACCAACTTTCATATCAATAATAAATAAGGTCTAAAGCCTTTTACATCAGAATACATCAAAACCTGTCTTGCAATAGTAAAGAAGCATAAAACCTTTTCATAAATTATTCCCCCAAAATAAAGCGGTGAAGCAGCCATAGCCAAAAGAAGACCAAGCTATACATGATGACCTTCAAGCATAAGAGGTCCGAACTAACCAACATCATTTCCTCCCTGAAACCTTGGGGGGGGGGAACGGAAGACAAAGAGGCGAAAGAAAACAGGGTCAGTCATAAAGACTGGTAAGTCCTATCTACTTCCAGTATAAAAACAGGTAAAGGTAACATGACATGCATAAACTGAAAGTAAACATAAGGATGACGACAAGATAGATAAGCTAAACCAAGATAACTGGGTGAACTACTGGAGCAAGCTAAACTAAGGTATCATGATAAATCAGGGTATCACATCGTCAGGTTTCTATCAAGTATACAATCCCAAGGTATCTATCATGTATAACATCCCACAGTATTTATCATGTATATTTGCTCTGCACCCCTCGTACTAGTATCCCAACCCGCGTCATGTGTTAACTATGAATTTCCCTTGCCCAATGTCATGTAATGGTCCATGCCAACCTAATATATAGCATATGTAGGTTTTCCCAACTCGTATGTTTCTTTCCATGTATAAGTTCAGTCCTTTGCCGTAGGCCGTACGGGCTTTCCCGTGTAAATCTATACCACCTCGACGTAGTACCATTTTATCCTTGAAGTTATTTTGGACTGCCACCCTTGATCTAGCTATGTTTCCTTACCATGAACTATCGCGCATTCACTTAGGATTTATGCCACCTAGGACCACTAGGGATTATGCTGCCTAATGAACATTTCCGTGTCCCGGTTTGGGTTCAAGCCACCTAGGGCCACTAGGGATTATGCCACTCGTCAACCGCGCCCTTTATCCTGCGTATGTATCGTGAATCGTTTTCCATGTCTAGACGCACATGTTCCTCAATGTGCCATCCGAGTTCCGTGCCCGGGCAAATCAAGAGATACGGAACTTGGTCGGGAGCTTTAAGTCGTCTACTGATGCAGATATCAAGGTCTGTTTTTGTATCCGTGGCTATGGTCCCACGTGACCCCTCCCTCAACTACTGAAAGGCAATCCAAGAAAAATCATGTATGAAAACCACATCCCGGCCCCACTATAGCCCCACTTTCCTATGGGCCCACCTCACCCATGACTCGATAGCAAGAACATGGTCTGTTGGGAGTTCTCTGCCTTTCCGTACGTACACGATTGACTAAAGATGGTAGGTAGTTGGCGACGTGCTATCCAGGGAAAAATCAAGTATCGTCGACTCCACGGTAATCCATCCCAGTCTTTAGGTCGCTCGCATAGCAACCAAGGCATACCCTTGGCTCTTCTACCGCAGACCTTAACCCCTGTGAGGCCGGGTTTCATGGACCATCTGCCACCTCACAGAGGGATACAAAGAGTACCCTCACGTCCCCCGAAGCTACCGCTTCGTCACCCAGTTCGTTGGAGCCTTTATCTAAGTCGGATAATTTGCTCCTCGTGTTTTAAGCGATGACCTACCGTACCGGGTTACTCATCTATTCATGAACTAGTCCTATGTCCTTAGCTAAGAATTATTACTTAGTTATACTTAACTAAGGTTTACCACTTAGCTTCACTTCCCCGTTACCCTTGATTAACTACGATTTTCTACCTAGTTCCTCTACTAGGGTTTTGCCTATTGGGTTAAGTGTTGTTATTCAAGTTCATGGCTTAGCCCGCCTATGAATCATGTCAAGATTGGCTAAGTATTCAAGTCCAAGACCTAGCCCTACAAGTTGGTTAAGTATACCAAGAAGCTCATGAATTAACCCTATTCAATCATCAAGTCAATTTGGTTAAGTACTTGTTTATCTTAACCCTATCAGGTTATCGTGTTAGATTGGTTAAGCACAGATTATCTTAACCTCATCGGATTATCGAGTCGGATTGGTTAAGTATAGGTTAACTTAACCCCATCCACTAATCGTATTATAATGGTTAAGTATATTTAAAAGGTCTTATGACTTAACCCTATCAGGTCCGCATATTAGATTGGTTAAGTATAGGTTACTTAACCTCATCAAATCATCATGTATAATTGGTTAAGTATAAGTTACTTAACCCCATTAAATTATCTTGTTAAGTTGGTTAAGTATTGGCTACTTAACCCCATTGAATTAGATTGGTTAAGTGTTTAATTTAACCCCATCGAAGTACCGTGTTTAGATTAGTTAAGTGTAGGTTACTTAACCCCATCTAATTACCGTGTTTAGATTAGTTAAGTCTAAATTACTTAACCCCATCTAATTACCAAGTCGGATTAGTTAAGCGTGAATTACTTAACCCCATCTCCTAATTGTCTTGTATGGTTAAGTGTCATTAAGAAATCAAGCCCGGTCCCACTTAACCTACCCATTCGTGTCATATCGGTTAAGTGTCATTAGTCAAATTTACTTAACCTTATCATGTGGCATTAATTTAATTAATGCACTCTCAACCTCTCACATTAGACCTTGTTGTGGTTACTAGTTAAGCCGGGCGGGTCCGGGTAGTTTTACACCACAACCTAGTCTAACCTCGGGTCTTAAGCGCGACATGACCAACTTCTCACATTGGATCCTATTGTTCGTAGCCACTAGTTAAGCCGGGCGGG
This sequence comes from Allium sativum, assembly GCA_030737875.1. Classification (NCBI taxonomy): domain Eukaryota; kingdom Viridiplantae; phylum Streptophyta; class Magnoliopsida; order Asparagales; family Amaryllidaceae; genus Allium; species Allium sativum. The sequence continues at coordinate 372,231,818 of CM060925.1, read as the reverse complement.
TCCGGGTAGATATATGCTACAAACTCAACCCAACCTCAAGTTTGCCACTTTCATGTTTGGTCTAGTGTTATATTACACTTATAACCCCCGTGTCTAGTTTCAAGTCCCATGTTTACCCCACATGTCATGTCCCCATTTAGGTGTATCATGAGTGTCATATTTTCATGAAATCCCATATCAAATTTTCATGTCATAATCACGCTCGTCTATCCTACCCCAAATCGTGTTTTGCAACCCAAGTAAAAGCGAGTCAACATAGTAAGGATACTATGCCACATAATGGCCTCAAAACATGCACGATGTCAAGAAGGGGTTGGCCACAAATATGCATGGTATCATAAGGGAATTTGGCCATAAACAAGCATAGTATCATAAGGGGATTTGGCCACGAACATGCATAGTATCATAAGGGGATTTGGCCACAAACATGCATGATAACATAAGGGGTTTGGGTTCATTTACATGCACAAGCCCCAAAGTCCAATCTTTGCCAATGTTTCACAAGTCAAATGGTTCCCAAAGGTTCATGCTAGCATTCCATAGATAAAGATTCAAACTTGCAAGATAAACTAGGTTAATCATAACATGAATAGCATGATTTAGTCACTAAGCATAGCCAAAAGTCATAGGTTCAAGCAAAAGAGGCATGACAAGGTTCATATAGGCTAGCATACTTAGTTTAATCTCGTTTTATTCCATGCCATCATTAAAACCACCGTTTAGATCTAGAAGTAGCTAGAACTTACCTAGCGTGGCTTAGCGAATTAGCATGAATCGTCTCGACGAAGAAAGGTGGCTCCTTTGAAGAAGAACCATCATGAAACCGTCGTAGCAACGTTGATTTGGCCTCTATTTGGTGTAGCAAGCTCGCACCTTTTGATTCGGATCTAGTTTGAATGCATAGTCTCTTGGAGTTGGAGATGGAAGCCATGATCACTTGACATTTGGGCAGCACTTCGTTGCATGAGTGAATTATGAGGGGTTAGGCTAGGTCTAGGGGTCTTTTTATAGATGTTAGGGTATTTTTAGGCCATAGGATAAACCCTAGGATAGATCTGAATCGTCAAAATCCGTCACAAGCCTCCAAAACCGAGCCAAAACCAGAAGCAGGTGCACCAGGTCGCTGGTTCGACCAGGGGGGGTCGACCCAGGGGTCGACACCCATGTCGACCCCCTGGAGGGGGTCGACACCCATGTCGACATGGGTGTCGACACCCTGTGTGTCTGGCTGGATTTTTCCCGCCTTCTCTTTTTGGGCTGAATTCAAATCTGTTTTCGGACTTGAATTTTCGTGAAACTTCGCGAGGCCATATCTCGGTCATACGGACTCCGATTTACAAAATTTTGGACTCTATTTCGTGTATTTTTCCGAGACGAACGCAATGGCGCACCCCGTTTATCCTGATTCAGATTTTATAATTTAATTCTTCCTTGATTCTTGTCTTAACACGTTGTTAAAATTCGGGTTGTTACATTCTCCCCTCCTTTAAGGATTTCGTCCCCGAAATCTCCAAGTTAGGAAGAACGTATCCTACCATCCATCATCCATCTACTCAAAACATCATCCACAAGTAATCATTGTCCTTAAAAGATTTATAATGCTGTATGAACACATGCAGAAAGTGTGTGTATATGTTCCTTAGCTAATGCTAATGATCAGGCCTGAATGATCTTCTAATGCAAATTATGTTTAGTGCCATGAATCCAACATGTATGCAAATAGTCCTAGTCATATAAACACTATATGTGTGCACAACCATTCATTCTTATGCAACATCCGCATGATAACACATTCAATTTCATCCATAAATAGGTATAAATACTCGTGCATATGCAATATGAAATGTGAGTGCATCGATCTAGTATCTAATGTGTATTCGCGCATCCACGAGCAACCACTTGCAACCATTTGCAAACATATCAATCATAACATGTTTCAAACACATGTTTACATCCATAGGATTCTACCTAAGGTTCTCACGATAGGATCGAGGAGATAAACAAGGTAAACTCCCTACGGGGTTTCCAATAGAAACAGGACCGAGAGGATATTCACCAAAAGATAACATGCGAGCAAGCTCTACAGGAAAAACCAGGGATCAAGGATACACTATTTAAAAAGAGGTACGATGCACGTGTCTAGCCTTACGTCTTCTAAGTCGCGTTTCCTTGAGCTTAATTCCTCAGTGCCTTGACCATCTTTTTAACTCCATGATTTCGTAGCTCCTTGATTCCTATTTCCAAGATATGAGTTAGAACTCATTTCATTGTCGCCTCTTATTCCACTTTCACTTATCCTTTCCCTAGTATACTTGGCTCAAATGTATCCACTTACTCATGCAAGCTCTCCAAAATTCACTAGGGAATTCTGGATCTCGTTTGCCGATGCCAATCCATGTTGCCAAGAGTACTTACTAGGGTGATTCCCATAACTCATGCATAAGCGAAACGAACCATCCGCCTTAGCAGCGAATTCTATTCGAACGGATTACCAACAACTGCATCATGAGATTCTAGGTAACTAGCCATGACAGAACCTAGAAGGTTACACGAGACTTCGAGGGTATTACCAAAGCAAGTCAAGAGTCTAACTACCCTCCTTTCAAAACCGAGAATGGCACCCCTTAAGACCACTTTATCCCTAGAATCCATCCGTAGCCGAGACATGTCATTCTCAAATCCAAACAAGTCATGAAGAAATGGACCAACTCTCCAACCAGATTTTTGGGACAAAAACTGGGATCCTCTATCATGCTAGTACTAAGGTGCAGAGACTCAACTATCCAAGCAGACTTAAATGATACGATGATCAAGACAAAGTCTGGACGGGATGATAGAAAAGAACGACTAAACCTTTACCAGAAACGGTACCATCCCTTTTAGGTACCCTAGAAATGGGAGCGTACCATTGCCCTCTCCGATGATCTTGTCCTTGTCCTCCCTGATGGACTAAGCCATACCAACAAGTTCCTTATCCTTAAGCTCGCGTCCTTTATCCTTACTCTTATTATCCTTCCTTGTACCACGGCAACAAGTCTCTCGAGAACCACCTCCACCGTACGGAAAACACCTACGTGGCTAGACAAAGATTAGTCACAGTTAGAACTACTGTGACTACAGATGGAGGAAAGAAAGGAAAAGAGATTCAATCAAGGAATCAAAGGATAGTGCTAATGGCTTTTGGGGAATAGCCTTTAAAAACTTTTCTTGAAAAATGCTTCTTTGTAAACGGTTTTTCAAATAGTTTTCAGAAGGTTTTAAAAACTTTTGCCCAGTCTGGTAACCTTCTGCTCTGATACCAAATGTAACACCCCACCTCCGCTAATGTCACTCACAAAGGGAATGCACTAGGTTTGGTGAAGCATTATCGAGGTAAACATGCACAGAAATATTACAAGACAGAACATATATAAAACAGCGGAAGTAAAACCAACTTTCATATCATTAATAAATAAGGTCTAAAGCCTTTTACATCTGAATACATCAAAACCTGTCTTGCAATAGTAAAGAAGCATAAAACCTTTTCATAAATTATTCCCATAAAATAAAGCGGTGAAGCAGCCATAGCCAAAAGAAGACCAAGCTATACATGATGACCTTCAAGCATAAGAGGTCCGAACTAACCAACATCATTTCCTCCCTGAAACCTGGGGGGGGGGGGGGGAACGGAAGACAAAGAGGCGAAAGAAAACGGGGTCAGTCATAAAGACTGGTAAGTCCTATCTACTTCCGGTATAAAAACAGGTAAAGGTAACATGACATGCATAAACTGAAAGTAAACATAAGGATGACGACAAGATAGATAAGCTAAACCAAGATAACTGGGTGAACTACTGGAGCAAGCTAAACTAAGGTATCATGATAAATTAAGGTATCACATCGTCAGGTTTCTATCAAGTATACAATCCCAAGGTATCTATCATGTATAACATCCCACGGTATTTATCATGTATATTTGCTCTGCACCCCTCGTACTAGTATCCCAACCCGCGTCATGTGTTAACTATGAATGTCCCTTGCCCAATGTCATGTAATGGTCCATGCCAACCTAATATATAGCATATGTAGGTTTTCCCAACTCGTATGTTTCTTTCCATGTATAAGTTCAGTCCTTTGCCGTAGGCCGTACGGGCTTTCCCGTGTAAATCTATACCACCTCGACGTAGTACCATTTTATCCTTGAAGTTATTTTGGACTGCCACCCTTGATCTAGTTATGTTTCCTTACCATGAACTATCACGCATTCACTTAGGATTTATGCCACCTAGGACCACTAGGGATTATGCTACCTAATGAACGTTTCCGTGTCCCGGTTTGGGTTCAAGCCACCTAGGGCCACTAAGGATTATGCCACCCGTCAACCGCGCCCTTTATCCTGCGTATGTATCATGAATCGTTTTCCATGTCTAGACGCACATGTTCCTCAATGTGCCATCCGAGTTCCGTGCCAGGGAAAATCAAGAGATACGGAACTCGGTCGGGAGCTTTAAGTCGTCTGCTGATGCAGATATCAAGGACTGTTTTTGTATCCGTGGATATGGTCCCACGTGACCCCTCCCTCAACTACTGAAAGGCAATCCAAGAAAAATCATGTATGAGAACCACATCCCGGCCCCACTATAGCCCCATTTTCCTATGGGCCCACCTCACCTATGACTCGATAGCAAGAACATGGTCTGTTGGGAGTTCTCTGCCTTTCTGTACGTACACGATTGACTAAAGATGGTAGGTAGTCGGAGACATGCTATCCAGGGCAAAATCAAGTATCGTCGACTCCACGCTAATCCATCCCAGTCTTTAGGTCGCTCGCATAGCAACCAAGGCATACCCTTGGCTCTTCTACCGCAGACCTTAACCCCTGTGAGGCCGGGTTTTATGGACCATTTGCCACCTCACAGAGGGATACCAAGAGTACCCTCACGTCCCCCGAAGCTACCGCTTCGTCACCCAGTTCGTTGGAGCCTTTATCTAAGTCAGATAATTTGCTCCTCCTCGTGTTTTAAGCGATGACCTACCGTACCGGGTTACTCATCTATTCATGAACTAGTCCCATGTCCTTGGCTAAGAATTATTACTTAGTTATACTTAACTAAGGTTTACCACTTAGCTTCACTTCCCCGTTACCCTTAATTAACTACGATTTTCTACCTGGTTCCTCTACTAGGGTTTTGCCTATTAGATTAAGTGTTGTTATTCAAGTTCATGGCTTAGCCCGCCTATGAATCATGTCAAGATTGGCTAAGTATTCAAGTCCAAGACCTAGCCCTACAAGTTGGTTAAGTATACCAAGAAGCTCAAGACTTAACCCTATTCAAGCATCAAGTCAATTTGGTTAAGTACTTATTTATCTTAACCCTGTCAGGTTATCGTGTTAGATTGGTTAAGCACAGATTATCTTAACCTCGTCGGATTATCGAGTCGGATTGGTTAAGTATAGGTTAACTTAACCCCATCCACTAATCGTATTATAATGGTTAAGTATATTTAAAAGGTCTTATGACTTAACCCTATCAGGTCCGCATATTAGATTGGTTAAGTATAGGTTACTTAACCTCATCAAATCATCATGTATAATTGGTTAAGTATAAGTTACTTAACCCCATTAAATTATCTTGTTAAGTTGGTTAAGTATTGGCTACTTAACCCCATTGAATTATCAAGTTTAGATTGGTTAAGTGTTTAATTTAACCCCATCGAAGTACCGTGTTTAGATTAGTTAAGTGTAGGTTACTTAACCCCATCTAATTACCGTGTTTAGATTAGTTAAGTCTAAATTACTTAACCCCATCTAATTACCAAGTCGGATTAGTTAAGCGTGAATTACTTAACCCCATCCCCTAATTGTCTTGTATGGTTAAGTGTCATTAAGAAATCAAGCCCGGTCCCACTTAACCTACCCATTCGTGTCATATCGGTTAAGTGTCATTAGTCAAATTTACTTAACCTTATCATGTGGCATTAATTTAATTAATGCACTCTCAACCTCTCACATTAGACCTTGTTGTGGTTACTAGTTAAGCCGGGCGGGTCCGGGTAGTTTTACACCACAACCTAGTCTAACCTCGGGTCTTAAGCGCGACATGACCAACTTCTCACATTGGATCCTATTGTTTGTAGCCACTAGTTAAGCCGGGCGGGTACAGGTAGATTTATGCTACAAACTCAACCCAACCTCGAGTTGGCCACTTTCATGTTTGGTCTAGTGTTATATTACACTTACAACCCCCGTGTCTAGTTTCAAGTCCCATGTTTACCCCCACATGTCATGTCCCCATTTAGTTGTATCATGAGTGTCATATTTTCATGAAATCCCATATCAAATTTTCATGTCATAATCACGCTCGTCTATCCTACCCCAAATCGTGTTTTACAACCCAAGTAAAAGCGAGTCAACGTAGTAAGGATACTATGCCACATAATGGCCTCAAAACATGCACGATGTCAAGAAGGGGTTGGCCACAAATATGCATGGTATCATAAGGGAATTTGGCCACAAACATGCATAGTATCATAAGGGGATTTGGCCACGAACATGCATAGTATCATAAGGGGATTTGGCCACAAACCTGCATGATAACATAAGGGGTTTGGGTTCATTTACATGCATAAGCCCCAAAGTCCAATCTTTGCCAATGTTTCACAAGTCAAATGGTTCCCAAAGGTTCATGCTAGCATTCCATAGATAAAGATTCAAACTTGCAAGATAAACTAGGTTAATCATAACATGAATAGCATGATTTAGTCACTAAGCATAGCCAAAAGTCATAGGTTCAAGCAAAAGAGGCATGACAAGGTTCATATAGGCTAGCATACTTAGTTTAATCTCGTTTTATTCCATGCCATCATTAAAACCACCGTTTAGATCTAGAAGTAGCTAGAACTTACCTAGTGTGGCTTAGCGAATTAGCATGAATCGTCTCGACGAAGAAAGGTGGCTCCTTTGAAGAAGAACCGTCATGAAACCGTCGTAGCAACGTTGATTTGTCCTCTATTTGGTGTAGCAAGCTCGCACCTTTTGATTCGGATCTAGTTTGAATGCATAGTCTCTTGGAGTTGGAGATGGAAGCCATGATCACTTGACATTTGGGCAGCACTTCGTTGCATGAGTGAATTATGAGGGGTTAGGCTAGGTCTAGGGGTCTTTTTATAGATGTTAGGGTAGTTTTAGGCCGTAGGATAAACCCTAAGATAGATCTGAATCGTCAAAATCCGTCACAAGCCTCCAAAACCGAGCCAAAACCAGAAGCAGGTGCACTAGGTCGCCGGTTCGACCATGGGGGGTCGACCCAGGGGTCGACACCCATGTCGACATGGGTGTCGACACCCTGTGTGACTGGCGGGATTTTTCCCGCCTTTTCTTTTTGGAGTGAATTCAAATCTGTTTTCGGATACGAATTTTGGTGAAACTTCGCGAGGCCATATCTCGGTCATACGGACTCCGATTTACAAAATTTCGGACTCTATTTCGCGTATTTTTCTGAGACAAACGCAATGGCGCAACCCATTTATCCTGATTCAGATTTTATAATTGAATTCTGCCTTGATTCTTGTCTTAACACGTTGTTAAAATTCGGGTTGTTACAGTGACCATCTTCTTGGTATGCAAATCTTTGATATTGGTTGCTTAGCAATGCTCAGTAACAGTGACATAAAACCCAAATTCTCAATTCTGAAAAAGAACAAGTAATAAAGATATTAAATTAACTGCGTACAATAACACTGGACTATCATTACTTAAATAGCATATCTTCTTTTAAGTGATACAGAGCTTGAAAAAGAGTTCTTCTTCTTCTCTCCAAATACTAGAAATAGTATTAAGAAAAGTTATGAAATTATAAGTCGTATATCTATGTATGAAAATCATATCAGCATATATTAAAAATATTGATTACTGCAGTTAGTAGATGAAGGCCATGTTCCATGAGCAGAGCTATAGTGATGAAGAAAGCACAAACGGACGCCACTGCCCAAGATAGAGTGAATTTTAGACCATTAGATTCCATCATTGCAAAGAGAAATTTCAAATTTGCTTCAAAATGAAATGTTCAAAAGCATGTATGGACGTTTGCAAATGGAAATAAATAAATTTGTGGTTGTGTCGAAAATGGAGGTTTGATCGCCAAAAATACAGCTAACCTTGCTTAAATAACCGGCAGAACATTAAAGCTGGTGTCAGCCACAACATCAATACAAGTAAAACATACCATATCCGGTGTCCACCCTCTATCTTTCTCCCTTGCAGGCATTTGAATACGTTTGAGGACAAGTTTACTAAGATAAGTTGGGAATGTGATTATGATTTGTATTATTTTGGAAATAATGATGTTGACCTAAGCAGTTTAAAACATGAAAGTAGATACAATTAATGCATGGTGCGTTCCATTTGATTCCAATCCCCAAAAGTAGATAAAACAAAAATTCATACATTAAAGCATATTAGATGTCAGCTTGGTGATGCAAACACTTTACTGGTTATATATCAGCACTAGCAAGCCTTGAGTTTTTCATTCCCTTTTCTTATAAAAGTTGTATAAATATCAAACAGATTGTTTAACAGTAGTGTACATAAGTGGCAAGGGAAGAGAAAAAAGGAAAAAAAGGTAGCTATCATTCTCTTCTTTCTAAGATATGTAACTCAGGGTCAACAAACTTAATCGTTATCCTCTTCCTCATCCAACTGTTAATAACATTAATTAACAGGATCTGTATTGATGGGACTAAATCTGGGAAGACCACAAGAATGAATATTTACTCATTATGTACAGACTTATAATCTAAAATGCTTAATGATAAGAGTACCAGGCATTCTCAATCGCATGTTATAAACATGCTTAATCATAAACGAGTAACAGATCAAAATCTGGTACCAAGCTCGCCACATAAGTTAGATAAACAATGAATAGAAACTGATCTATCACAATCATATTTGCTGCTACAACTAAATATTTTTCAACAAGGATTCAAATAAGGCACATGTATTTAACAAGATTTTGAAAATTATAGGTACATGTAGACTAAATTAGTTTTTGGGGATTAAATCCATGTTATTATAAGGTGTTCCCGTATAATACATTTTTTTTAAAAACTTCTTGGAAGGTCCTGTACACTAAATTAGTTCAACCTTACTAAGAAAAAACTTAACAGGTCATGTGTAGTAAACACCTAGATGGAAACACTAAGATCATGTTATAGATATGTTTCTTATGCCTACCATTGTAGCTTTACAATATCTCTAAATGCAATAGTGCACCAGAAAACATAGCAGCAGTGGCCTACATGCCTTTTTGGTTACGTTGAATCCCTTAAATGTACTACACCTAGAGCTACTGGTATTCCTCACGAAAAATATGTAAAATAGCGAACATATCCTTGCACATATATATCATGAAGTATATTCAAATACTTGCATGTCAAATGGACGTAGAGATGATGAATTATAAGATATGCGTAGAAGTGGTATTTCCACACTGTCTACTCCACGTTTTCTTTTATCATTGTTGACTTAAAAATAGGGGAAGATTAGAAGAACAAAAGACTTGTGAAGTTACTTGACGCATGTACTCCTTTGTCTTCAAAACAAGCTCATGATAGATGACCCACCTTGGAAGCTCCTATGAGAGAACAGAATGCATCCATCAGCTTAATTTGACTTCTAAAATTACTGAAATTAATTCGAGCATTGAAAAGAATATATATCAAGCGCTTGGAGGACCAAAAATGCCTTTTTCATTATTAGCTTGCGGTTCTGTGACCGCAGTATCTGCATTATTCCTTTCTTCATTTTGTTATTGTTGTTCATTAGACGTAAAAGATCGGTGATGCACATGTATACATAACCCGCAATATTTTCAAATTCGAATGGTAGTGGTAACTTGCCTCTTTGTTTATGCAACCTTCATCGGGTGATGAGATTGTAAAAATTAGGGAAACAACATTTGGATCAGGCTTCTGAAACTCAAAGCTAGAATATAAGCCTGTACAAAGTTTTAACAACATCAAAACAATAATGCAAAATTTCAGTGATGAAAATTTAATGTAGAATAATTCATTGTAAGTGATAGCCTAAGGCATCTGGACGAACAAGGAGCTTTCCTCGAGGATCTATAAAATTTGGGCCATAATTTTGAAACATGCCTACGAATTGTGCTCTTTTAGCAGAGTTCATTACAAGAAGAAAAGAAGTAAATAAACCGCCATAGTTTCTAGTTACGTAAGCATTGCAAATGTTTACCTGTTGTCATCATAAAACTTGGTTAAGTTTTGTATCTCCCCAAAATTCAAACAAGCTTCTCTAGCTAATCTAAAAGACTATGTCCTTATTAGAACAGGGCCATTATATGCAACATTAATATATTAAAAATGAAATGCATATAAAAGAAGAAATTAGAACCTAATCATACTTGGAAAATGCACCAAACAATTTTTTTCAGAAGCACCATTATCAGAAAATTTCAGCTGATATTTTTTCCAAAAGAAGGAAATCTAAAAAGTAAATTAAATGAGCGATAAAAAGGTATTCAGAAAAGGGATTTCTCAAGTACTTATCACAGAAAGGGATTCCTTAAGTACTGGTCAATCATACTTTTCTTCTTCAACTTCAAAGGTAATAACATAGCTTTTTGAGTGAATACAATTTTGCATGCGTTGAAGTATGCACCTCGATGCAGATATAATTGTAACCACTCGAATTTGATCCCAATAAGTAGAGCCAATCTTTGGAAAGGTACCTGGATATATCTCAGATAGCATGCTTCTGGCCTTTATAAATGGAGGAATGGTATATTAATTAGTATACAATCTTAAAAGGTCGGAACATTAACAAAAGGAAAACACATAATCAGGAACAGAAAAGCGTGATCAATAAAAATATCTGAGGTATTAAACGAGATGTAACTGTACTTCATGATTATAATATAATTTTATACCACTATTTAGAATTTCTACAAATTCTAGTTTCTATTTTGATTTGTTGTGTTGTTCTGAAATTAATTAATACATCTAAAAATTACTATTACTACCTATCCAAATATTTAGTTAATATTTACTATTTTTCATGATGTTAGTGATTCGTACTCGATCTTAAATCTAACGAAAAATCAAAATTCGATTAATACATAATGCCATTACTTTCGACAATAATATTGCTCCTTTTTCTATGGTAAATAATATTGCATGTTTGGAATATATATCTAAATTTTGTTTGCCATGAATGCACAATTGTATTCATACTTTTCATTTAAACAACAGAAAAGGAGAACAACATTACCTTTGCTTTTCATACAACTCAATAATCCTTATAGCAGTTATTTAGCTTCTACTTTTCAGAAGATCAAATATGTTATAAGCTGACTGGAATCTTGTGATTATTTCTCAAGAAGTCTGTACCTACTTCAAAAAAGCCTTTGTTCACTTTAAAACATTTTATCAACTTGTTGGAAACATTTTTTGCCAAGTTCTCAGCAGGCAATTCTGAATCATATATCTTACTAAGAAATGATGACAGCATACAAGATTTTGATTTCAAAGAAAATTAAATGCATAACTTTGGGAATTTACAAGATAAAATTACTATGCTTATAATCAAAATTAAATATCTTGACCATATATAATAAACTAGTTGCTATAAGAAAAAACAATGAGCTTACATGTCCTAGAAGCAATTTACATGTATCCACAGACCTGGCCGATGTGGTAGCAACACCAATGCAGAGAAGTAGCCACTAACATAAAGAATTTTAATACATCTCAATAATATATATGGAGCTATCAAAGGGGTGCTAGATTTGAATAAGGGGAGTTTTCTTGTCATGGATGATTCATGAAATACGCGAGGAGTGTCAACAACTTCTTCTTTTTTGGGTCGACAAGGAAGTGCCATGGTATATGTGGAAGTCACATTATTATTTTTATTAATAGACATATCAAATTTTCGAGTCCTTTGAACAGAAATTATTTGTACCCAAATATGATACCACAGTGGTCCCTAAAATATTGCTATTAACAACGTAAATGTTTTAGCTTACAGAAACTAGGGGACCCAGCTGAGAACACTAAGATGAAAAATCTATTTTCTGGACAGAGTTTGTAGATCCATCCGCAGCAGCAGATACTATGTCTTCTACCTGGAAAAGAGCTTTCAGAGACGGATCCTTCTTACTACTAATAATTTATTCCTAAATCTAAGTCTATTTCTTCCTAAATTTTTCATTCATAATTGTCACTTATATTAAAATTAGAGTATTGCTCAAATTGCAAATAAATCGATGACATTTAGCATGAAAGAAGATTTCAATGCATTATAATAAATCACAATATTTCAGCAATTATACCAATATCCTTCTAAAAGTACTAGCCACCCATTCCGCAAGTTCAAAAGCAGCTTTATCTTCTGCTGGCAACGCAAATCTATGCACAACTTCTTCCCTTAAATCATATTTTGCCTGTTGCAAGCATCTGCCCGAAAATAAATTTATTTTTAATAAAAATCTTATTATGCACAGGAACACTTACCAGAACCAAAATCGAAGATTAGGGTTTCATAACGTAAAAGAATGAACCGCCACGGATTCGGTCGATCGGGTAATGTAATGGCGCGTTTTGTAAGGTATAATAATTAAGTTATTTAATTATTTAAATAACGAATATATTAAATAAACGATAGTTGAACGTATAAATTATAATAATAATTATAATCGAGCCCGTAACGACGCGGCAGTTCGTTCTTTGGCGAGTTGAACTTCAACAGAATATACAAGATTCGTTATAAGTCGGATTTCTGTGAAACAAGAAACGATTGAATCTGTTAAGGTATATTTTTCATATGGAAGAGAAAAATCGAGATTTCATCGTGTAGATTTTGAGTTATGTCCAAATCAAATTTCAGAAAAGTCGCTGTAGAATTCCTTTATAATTTGCGACGCTTTATTTACGTTATAAAAGGGTTTTTCAATATAACTAGATATGGGGTTTGAATTTAGACGAGATTCTTTTGGGAAGTAGTGATAATTTAATTTTTAGAATTTTATGGTAATTTTTAATTAATTAAATAAGCAACTTTTATTCGGAGTATTTCGCACCCTGAAATCAACATTTTGAAGTTTCAAAATATGAGTCCATCTACCGATATTATTATATTTCTGGAGTCGGGACACCTCGCTCATCACGATGGTGTTTTTATTTCTGTCCGTAGCGACGCGGACACGAACGGAATTCTACGCAATACTCTACAACTATAACTATTCCAAACAAGTATAAACAATCGAACATGAGTTAACAGAAGGGACTATAAACGTCTAAGGTAGCAAAGTGAACACGCAGGAAGTGTGTTTCGTGGATCACAAAGGGAAAACGTGGCTGAACTGTTATCCTCAGAAATTAAAGTAAAAAGAAACACAAGGGGAACGTCCTCTACTCCATTTGCTGGAACCACAACAAGAAAATGATCGCCATTTATATTTTGTTTACAGAAACCAAGATCCGAGCCCTTATGGCCTTATAACAATGAAAGCAAACTCTCTCTCCTCTAAAGTCTTGACACCAAAACCGCTTGTTTCATTGTGTTAATATTGGGTTCTTGAGTGCAACAACTTCCTGAAGCTCGTGGGGGCGTTTGTAGAGCTGGTAGGAGAAGGTGAAATGGAGAAACGTGAGGTCACTGTTTGGGATCATGTACTGGGAGCGTTCGTTTTAAATTAGGGTTCGGGTCTGATGGATGACGCGGGGTGTATGGCGACAGCAAATGAGTTTCGAACTTCAGAGAACGGTGATGGTGAGGGAGCTTAAAGGGTAACGGTTCTGATTTGTTAAAGGAGGAGAAGCGGTGGATGTTTTACTGTGGTGATGTAGGGTTCCGTGAGGGGCTTTTCACGACATCAGGTTAACAGATTTTGAGAAGGGTGGAAGATCGGAGAAACGGAACTGGATCGAAGAAAAAGAAGGGAGTAGGGAGCCTGCGGGTTCACGTTCATGTCAGGTGAAGAGGAACAAATGGGAGTGGACTTGCGCTCATACATGAATGGAGGAACAGGAGCAGTATTTAGACTTGGCATGGGAAGCAGAAGATACTGGTTCTTTGTTTAAGCAGGCGTGAACACATAGATGATGGGCCAACGTATGTAGGGGGTGGGCTGGTTTTACTTCTTTGTGAAGCCCAGTCTCATATAAATAAAATGAAGTAAAGATCGTGGGATGGTGAATACAGGGGGTGCGGTTATCATGAATGGGCCAGGAAAGTTGATGGGGGTAAAGCCACTAACTTTTTATTTTAATTTAAAATTGAATTTAGTGCATCAACTTGTAAATTTAAATATCGGAGTCGTACGATATCAGATGGACGAACCGCAAGTTGCGTTGGGATCGTAGGGACGGGCACTACAACATGGAACTAACTAGGAGTGAATCCAAGCTCGTTACAATTTATGGCAAAATAAATTGTCCAACTGAGTCAAATAACGCAAACCGATTATTTAACGGTTAACGCATCAAGGTGAGTAAATCTCACTAACTCTGAACAGTTTATAATTTCATGTTGTATTGTTAGAACTGTTAAAATTGTCTGTTTGACTGTGTGTTGATTGTTTGATTGAACTGCTAGTCAGTTAGTTAAATTTCTATATTGATTCTGTTTAACAGAATATATCATATGGAACTGAAAGTGATGTTATCTATATTGTCTAACATCTGTGATGTAGGGAAACAGGTTGGAGGAATCCGACTGGATTCCTCAACAGTTATTTTATTGTTTTTCATATATTTTGATATATGATGTGAATTATAACCTGTTGTTGATTGTGTGTGTATGGACGATATTGAACATCGTGATTTGATATGATTGAATACCATAACATACCGAATGTTGATAAGGGGATTTTCAATGTTTATATTGAAAATGAATCTTATTTATAAAATCGATAGGATTTTATAAAATGAAAACATTTATTTATTTAGGAAATAAATAAAGGAACATTTATTTAGATTACAAATAAATGGAATAAAGGAATATTTATTTAGGGAATAAATAAAGGAACACTTGTTCGGAAAATAAATAGAATTATACAAGGATAGATTTAAACACGTGCTTCGCACACGGTATAACACGATACGGATTTAAATGAGATATTAAATAGGAAATCTGTTTTAAACAGATAAATTGAAGTAGATTAATTTATAAATAATGTTTTATAAATTAAATAAATTATTTGTCGTTGATAAATGGAATATATATATAAGACTGGACTTATATAGAGAAGTAGAAACGTTATTAAAAGGACATTTATAAAGTGAAGAACCGTTACTGAACGTAAATCTTTATAAATGGATAAACGTTGTAAAAAGTAAATCTTTATCAATGGATAAACGTTGTAAAAAGGAAATCTTTTGAAATGAATAAACGTTAATAAAAGGAGTTAATCGAATTTAGTTATTCGAAATGAGTTATTCGAATTAGATATTTGAATAGAGTTAAACCCATTAGAGTGATTCGAATTAGTTATTCGAATAGAGTTAAACAAAGTAATTTGTTAGGTTAACCAAAGCAAGTTAGTCGAGTTAATCAAAGTAATTGGTTAAGTTAACCAAAGTAAATTAGTTAAGATAAACTAAGCGGTTAATCGAAGTGAATTAGTTAAGTTAAACTAATTGGTAAATCAAAGTGAATTAGTTGCGTCAAACTAAGTGACTTAGTTAAGTTAAACTAATTTGTAAATCAAAGTGAATTAGTTGCGTCAAACTAAGTGAATTAACTAAGTTAAACTAAGTGGATTAGTTCAGTTAATCGAGACAAGTAAATCAAGTTAGGTTAAACCATTTGAGTTTACCAGTTAGGTTAAACCATTTGAGTTAACCAGTTAAAGTTGACCAGTTAAAGTTGACCAGTTAGAGTTGATCAGTTAGAATTACTCAGTTAGAATTGACCAGTTAGAGTTGACCAGTTAGAGTTATCCAAGTGGAGTTAATCGAGTAGAGTTGCCGAATATCACTTATTCGAAGTAGAGTTATCGAATATAGTATATTCGAGGGAAGAGTAATCGAGTATAGTTTATTCGAGTGGAGAAATCAAATGTTATTCATTTGAGAAGAGTTACCGAATATTATTTATTCGAAGAGTAGTTATCGAATATTGGTTATTCAAAGTTAGTTAATCCAAAGGAGTTATTCGAAGTTAGTTAATCCAAAGGAGTTATTCGAAGTTAGCTAATCCAAAGGAGTTATTCGAAGTTAGCTAATCCAAAGGAGTTATTCGAAGTTAGTTAATCCAAAGGAGTTAGTCGAAGAGTTAATCGAATATAGTTATTCGAAAGAAGGTGTTAATCGAATATAGTTATTCGAGTAAAGTTAAAAGAGTTAATCGAATTTAGTTATTCAAAATGAGTTATTCGAATTAGATATTTGAATAGAGTTAAACACATTAGAGTGATTCGAATTACTTATTCAAATAGAGTTAAACATGTAAGAGTTAATTGAATATTAGTTATTCAATTAGAGTTAAATCGAATTTAGTTATTCGAAAGGAGTTAATCAATTTGAGTTAAGTTAATCGATTTGAATTAAGTTGAATCGAAATGGAGTAAATCGATTAGAATTAAGTTAATCGAGTTAGAGTAAATCGAATATTGGTTATTCGAAGGTAAGTTATTCGAATTAGTTATTCGAAGGAGTTAATCAAATGATTCGATCCAAAGGAGTTAGTCGAATATAAGTTATTCGAATAGAGTTAAAGGAGTTATCGATTTTAGTTTGATCGAAAGGAGTTATCGATTAGTAAATCGAAAGGAGATTTTCGAATATAGCATATTCGAAAGAAAGAGATCGAATATTGTTTATTCGAAAGAGAGAGATTTCAAATATGAGTTATTCGAAGAGAGATAATTGAATATAGATTATTCGAAGAAGAGTTAATCAAATAGAGATTACTCGAAAGAGAGTTATACGTCGAATTCGATTATAGCGAATTCGGGAAAGTACTATTTAATTTCCATGGTTTAAATCAAGATTTAGTTATTGATTTAGAAATTAGGTATCTGTTAAATTATTCGAGTTAGGAGATAAAGTTATAATTTATGTTAGACATTGCAGGAGTAGGAATTATAACGTTATAGTTATAATCAAACGTTGTCATATAAGAAGTGGATTCGTAACCTGAATCCGAGAATTTGTGTAAAACAGATGATTGTAAAAAGTGAGTGACGAACTTCATCTATTTCACAGTAAAGGACGTTGTTTCAATTAAGGTCTGAGAGGTAATTATACCCCAACTTGATTGACTTCAGAATTGACAAAGGAATAGTTGTGGTTCGATAGAAAAGGTTGATTTGAAATATAGTTAAGTAATAAGCGATAAATGGATTAAGCGAAACGATGTTTTATACAACGTTCATTTGAAATCCGTAAATGAGTTCTGGAAACGTTTTCCAAATGTAGTCAGATATGTTTTCTAAACATAGAAAATGAAATGTTTTCATGATAAGAATTTAAGAAATAGAGTTAAGCAAATTCAGAAACTAACTGGAGAGGGTAAGTTGAACGGTTTTCTAAGTGACGATCTGATGTTGGTTTCGACCTTCCGAATTGATACTTAGAGAATTGTTCTCATACTAGTTACAGTTAGGGACTGATAGTTGCGAAATAATAGTGATGTGAAAATAAGCTATGGAAATGTTTTCCAATGATTAATAACATATATTTTCTAAATATATGAAATAAGGAAATATGAACATATGGTGATTGATCGATCGAATTCCCATTTGGAAATAAGATCGTTGTTTGTACACCGACATGTTTTCATTTGATAGTTAGATCACAGTCTATCAAAGTTTTGACCATTTTAACGTTGTTAATATGGAGAGACCGGTTGGATTATTATCCAAAGAACCACTCTGTATTGGCATAAGCGTTGCGAGCAATATCTGCCAAAGATAAATTGAAGACGGAGTAAAGTGCAAGGGCTGTTGTATAAGTCTTAGATAACAGTGACTAAGATGGATATACTGAATAGTGCCTTCGGTTTGTCCAGTCCCAGGACAACGTATATGGAAGAAGGTCTGACAGAGTATATCCAATGGATCGCGTAAGTTGATCTGTTCAAACGTATTCACGTTTGGTAGCGGAGGAATTCGTTTCCCTTAGCTATATACCCGTGTTATTTTTGGATAAGTCAATTTGTGATTTGGCGGGTATGACGATGTGGCATTCAAAGTGAATGGTGATCAGATGTTCTGAAGATAGACGTAGCTTCTAGCCTCACACCGGGAAGTAACAAAAGTTGGGCTAGGCAGCATGGCTAGTTGGGTCATCCCCAAGCAGGGTGTATTGTCACCGATCTAGAGAATATTCATATTTATACTTCTTTTTGATTCTGTATCTTCGGATGATGGTTTGATGGCCTACAACCGTGGTGGCAATATATTCGCGACACTCAAGCTAAATGAGTGAGCGGTCATGTGTGGCCGGGTTGCAAGACGTTCTTGTTGAACCCTGAGTGTATCACCTCTAGAGTACACTATTCAGAAGGTGCTCCCATACCTTGTCTGTTGGAATCCATTCTTCGATAAGCGCCCTACGGTTTATGATTTTATACTATGTATGTAGAACGTGAGATGCAAGCGTTTCTGCTAGATTGATACCTATTCGTACTTAGACATTATTATAATATCACAATGATATTGCTTGTCAAAGTTGTTCAGATACTAATAAGGGAAAAACCCGTTCCGTATTCACGGCGTGGTCTTATGAGATATCCTATACCTGTTTTAAACTATTTTACTCATACCATTCCCATGACTGACCCGGAGTTTACTTTGTTGTTTTCCCTAAACTCTTGGGTGCCTAAATTTGTACGGGCAGTCAAGTAGTCGAGATTTACAGATATACATGGAGAGCTTGGAGCAGGAGGCTGCAAAATTTTATAGCTATAGTTATTTCCGCTGTGTTGTAAGTGTTGTACTCTGATAAGTGCTATTGTATATATATAACTGTTTACTTCAAAGTTATGTTATATATTATATGTTATTCGTTCCGCTGTGAGATTCGTGTTACTCTGATGATTCTGATGTTCTTCTTCTTCTTCTATTCTATTAGTTCTATCTTTTCTTTCTCACCTTCTAAATTCTTTCACAAACGTCTCGGAATTTCCGACTCTCGAGGAGTCGGAAATTTCCAGCCGTTACAGTTGGTATCAGAGCTTAAGTTAAGTGATTACCTTGGCTCTGTGGCATAACTCGATAGAGGTGGGATTAGTAATATCCTAGATTGAGTTTGAGTGTATATATATGAGCGCGTAATTGTTATTCAATATAAAATGGTTTTATATTGTGGAGACTCATTGGTTGAGTGGCTTATGAATTCTGGTCGATCAGTTGATCCACTGTATCGATAAGGGTTACTAAACACTCGAATACGATGAACCGTCATGGTATGTTTTGAAAGAGGGTAAATGAAATAATGTTCCCAAAATATATTTGAAGAAATATATATCTTGAAATTATTATAGTATATTGATTGTGTTGGTTGTTATTATAATCGAATAAGATTATAAAAGGGTGAAATGGTTATAAATGACCAATCAGGATTCATATGAATGTAATATATGGAATAGTTTGAATTAAATATGAATTTAAATCAGAATTTGGAATTTAAAATAAGGAAATTTTAAGTTCCTGGGAGATTTTGAAAATGTTTTTCAAATTGAAAATGATATAGTATTGAACTCACTTCGATAGCTGGAAAATAGATTCTGATGATGAATCTAGACATCATTAGTGTTCATTTTCGAGTTCTAAGTGACGAATTACTACCAAAGGTTTTGTTTTTGAATTGTTTTGAGAAAACAAGTTGTTTAGAAATTCAAAGGTTTTGAATTGGCATTATGATTTCAAATTGATTTGAAAGAAACCCAGGAACTTAAGTTCTGGAATTAAAATTTAACTAATGAAGTTAAATAAAATGAGATGGTAAAAATAAATTGAAATTTAACTTGAACCGAGTTAAAAAAAATTGAATTGGATTAGAGATAATCTAGAATGGAACCAAATTGATAAGTCAATAATTTGGAATTTGATATTAGAGTTCGAGTGAAATTCGATTTGGATTTGAGAATATAAACTGAGTGGAATGACCATGATATATGCAGAAGTGATAACAGATCAAAAGGATACAATGATACGACCGACAAAAAGGTACAAGTTTATATTATATATGAGTTTGGATTTTATGAGCCGAATTGGAAAGCCGCTTGGCTACTTTGATTTTCTTTTTGGATTGGAGGAGGCCTAGAGAGGCGAGTTGTGGTTTGTCATATTGACCAATACAAAGGAGGTTATGGCGAAATTTTTCGAGAATTCCAGGCGTTAGAACATTCTCTTGATTTATGGAAATTCAGTTAGCCAGAATGAATTAATAATTTAATTGAAAATTTAATGGTTCAGTTGAAACAGGAATTGAGAAGTAAACTAAAAGGGATTTTTAAATCTAGTTAGTAGAGTTAGTAGCATTTTTCTAACTTGGCAATTTCGAGGACGAAATTATTTTAAGGGGGGAAGTCTGTAATGGCGCGTTTTGTAAGGTATAATAATTAAGTTATTTAATTATTTAAATAACGAATATATTAAATAAACGATAGTTGAACGTATAAATTATAATAATAATTATAATCGAGCCCGTAACGACGCGGCAGTTCGTTCTTTGGCGAGTTGAACTTCAACTGAATATACAAGATTCGTTATAAGTCGGATTTCTGTGAAATAAGAAACGTTTGAATCTGTTAAGGTATATTTTTCATATGGAAGAGAAAAATCGAGATTTCGTCGTGTAGATTTTGAGTTATGTCCAAATCAAATTTCAGAAAAGTCGCTGTAGAATTCCTTTATAATTTGCGACGCTTTATTTACGTTATAAAAGGGTTTTTCAATATAACTAGATATGGGGTTTGAATTTAGACGAGATTCTTTTGGGAAGTAGTGATAATTTAATTTTTAGAATTTTATGGTAATTTTTAATTAATTAAATAAGCAACTTTTATTTGGAGTATTTCGCACCCTGAAATCAACATTTTGAAGTTTCAAAATATGAGTCCATCTACCGATATTATTATATTTCTGGAGTCGGGACACCTCGCTCATCACGATGGTGTTTTTATTTCTGTCCGTAGCGACGCGGACACGAACGGAATTCTACGCAGTACTCTACAACTATAACTATTCCAAACAAGTATAAACAATCGAACATGAGTTAATAGAAGGGACTATAAACGTCTAAGGTAGCAAAGTGAACAAGCAGGAAGTGTGTTTCGTGGATCACAAAGGGAAAACGTGGCTGTACTGTTATCCTCAGAAATCAAAGTAAAAAGAAACACAAGGGGAACGTCCTCTACTCCATTTGCTGGAACCACAACAAGAAAATGATCGCCATTTATATTTTGTTTACAGAAACCAAGATCCGAGCCCTTATGGCCTTATAACAATGAAACCAAACTCTCTCTCCTCTAAAGTCTTGACACCAAAACCGCTTGTTTCATTGTGTTAATATTGGGTTCTTGAGTGCAACAACTTCCTGAAGCTCGTGGGGGCGTTTGTAGAGCTGGTAGGAGAAGGTGAAATGGAGAAACGTGAGGTCACTGTTTGGGATCATGTACTGGGAGCGTTGGTTTTAAGTTAGGGTTCGGGTCTGATGGATGACGCGGGGTGTATGGCGACAGCAAATGAGTTTCGAACTTCAGAGAACGGTGATGGTGAGGGAGCTTAAAGGGTAACGGTTCTGAGTTGTTAAAGGAGGAGAAGCGGTGGATGTTTTACTGTGGTGATGTAGGGTTCCGTGAGGGGCTTTTCACGACATCAGGTTAACAGATTTTGAGAAGGGTGGAAGATCGGAGAAACGGAACTGGATCGAAGAAAAAGAAGGGAGTAGGGAGCCTGCGGGTTCACGTTCATGTCAGGTGAAGAGGAACAAATGGGAGTGGACTTGCGTTCATACATGAATGGAGGAACAGGAGCAGTATTTAGACCTGGCGTGGGAAGCAGAAGATACCGGTTCTTTGTTTAAGCAGGCGTGAACACATAGATGATGGGCCAACGTATGTAGGGGGTGGGCTGGTTTTACTTCTTTGTGAAGCCTAGTCTCATATAAATAAAATGAAGTAAAGATCATGGGATGGTGAATATAGGGGGTGCGGTTATCATGAATGGGCCAGGAAAGTTGATGGGGGTAAAGCCACTAACTTTTTATTTTAATTTAAAATTGAATTTAGTGCATCAACTTGTAAATTTAAATATCGGAGTCGTACGATATCAGATGGACGAACCGCGAGTTGCGTTGGGATCGTAGGGACGGGCACTACAACATGGAACTAACTGGGAGTGAATCCAAGCTCGTTACAATTTATGGCAAAATAAATTGTCCAACTGAGTCAAATAACGCAAACCGATTATTTAACGGTTAACGCGTCAAGGTGAGTAAATCTCACTAACTCTGAACAATTTATAATTTCATGTTGTATTGTTAGAACTGTTAATATTGTCTGTTTGACTGTGTGTTGATTGTTTGATTGAACTGCTAGTCAGTTAGTTAAATTTCTATATTGATTCTGTTTAACAGAATATATCATATGGAACTGAAAGTGATGTTATCTATATTGTCTAACATCTGTGATGTAGGGAAACAGGTTGGAGGAATCCGACTGGATTCCTCAACAGTTATTTTATTGTTTTTCATATATTTTGATATATGATGTGAATTATAACCTGTTGTTGATTGTGTGTGTATGGACGATATTGAACATCGTGATTTGATATGATTGAATACCATAACATACCGAATGTTGATAAGGGGATTTTCAATGTTTATATTGAAAATGAATCTTATTTATAAAATCGATAGGATTTTATAAAATGAAAACATTTATTTATTTAGGAAATAAATAAAGGAACATTTATTTAGATTACAAATAAATGGAATAAAGGAATATTTATTTAGGGAATAAATAAATGAACACTTGTTCGGAAAATAAATAGAATTATACAAGGATAGATTTAAACACGTGCTTCGCACACGGTATAACACGATATGGATTTAAATGAGATATTAAATAGGAAATCTGTTTTAAACAGATAAATTGAAGTAGATTAATTTATAAATAATGTTTTATAAATTAAATAAATTATTTGTCGTTGATAAATGGAATATATATATAAGTCTGGACTTATATAGAGAAGTAGAAACGTTATTAAAAGGACATTTATAAAGTGAAGAACCGTTACTGAACGTAAATCTTTATAAATGGATAAACGTTGTAAAAAGTAAATCTTTATCAATGGATAAACGTTGTAAAAAGGAAATCTTTTGAAATGAATAAACGTTAATAAAAGGAGTTAATCGAATTTAGTTATTCGAAATGAGTTATTCGAATTAGATATTTGAATAGAGTTAAACCCATTAGAGTGATTCGAATTAGTTATTCGAATAGAGTTAAACAAAGTAATTTGTTAGGTTAACCAAAGCAAGTTAGTCGAGTTAATCAAAGTAATTGGTTAAGTTAACCAAAGTAAATTAGTTAAGATAAACTAAGCGGTTAATCGAAGTGAATTAGTTAAGTTAAACTAATTGGTAAATCAAAGTGAATTAGTTGCGTCAAACTAAGTGACTTAGTTAAGTTAAACTAATTTGTAAATCAAAGTGAATTAGTTGTGTCAAACTAAGTGAATTAACTAAGTTAAACTAAGTGGATTAGTTCAGTTAATCGAGACAAGTAAATCAAGTTAGGTTAAACCATTTGAGTTTACCAGTTAGGTTAAACTATTTGAGTTAACCAGTTAAAGTTGACTAGTTAAAGTTGACCAGTTAGAGTTGATCAGTTAGAATTACTCAGTTAGAATTGACCAGTTAGAGTTGACCAGTTAGAGTTATCCAAGTGGAGTTAATCGAGTAGAGTTGCCGAATATCACTTATTCGAAGTAGAGTTATCGAATATAGTATATTCGAGGGAAGAGTAATCGAGTATAGTTTATTCGAGTGGAGAAATCAAATGTTATTCATTTGAGAAGAGTTACCGAATATTATTTATTCGAAGAGTAGTTATCGAATATTGGTTATTCGAAGTTAGTTAATCCAAAGGAGTTATTCGAAGTTAGTTAATCCAAAGGAGTTATTCGAAGTTAGCTAATCCAAAGGAGTTATTCGAAGTTAGCTAATCCAAAGGAGTTATTCGAAGTTAGTTAATCCAAAGGAGTTAGTCGAAGAGTTAATCGAATATAGTTATTCGAAAGAAGGTGTTAATCGAATATAGTTATTCGAGTAATAAAAGAGTTAATCGAATTTAGTTATTCGAAATGAGTTATTCGAATTAGATATTTGAATAGAGTTAAACACATTAGAGTGATTCGAATTACTTATTCAAATAGAGTTAAACACGTAAGAGTTAATTGAATATTAGTTATTCAATTAGAGTTAAATCGAATTTAGTTATTCGAAAGGAGTTAATCAATTTGAGTTAAGTTAATCGATTTGAATTAAGTTGAATCGAAATGGAGTAAATCGATTAGAATTAAGTTAATCGAGTTAGAGTAAATCGAATATTGGTTATTCGAAGGTAAGTTATTCGAATTAGTTATTCGAAGGAGTTAATCAAATGAGTCGATCCAAAGGAGTTAGTCGAATATTAGTTATTCGAATAGAGTTAAAGGAGTTATCGATTTTAGTTTGATCGAAAGGAGTTATCGATTAGTAAATCGAAAGGAGATTTTCGAATATAGCATATTCGAAAGAAAGAGATCGAATATTGTTTATTCGAAAGAGAGAGAGATTTCGAATATGAGTTATTCGAAGAGAGATAATCGAATATAGATTATTCGAAGAAGAGTTAATCAAATAGAGATTACTCGAAAGAGAGTTATACGTCGAATTCGATTATAGCGAATTCGGGAAAGTACTATTTACTTTCCAGGGTTTAAATCAAGATTTAGTTATTGATTTAGAAATTAGGTGTTTGTTAAATTATTCGAGTTAGGAGATAAAGTTATAATTTATGTTAGACATTGCAGGAGTAGGAATTATAACGTTATAGTTATAATCAAACGTTGTCATATAAGAAGTGGATTCGTAACCTGAATCCGAGAATTTGCGTAAAACAGATGATTGTAAAAAGTGAGTGACGAACTTCATCTATTTCACAGTAAAGGACGTTGTTTCAATTAAGGTCTGAGAGGTAATTATACCCCAACTTGATTGACTTCAGAATTGACAAAGGAATAGTTGTGGTTCGATAGAAAAGGTTGATTTGAAATATAGTTAAGTAATAAGCGATAAATGGATTAAGCGAAACGATGTTTTATACAACGTTCATTTGAAATCCGTAAATGAGTTCTGGAAACGTTTTCCAAATGTAGTCAGATATGTTTTCTAAACATAGAAAATGAAATGTTTTCATGATAAGAATTTAAGAAATAGAGTTAAGCAAATTCAGAAACTAACTGGAGAGGGTAAGTTGAACGGTTTTCTAAGTGACGATCTGATGTTGGTTTCGACCTTCCGAATTGATACTTAGAGAATTGTTCTCATACTAGTTACAGTTAGGGACTGATAGTTGCGAAATAATAGTGATGTGAAAATAAGCTATGGAAATGTTTTCCAATGATTAATAACATATATTTTCTAAATATATGAAATAAGGAAATATGAACATATGGTGATTGATCGATCGAATTCCCATTTGGAAATAAGATCGTTGTTTGTACACCGACATGTTTTCATTTGATAGTTAGATCACAGACTATCAAAGTTTTGACCATTTTAACGTTGTTAATATGGAGAGACCGGTTGGATTATTATCCAAAGAACCACTCTGTATTGGCATAAGCGTTGCGAGCAATATCTGCCAAAGATAAATTGAAGACGGAGTAAAGTGCAAGGGCTGTTGTATAAGTCTTAGATAACAGTGACTAAGATGGATATACTGAATAGTGCCTTCGGTTTGTCCAGTCCCAGGACAACGTATATGGAAGAAGGTCTGACAGAGTATATCCAATGGATCGCGTAAGTTGATCTGTTCAAACGGATTCACGTTTGGTGGCGGAGGAATTCGTTTCTCTTAGCTATATACCCGTGTTATTTTTGGATAAGTCAATTTGTGATTTGGCGGGTATGACGATGTGGCATTCAAAGTGAATGGTGATTAGATGTTCTGAAGATAGACGTAGCTTCTAGCCTCACACCGGGAAGTAACAAAAGTTGGGCTAGGCAGCATGGCTAGTTGGGTCATCCCCAAGCAGGGTGTATTGTCACCGATCTAGAGAATATTCATATTTATACTTCTTTTTGATTCTGTATCTTCGGATGACGGTTTGATGGCCTACAACCGTGGTGGCAATATATTCGCGACACTCAAGCTAAATGAGTGAGCGGTCATGTGTGGCCGAGTTGCAAGACGTTCTTGTTGAACCCTGAGTGTATCACCTCTAGAGTACACTATTCAGAAGGTGCTCCCATACCTTGTCTGTTGGAATCCATTCTTCGATAAGCGCCCTGCGGTTTATGATTTTATACTATGTATGTAGAACGTGAGATGCAAGCGTTTCTGCTAGATTGATACCTATTCGTACTTAGACATTATTATAATATCACAATGATATTGCTTGTCAAAGTTGTTCAGATACTCATAAGGGAAAAACCCGTTCCGTATTCACGACGTGGTCGTATGAGATATCCTATACCTGTTTTAAACTATTTTACTCATACCAGTCCCATGACTGACCCGGAGTTTACTTTGTTGTTTTCCCTAAACTCTTGGGTGCCTAAATTTGTACGGGCAGTCAAGTAGTCGGGATTTACAGATATACATGGAGAGCTTGGAGCAGGAGGCTGCAAGATTTTATAGCTATAGTTATTTCCGTTGTGTTGTAAGTGTTGTACTCTGATAAGTGCTATTGTATATATATAACTGTTTACTTCAAAGTTATGTTATATATTATATGTTATTCGTTCCGCTGTGAGATTCGTGTTACTCTGATGATTCTGATGTTCTTCTTCTTCTTCTATTCTATTAGTTCTATCTTTTCTTTCTCACCTTCTAAATTCTTTCACTAACATCTCGGAATTTCCGACTCTCGAGGAGTGGGAAATTTCCAGCCGTTACAGGTAAGGAAATTGGAGACGGAAGGAGTTTGCTTTCTTTGAAAAGGCGTAGACACTGGAGCGAAACGACCTTCTGCTTTTTGGAGGAAGGTGAAGTTGTTTTGGAGGGAGGGGGAAAGAATTCATGAAATTGGAGGGCGACGAAATAATTTCTGTGAAGGGTTAGAAAATGCCAGCGTTACATGGGAAGGTCAAAACAAAATGACCTCTAAAGTAAATAATTAAATGTAAATAATAACACTTCAGCATAATGTGTTATTAAAAGGCGTTATTAATATCATATTTTGTTGTAGTGAGGGCGACTCATGTTCGGGAGGTGGAGCGCGATAGGTAAGCCTTTCATATTAAAAGTATCTAATTAAATAGAGTTAGAAGGATGAGTAATGGTTGATATTAAAGCAACATTAAGAATTGCCGCTCATTCTACTTTTTCAATTTCAAACTTGCATTTCCTCTATCATACTTTTGCGGCTCCTCTTTTATGTGTTATCATAATCTTAATCTTAATCGTTATCACTTTGGTTTTTCACTGCCACCCTGTTTTTAACTCAGTTGACGTTAAATTATATGAATGATCTTTCTATTTTTGGCAGCTTCTCCTACTTCACTTACAAGAGCAACTAATTGTTTTGGTGTATGAAATATTTTTCTTGTTTTATTTCAGAATACGCTTTATATTTGATTTTCAATATTCATTGTCATCTATTGCATACTGTAGATACAAAGCTTGAAACTACACTGTATATTGAAAAATGGGGTTTCTCCACCATAGTCCGAATCTACCTTTGTCGCTTGCTGTGTCATAGTTATCGCTTGTGCTCGTCTCAATTCAATATGGGTAACACTAACTGATTCATTGATTATTTGATGAAGTTGTATGCCTTGATTATTTGATTCTTTTCTCTGAGTAAAGGTTTAGTGTTGACTTAATTTATGAAAGATTTTCCAGATAAAGATGAGTAATATTGATCGCGTCCTAGCAGCTCTAATTCATTTCAAACAAATTGATTTAGTAATAAGTTGAATAGCGAATTTTCTTTTTAGTACATAGTTTAGAACATGGTATTGTTTTTTGTTGGAAACCGTCGTCCACCAAACAAAATAAACATTCCAATAAAATAATTTGTTTATTCAAATTTCCAATGGGATATACATGAAATCTAACTATAGGTTAAAAGACGTGAAAAGCACTGGATATTTGGTTAATGTGATTGAAATGACCCCAAATCCCTCTCACGGGAAATCACGGATTGAGTTGAGAACAAGCCACATTGGAACGCAAACAGAAGAACATTTCATTGTTAATTACAACAATTCCATCAGAATACAAGAATATACAGAGTATAAACAAATAATACACATCACAAAATATCAGAGATTTAAATTACGTTTAAATACATCGTAGTGGAAAATAATACAAAACACAACTAGAAGTAATACACGGATACAGAGCTTCCCGAGTATCGTTCCAGCTGTAAATCAGGATCCTATGAATATAAATCTGCAAAACCAAAACTACTTGCTGCCCATGTCAAAATAAGGGCTTCCAGAGTTTAGGTTAAAACAATAAACTCCAGGTCAGTCATGTGACTGGTGTGAGAACTAAAACAGTTATTCAAAGCTTTACTTTAAATCAGATATATCAAGAGACCACGCCGTATAACACGGAACGGGTTTCCTCCCAAGAATACCGGTTTATTTTGCACTTGGTACATTCATTTGAAATTTGAAATCGAATTATCGAACTACCGCGCCATTTTCAATTCCTTTTATAATTATAAATAAATATTTATATTCTAACGACGATTCAAATAAATATATACGTTTATTTCTATTCAAAATAAATTTCTCGTCGTTATTATTTAAAATAATTCATTTTAAATAATCAAAATTCGCTAAAATTGCCAAAATAAAATTTTTAATTTTGGCCTAGATTTCCGGGTTATTACAGCGATGGTGTCGATGAAAACAATTATTGTATATAGTCTGGTTTATAAACTCATAACTTTGTCTCTCATGTATTGTTTTATCAACAAATGGTAAATTCTATCTCAAAATGATGATTTATCACCTTTGTAGCAACAATTACATTCTTTGTAATATTTATATTCTCATTGAAAGATTGCAGATTGATTGTTAAAAATTAAAGAATACAACAGTACAAAAGCAGTATTAAGATTTTGTACTCTAGCTTTTGAGCAAATGTCAAGCTGGTTTCCTGTACTCTATTCTTCTTGCTGCTGTACTTTCAGAAATGATGAAGCCCAACAATTTAGATAGTGCTTCAACTCAGTCCATATTGATTGTTTTAAACATTATACTGGATGAAAGCATGTCAAGGAATAATGATGAATTACCCCATAAAGTCATATGTATACTGAGAAAGGTTATTCAAGAGATTGGTAGGCGCATTTCAACTTAGGCAGAGAAAATGCAGATTTAAAAAAATTCTTATCAAAGCATGTGAAAAGAAGTACCGATCTAAGATTAAAGTGCTTGAAACTCATGATACCGAGAAAACTGAAGAAAAAAAGATTCCGACGGACCAGATTCAGCTCTTGACGGTTAATTTCTGTCTTGCTATGAGTTCTGGTACTTCGTAAGTTATATTTGCTCAATAACTCGTCACTAATTTGTAGATAGAAAAAAAAACAAAGTGTAAGATACTAAAAAGCTTTTGGAACAAGACATGGTTGGACTAAAACTGTAGCGAGAGTGTGAGTGACTGTGTACGTGTATATGAGTTAATAAGTGTGTAGTGAGGAGTCAATATATACGAGTGTAATGTAGTGAGGAAGTGTATGTGCAGGTGATTGTGTAAATAGAGGTGAAACACAATGTGTACTATTTGAAAGTGTAATAAATATTTGTTTAAAAATAATTTTTGAATTAAATATTCAATTCTTGTAAATATTACTAATATTATGTGAAATATTCAAATCCATTGCATCTTTCATCATTTTACAAAGGGCATTAATTGTTGTTATAGAAGATATTACAAAGGTCAATACCTGTTGCAAAAAATATTACAACGGGCTGCTATTCTATTGAACGAACATACAACAACATAAGACCATTGTAAAAAGTCTATTACAACCGCCTGTTACCACGTTCATTGCCCGTTGTAAAAGAGGACATATTACAACACGGCATAATACAGTGGGTGGGCTGGCCGCTGTAAAACCCCTATTACAACGAGCATTGCCCGTTGTAATAGATCTGCTTTGTTGTAGTGATATGATGTTGGCCATGGATATCAATGAAACAGTGATTCACGAATTTGGGATGGGTGAGGATAATGGGTCGTTTCCAAACACTATAGCATAAGGATTGGATTTATCTAATATTATATTCATTTATTCAGAAATGAGGTCTGAAATCCGCGAATTCCAATTGACACGTATCGCCTGTTACCATCTATATAAAAATTCCTTTTGAAAACAATGGAATTTGTTTCAAGGCCAACTTCGATTGTATACAGTAGTCAACCTCTAATGCTCGAATTATACAGTGTTAGTTCTATTTATGCACGACCAAATGGTTAATTTAATCAGAACGAAACTTGACGCCGTGCAATAACTCAGCACTGTGATTCCAAAAATGTAAGTTTTGTCATAATCCAACACTATCCCTTCGGAACGACAATGAACACGTATACCGAGATCGTTATGATTACTAAATGGTCCAAACTCAAAATTATAATGTCCCGCACTTTTGGTAGTCAAATATATAATTTAATTTATTATTTTAAATATTATATTTGGAATATTAGTGGATTTTAATATTGAATTCCGTAATTAAAACAAAGTTTAAATGTTAAATTTATATATATTTTAAAACGAGTTTGAAATGGCGTAATGTTGGGTTTTGAAATTCAACTGAATATACAGAATCTATTTTAAGTCGGATCTGGGTTTTCACACATAAATTGTTTTATATACTAAAAATCCATTTCTGATGCCAAATCACAACAATAACCCTATCTAAGTTTTGGTTCTCACACCAGTCAATTGGAAATATATGGATATCCCACTTTCGGCACTCGAAAATAAATACTGATAATGCTGCAGCATTATCGGAATCATTCCCGCGTGACTAGAGTGTGATTTTGTAACTATCCAGTATATTCGAGGTTCGGATATGCGTTAATTACTTGTATATTCAAAATATTTATATACTCGATTGCCCAAATTCAATCTAAAATAAATATTCAAATACAAATAATAAGATTTAAATTTTCAAAACAAAATTTGTTTTCATTTTTATTTCGAAAATAACTCTCTTCGGACTCATTCTAGGATACTACCGATCCCATCTCTAATGATTCATTCTCATTAGATATTACTAATCCAATCTCTGATGAATTATTTTGTTTGGTTCTAATGTGTCTTGTTCTCGAGCTCAGTAAACCAAAGCTCTAATACCAAGTGAAACGACCCAAACTTCCCATTTTGGGAAAGCCCGGATTGAGTTGAGAACACGACAAATCAGAACACAAACAATAGAACGTTTCATTGCTATTACAACAATTTACATCAGAGTACCAGAATATAACAGAGTATGAATAAATATTATACATCAGAAAAATATCAGAAATTAACATTACAAAGTAGTGGAAAATTAATACAATGTGTAGCGGAAATACATTAACAAATACAACTGAAAGAAATACACGGATACAGAGCGTTCCGAATAGCTCCAGCTGTAAATCCAGGATCCTGTATAAATAAATCTGCAAAACCGAAACTACTAGCTACTCGTGTGTAAAATAGGGGCACCTAGAGTTTATGTTAAAACAATAAACTCCAGATCAGTCATGTGACTGGTGTGAAAACTGAAACAGTTATTTAAACCTTTACTTTAAAATCAGGTAAATCAAGGGACCACGCCGTATAACACGGAACGGGTTTTCTCCCATGAATACCAGTGCATAAAACCATTTATAGACAATGCAATGCTTTTTGGAAAATGAAGCTATTACAAGACTCAGGTCCCATCACACAATGCAAAGCAAGCCGGAGGATAGAGTTTTCCCTTATAATAGCCAAATATGCTTGGTACGTTTAAAACAAAAATCATTTGATACTATTATAAGTGCATATTGTTTCAAAAACAACCTCAAATATAGATGTATCAATCATAGACAACATGGGCACCATATATCATGTCGCCATACTAGTCCTACAATTAAAACCGCACAATGTCGTATTGGAAGTCGGATTTCATCTATTAACCAAGACAAGGGATCACCCTTACCGAATTCGAGACAATCTAGCCTACCATGTCTCAGGATCATTACGCATCGACCCTTGGATCTTCAGGGCCGGTCACCACTAAGTGGATTAATAATCCCTGAACAATACATTTTCCCGCCCTATGGGGCGCAAGCCTGGTCAGTATGTTGACCATGTCAACCATCGGCCCCGTAGTGACCGATATATCCGAGGTACCTCGCTATCCACCAAATAATAAGCAACATCAACATGAGTAAAATGTCTGGGCTCCATACCATGACAATACTCTAGCAAGAAAGAAACGCATGTTCTCCCTGCAGTCCTCTGTCGTTTTTGGTTCGTAACGGGGTGTGAGGCTCGCGAATTAACGCTATACCCAAAGCTATGCTATTTAAAGTCGTGCTTTGATCATCAACCACAAGGCTCTTCTTTTCAACAAAAGCCTTGATCACATGGCACTCAAAATGCCACACTGTCACTCTATACCGTACCATTGATTTCTGCCGATATATAACCTCTAAGCTCGTACGTCTTAGAGAAGGGTGTTAAGCAAGAGAATAAATTCTCCGCCACCAAACAAATATATATTTAGCAGAGATAAACAAATACAGTATAAAGGAATATAATGTCAGACATACTATCCATTTGCAAGTCTGTTCTGGGTCTGAACGAAACCGGAGGCAGAGAGATGTCCTCGCATATCCGGTCAATCTCCAAGTACGTCTGGACGATCACCACTTATTACCTTGTCTTGGTATGCCTCCTAATCAAAACATCAGTAATCATCCAAACGATGTGAAGATCTCCAGTCTTCAGCCACCGTCTTCATCGTCGTATAAATTATTCAGAATGGGATAAACCTGGTCTTTCCGAATAACTCGCATATCTTATAAACAAGTGCTATAAAAACACAACATACGCCTCATTTCGATCCAGAATATTATTTTCACAATTTAAACCAAATTAAGGTTTTCCAAACTAGTCGGGATTAGTGAACAATACCGAAGTAATCATTTATTTTATTTCCCAATCCTAACCTATTCATCCCATGGAGAAAAACTGGTAATACTCCATACCTAACACCACTGTGTTATCGGTAAAATTAATTACCATTTCACGTTCAAATCTATTTAAAGATTTAACTATCGCTTGGAGCAAAACTAGTGATACTCCATTCTCGATCATTTCACAAATTTGGTAATTTAAATTATCACATTCACATTTCAATCTAATTAAAGATTCATTAAAACTCCACTTAGTTTTAATCTCTAAAAATCATTATGTAATGATATCTCAAATTTAGGAAATAAATCCTATCTTTAACTGGGTTAAAGAACCAATGTCATTTAAAACACAGTTCACGATAAACCCAAAATCACATTCCATTAATTATGGAATCTTCACGGAACACAGATCAATATATATAATCGATATAAATTTCCATATCCGACTAATAATATAAATGGAATAACAGCAAAGCCTTTTGAATTCCATATATAGTAATAGTCTTCCTCCACGGAAGCTCATCTCGATTATTACCAAATCGAATTCCATTCAATTCCAATTTAATATTAAATTGGAAAACTTTATTTTGGAAAATTTCTATTAAATCTAAACAAAAATATTTATAAATTCCAAATCACATTTCACTGTTAATCGGGATAAAGAACGAATGTCATTAAAACACAGTTCATAATAAACCCAATTCACATTCCAATTACTAAATATAATTGGAAACCGTAATAATCTTAATTAAAAGATTATTCTTTTCACACGGGGTTCAAGAACGGTGTTATTTAAGACACTATTCATGACAAACCCAAAATCCAATTCTTTTATTCAATTCCAATTAAACATTAATTAATTGGAAAACTTCACTAAATCTTAATTAAAAGATTTACTCTTTTCTCAACTGGGTTTAAGAACAGTGTTATTTAAGACACCGTTTACGACAAACCCAAAATCCAATTTATTATTAAATACAAGGCTCTGAATAGAAATTATATCGGCTTATATTCAATATCAAATTCTGAAACTAATGGATGTCGTATTGGGAATAACGATATCTGTATCTTCCAAATTCCCATAACAATATCTGTATAACCACGGAATCCAATATTGAATTATTCCATAGATTATTTCCATTCCAATTTATTCATTGGAAAATTCTGGGTATTTTTAAAACCATTTCAAATCCAATTTATTTCTTAAAAAATATTGGATTATTATTCTCGTTAATAACTAGTTCATTTTGAAAAAAAAAATATTTTTATCTTTACAGACATGGAATTTTTATCCAAATTCGTTCCAAGTCATTTATTATGATTTTACACAAATTATTAATGTTTTTAATAATTTTATTAAGCCCCTTTCAGTCGATTTCCATAAACGGTCATCGAGCTGCACTTACAACAACCTTTTCCAAATTTGATTTGGACATAATTCCAAATCCCACCATTAGATTTCAAATCTCTTATATTCGTTGGAAAGCTCTTTTCGATACAAACCCAAGGTTCTGGTTTTAGGAGAATCCGGTGGTCGGATCTCCCGTAATATCAATTCGAAGTCAATGGTCGAAATTCGTGAATGGTCGCGGTGCGTTCTATTCAGGCCATTATATATATATATATTATATATTTCGTCAATTCTCCTTGAAAACGTATTTTATAAATTCGTTTTAAAATGATTCCTACTATTATTTCAATTTAAAATCAAAATTGAATATTCCTTTATAAATCCGTTTCAAATTCATTTTAAAACATTTTCAATTTCATTTCAATTTTCAAATCAAAATTGAATATTCCTTTAATATTGTAATATTAAAAATGATAATATTTTCAAAATATCTGATTTTGATTACACACTGAATGTTATTTAAAAATATTCGTTAATTCCGAATTGGAATCAGACACAATCAAATACCATATAATTTCAGTTATATAGATTTCATACAACACATGTACATAACAATAATGATACACAATCAACCATCATCCAGAGTGCAATTTACAACTGTATAAGCGTTAAAAATAAATATTTAATGCTCATCACAGGCTGTCAACCCACCGATTGACATACAACTAAATATTGGGATTAGTGTACGTCAAATATCATCCCAATACCCGTGTGGGGTTTCAACCAACAAATACTGAATTTTATTTGTGTAGTTGGGCGATGTGTAAAATTTATCGTCCCAATCGATGTCATGAAATCAATGTACATAAACAAATCGTCCGATTTGTAAATGAATATTTATTTTGTTCAAACATTTTATTCAACACATGAATATTTTATATAGTTCATTTCTGCAATAAAAATGATATTTTTATTGATTACACATTTTATTCAACACATGAATATTTTATATTCCATTTCACATCACAGCACAATACAGTCTAAACAAACAACCGTGGTTTGTATAGTATATAGTGTCGGGGGCTACTAATCCCCATCTGCATCCTAGTATATATTTAACTATAAAGTAATTTTAGTGAGAAAGAGTTCTAATAGGCCTTTTTCACTCCGTCGGTTTTATTTCTGAACAGTTTTGGATTTGAATTTGCCTGAAATTCTTATGTGCTCCAAATTGGACCCGATTAGTCTCGTTTCTGTCTCCACGATCGCAACGGATCCAGTTTCGTGCAGTTCCGACCTCGTATTAGAAAGTTATCACGTTAAATACATTAGGTAATTAAACGAGTTAATTAACTTTTTTTTTGAGGAAG
Organism: Allium sativum; assembly: GCA_030737875.1. NCBI lineage: Eukaryota > Viridiplantae > Streptophyta > Magnoliopsida > Asparagales > Amaryllidaceae > Allium > Allium sativum. Next base: position 372,195,745 of record CM060925.1, on the reverse strand, counting down.
ACGGTTGTGCAGCATGGGTCTACACAACCGATTAGCTTAATATTCATGTATAATAGTCTGGTTTACAGGCCCAACCAATGACATAGAGAGTAGGGCACAATACATTCCAATAATAGTTTAAAGAGACATATTACATAGAGTAGATATATATAGTACATCCCAAAATATCAGAAGCAAGCAATAATAGTTCGAACATCATGCAGCATATATCATAAATTTCGTGAAGCCAAAATAGATGAACATCATAAGCATTTATCCACGCTGGGCTAAGCTACTTCATTGGGTACCCGGAGAAGACGACGACTGGAGAATGTGCCTGAAGCGAGTGTGTCTAGTAGTCCCTGTATATGTTTCAAACTAGTGAATGATGAAGCTACAAGTGCCATAGTAGTGCATCTTTCGTTTATTAAAGGTGTGTGCAATATGCTCAATCCATACGGGCCAGCTAAAGATCGACAAGAAGGAGTCCATCAATTGGTCTGGAGGGTTGTGTTGCCAATACTCGAAGAAATAGGAAACGTTGGGTATGAAGCCGAGAAGAAATGAGCCATTTGCAGCCCAAATCTTGAAGGAAAAGTCACAGTCGAAGAATAGATGCTCAATTGTTTCCTCATTTGCGTAACAAAATGTACACCTGGGATCATCGATGATGTGTAATTTATAGAGTCTGCTCTTGGTATTGATTCGGTTGTGTACCAAACACCACTGGAGGAAGATCATGCGAGGTGACAGCCGACATTTCCAGAGGCATGGGAAGGTGAAAGAACGCCCTGGGTGGGATAAAGAACAGTAGCAAAAAGAGACAGAAAAACCTTTGCTTTGGTTTAAATCCCACAAGTATTCATCTGGCCCATCAGAGGGATTAATTGAACTAGCAACGCTTTGTATTTATTGTATGTCGGATAGAGTATTCAAATCGAAGAGGCCCAAAGGGGGAAACCGTAGAGAATGGCCCAGAGATTGAGGAAAAAAGATTTGGGTAAAGCGTAGAAAGAGGAAGGTGAGTACACCAAATGTCATACCAAAAGAGGCAACAATCGCTAGAACCCAAGTTAACATGAAAAAGGGATTTGATTCTAGGGATTATGGAAATAACTCCAGACCAAAACGGAGACGGTCTGGCCAACGGCGAACAGTGAAGAACGAACCCAAGCTCCAAACCGTTGACCTCGAACTGCCGCCACCACCAGCGGACACTTGGCCATGATCGGATGCCACCTTTCTTCCCCCTTCAGTAAATCGACTGAACCCAAGCTCCAATCCGTTGACCTCGAACCGTCGCCACCAGCGGACGCTTGGCCATGATCGGACGCCACCTCGACGCTCGCCTACATGGCGCCACCCCACTGCCAGCGCCGACACCAACTCGATGGCCACTAGCCTCCTCAAACCTCATGCAAATTCCATCACTTTCAGCTCGAAATTCGAGCAGCTTGCCTCACCATTTCTGATCAAACCGGCACCAACTTGAAGATCTCGAACCACTCCTTGATTTTCGCTTTGGAGTTGGAACGAATTAATTCTTGATTTGGACGAAACATCGCCTAGATACTTGGGAGCGTATCAGCCGTATAAAACAAAGAATGTGGTTATGGTTTTAATGAAGGGTTGGTGTAAAATTAATATATATATATATATATATATATTATTTTATTTCGTTTTAAAAGTCAAAATCCTCACAAACTCCAAATCAAACCCAACGATTGCCTCCCCTAACTAATTACCCCTATTCGGGACATAACCGAATAAGTATCGTAAGCCAATTCGGCTGTTTTGATTAGTTTTTATCAAAATTAAAATATAATTCAATTTAAATTGAATCCAAATGTACATTTTAATTTACCGAGGCCACATACTGACTCCAAAAATTCCCAAAAAATAAATTTGGCTAAGTTTTGACGATACAGTCCTAACAAGACTAATTTCATCGAATTTGGAGACTGCTTGAAAAATGGCCATTTTCTGGTCGATCCAATTTGACTATAATTGAAAAAACACATTTTCTTTTGCCACGCTCACATATTAATTCCAAAAATTATGAAAATGGGAATATAACAATAATTTGACATTCTGAATCCAACAAAAATGGTTTCGTCGAAAACGGAGGTCGTTTGCAAAATAATTTTTAAGGGCTATATATATATTTAAAATATATATAAATTCCATAGCGACTATTTTGAATTTTAAATTGGACATAACTTTCAATTTATATAGTGAAGTCTCAGTTTCTTACATCCGTTAGAAAGATATAATTAAACAGATTCAAATATTTCTTGTTTTACTGAAATCCGATTTATTTTGAATTCTTTACATTCATTTGAAATTTAAAATCGAATTTTCAAACTACCACGCCATTTTTGGCTCATTATATAATTAAAATAAATTTATTCGTTCTGACTTCGATTAAAATAAATTTTTAGTCATTATTATTTAAAATAAATCATTTGAAATATCCAAAATCCATTAGAATAGCTAAAATAAAAAATTTAAATTGGTTTTGAAAATCCGGGTTGTTAAAATCTCCCCTACTTAAAATCTTTTCGTCCTCGAAAAGTAACGGAGCTGAAAGTTGTTTAACTAACCAACTCAACTTTCATTTTAACGTTCATTCTTCAACTTTTCAGTTTCTAAGAATTTTTAATTTCTCAAAATTTTGGCTAACACCCTAAATTTTCGAAAAATTTCGCCATAACCTCCTTTGTACATGGAGACCTTTAAAACCGCAACTAGCCTCATAGCGCCCTCATCAATCCAAAAGAAAAAGAAAAAGCCAATCAGCTCATAAAATCATTAAACCCCAAGAAATACTAAACATGTACTTATTTGTCGGGCATACAATTTTATTCTTTTTCTTAGCTTCCATGCTATGACCTGTTCAATTTATATACATGTTTATATGTGCAATTTCAAACAATTTTCAATTCAGTTTAATATTGGATTCTATTTGGCTTAACGGTTCAAAATTTTAATTAATCAAACAACACAATCACCAATCAATTAGTTGATTATCGTTTCAAACACATAAATTGTTATATATACTAAAAATCCATTTTTGATGCCAAATCACAAAAATAACCCTATCTAAGTTTTGGTTGTCACACCAGTCAACTGGAAATATATAGATATCCCACTTTTGGCACTCGAAAATAAATACTGATAATGCTGCAGCATTATCAGAATCATTCCCGGGCGACTAGAGTGTGATTCTATATAGTATATTCGAGGCTTCAGATATATTTTAATTACTTGTATATTCAAAATCTTTATATACTCGATTCCCCAAATTCAATCTAAAATAAATATTCAAAAACGAATAATAAGATTTAAATTTCAAAACAAAATAAGTTTTCATTTCTATTTTAAAAATAACACTCTTCGGACTCATTCTAGGATACTGCTGATCCCATCTCTAACTAGTCATTCTCATTGGATATTACTAATCCAATCTCTGATGAATTCTTTCGTTTGGTTCTAATGTGTCTTGTTCTCGAGCTCAGTAAACCAAAGCTCTGATACCAAGTGAAACAACCCAAACTTCCCCTTTCGGAAAAGCCCGGATTGAGTTGAGAACACGACAAATCAGAACACAAACAATAGAACATTTCATTGCTATTACATCAATTTACATCAGAGTACCAGAATATAACAGATTATGAATAAATATTATACATCAGAAAAATATCAGAGATTTACAACAGAAAATTAATACAATGCGTAGCATAAATACATTAACAAAAAAACTGAAAGAAATACATAGATATAGAGCGTTCCGAATATAGCTCCAGCTGTAAATCTAGGATCCTGTATAAATAAATCTGCAAAACCGAAACTACAAGCTGCCCGTGTGGAAAATAGGGGCACTCAGAGTTTAGGTTAAAACAATAAACTCCAGGTCAGTCATGTGACTGGTGTGAGAACTAAAACAGTTATTTAAAACTTTACTTTAAAATCAGGTAAATCAAGGGACCACGCTGTATAACATGGAACGGGTTTTCTCACATGAATACCAGTGCATAAAACCGTTTATAGACAACGCAATGCTTTTTGGAAAATGAAGCTATTATAAGACTCAGGTCCCATCACACAATGCAATGCAAACCGGAGGATAAAGTTTTCCCTTATAATTGCCAAACATGCTTGGTACGTTTAAAACAAAAATCATTTGATACTATTGTAAGTGCATAGTGTTTCAAAAAAAACTTCAAATATAAATGTATCAATCATAGACGGCATGGGTACCATATATCATGTCGCCATACTGGTCCTACAATTAAAACTGCACAATGTCGTATTGGAAGTTGGATTCCATCTATGAACCAAAGCAAGGGATCATCCTTACCGAATTCGAGACAATCTAGCCTACCATTTCTCAAGATCAGAATGCATCGACCCTTGGATCTTCAGGGCCGGTCCACACTAAGTGGATTAATAATTCCTGAACAATACGTTTCCCTGCCCTATGGGGCAAAAGTCTGGTCAGTATGTCGACCATGTCATCCATTGACCCCGTAGTGATCGATATATCCGAGGTACCTCGCTAACCATCAAATAATGAGCAACATCCACATGAGTAAAATGTCTGGGCTCCATACCATAGCACCACTCCTAGCTAGAAAGAAACGCATGTTCTCCCTGCAGTCCTCTTCCGTTTCTGGTTCATACGGGGTGTGAGGCTCGCGAATTAACGCTATACACAAAGCTATGCTATTTAAAGCCATGCTTTGATCATCAACCACAAGGCTCTTCTTTTCCACAAAAGCCTTGATCACATACCACTCAGCATGCCACACTGTCACTCATATTGTACCACTGATTTCTGCCGATATATAACCTCTATTCTCATAAGTCTTAGAGAATGGTGTTAAGCAAGAGAATAAATTCTCCGCCACCAAACAGGTGTATATGTATATAGCTGTGACGACCCGGTTTTTAAGCGACTTTGGTTATCGACATAAACTCAATAATGACTAACCAAACATCGAAAAATACCGGTAGTTAATGAAAGAAATTAGAGGGTGAGAATAGATAAGATAGAAATTTAGAATAGAAGAAGAAGAAGAAGAACACAACATCAGAGTAACACGAATCTCACAGCGGAAAGAATAACATATAATAGATAACATATTCTCGAAATAAAAGATTTTACTTGAATATACATATCATTATTAAGTACAGCACTTACAACACAGCGGAAATAAACAATAGCTATATGATCCTGAAGCCTCTTGCTCCAGCTCTTCAAGTATCTGTAAATCCCGACTACTTGACTGCCCGTACAATAATGGGCACCCAAGAGTTTAGGGAAAACAAAACAAAATAAACTACGGGTCAGTCAGGGGATTGGTATAAGTAAAACAGTTTGAATAAGTAAACGACATCTCATAAGACCACGCCGTATAACGGAACGGGCTTTTCCCTTATGAGAATCCAAAATATCTTTATATCAAAAACCTTTTGATATTATAATAATGTCTATTAACCACAATATAATAATCATCTAGCAGAAATGCTTCCATCTCACGTTCTACATATATAGCATACAATCAAAACCACAAGCATGTATTGGGTAATGGATTTCCAACTATGACAAGGTATGGAACCACGTTTCGCTAGTGTACCTCTAGAAAGGAATACACTGGGTTCAACAAGAACATCTTGCAACCCGGCCATACATGACTGTAACACCCCGTATGTTGAATAACTTGCTATAATATAAAACAGGGCAGAATTAAATTTTAAAATCTGAATCAGGGGAAACGGGCTATGCCATTGCGTTCGTCTCGGAAAAATAAGCGAAATAGAGTCCGAGTTTTCGAAAATCGGAGTCCGTACGACCTAGTTAAGGCCCGAAGAAGTTTTCAGAAAATTCAAAACATATTTAAATATAAAAATTTCACATTTCAGAAGAGGCGGGAAAATTCCCGCCAGGCTGAGGGTGTCGACCCTAGGGTCGACATGGGTGTCGACCCCCACCCCAGGGGTCGACCCCCCTATCGGTCTGTGTGACCTGGGTGCAACCTGATGGGGGTTGGGCTATGTTTTAGGGCTAGTGACGAGATCTGACGGCTCTAATCTGATTTAGGGTTAATCTAATGGCCTAAAACACCTAACTAATCTATAAATACACCCTAAGACTACCCTAATTCATACTAAAAATAGATACAATGTCGTTATGCCGTCAAAATGCAACTTGAAGGAGCCTCCATCAAATTGTAGAAGAAGATAGCTTCTCAAATCAACTTCTAATCAACTCTAGCAACTTAATCTTCTTCATAGGAGTGCTAATCAACAAGTTGTGAGTTTCTATAGCCTTAATGACCAACTGTTGAAATGATTATGATAGGATATAATGACATTATGGCTATGAATGTGGATCAATGCAAGTTATGTTGTCATATGCTATGTGTTCATGAAGTTATGCAAGTTATATGCTATGTGTTCACGATGTTATGCAAGTTATGCAAGTCATATGCTATGTGTTCATGATGTTATGCAAGTTATGCAAGTCATATGCTATGTGTTCATGATGTTATGCAAGTTATGCAACTCATATGCTATGTGATCATGATGTTATGCAAGTTCTGCAAGTCATATGCTATGTGATCATGATGTTATGCAAGTTATGCAAGTTTTAGGCTATGTGTTCATGATGCTAGTTACGCAAATCGCTATGATAAACATTGATCCATTATGACACCATGTTATGAAAGTTTGGTGTTTGATTATATGCAAGTTCATATATGACATGTTATGCAAGATTGGTGTTTGATTATATGCAAGTTCATATATGACATGTTATGCAAGTTTGGTGTTTGATTATATGCAAGTAACATGTGCAAGTTTACACCTTTGTATGATATGCATACATATGCAAGTTAACCCCTTTGTATGTCATACATACATATGCAAGTTTACCCCTTTATATGACATAAGTAGCTTATGCAAGTTACCCTCTTTATGACATATGTGATTCATGCAAGTTTGGGTTGATTATTTATGCTAGTTGGGTTTGATGCTATATGCATGTTGACACCTTTAAAACCCATGTTGATGCTAATGTTATGCAAGTTGAACCTATTGTATTTGTGATGAATCTTCCCTTTTTAAGTATGTCATGTTAGCGAATTACGTGGGGAACGATGGAGTTAATATTCATGTTAATGAAATGGTGTGAAGTTGGTATGATTATGCATACCATAAAATGGATGGACATAATTGAGTCAATTATGTACATCGTTTAATTTGTAATTAATTAGGGATAATTAATACAAATTATGGGGGAATTAATTAGGTGTAATTAATCGACTAAGACACGAGGTTGGACCCTTTTGTAGCATAAGACTGCCCGGAACCGACCGGCAAATCCAGCGGCTACAAATGATTGGCCCAATGTGAGAGGTCTTAGGCATAAACTAAATACGTGACAAGTGTAAAGACACGAGGTTAGACTCGGTTATGGCGTAAGGCTGCCCGGACCCGACCGGCAAATCCAGCTGCCATAAAAGATAGTCTAATGTGAGAGGTCTTTACAACGGTTACGTTCTTAATCAATTAAGAAACACTTAACCAGATAAGCATGTAGTGGGGCATGAGGGGTTAAGTGGGTGCCTTGGTGGCATGTGGAAATCAAGTAAGTGCCTTGGGTGGCATGTGGAAATCTAGTGGGTTGCCTTGGGTGGCAATAGAAAATACGATTAGAATACTTAACCAAGTGGAAACATGTAATTAAACATGATTAAAGGGTTAAGTGGAATGCACTAGAAAAAGGGACAAGCTTAGGTGGGTAGCTTGCGGGGGCCCATTTCAACCAGTAACCCATATGTATCTTATTGGGCTCGACCCATGTCGAGGACGGGACACGCGTACTGGGCTTGACTATAAGAGGCCAAAACGGGTTAGCGGTGGCAACGCAAGTCCAACGGGTTTCATATGCGAGTATGGACCCGGGCTGGTAGGTAAGACGTTGTTGCATCGTGTAGGTATAAGCCATGCACCATTGGTTGTATCGGGTTGCCACTTTGGGGAGTGATACACCCCACTGTGGGGCCAGCACGGGTATCTACGGTAGGGAGCCGATCGCTTGGGGAGTAGTGGGTACACCTAGTGGAGATAGGGGCAGACGACACCTATGTAGTCAGCTAGGGGTACACGAAACTACTAGTTAAATTTTCTAAGTCCTTGGGTGGGATCAACCTTTAAGTAGGAATGACTGATGTGGTGCAGTGTAGTAATTACCCTTGGGTGGGTAGATGCGTCTTTACCGTTATCTTAGTTCATCCTATGTCTAGTTGGCTACTTAGTGCAGTCATTTATCCCCAGTCATCACCGTACCAAGTTTATATCATACCCTAATTACTTTAATGATTGTGTTGTTAAAGTTATATGGCTCACTCAGACTTATGTCTGACCCTGTTGTTTTTATCTTTTTTTCCCCCTCAGGTCCTTAGGTTGGGCCTAGCACTAGTGGGCTTTGATCAGATTTCTTTATCTATCTTTTGGAGCTTGGACCGTGATGTAAAGCCCAGCTTATCTTTTCTATTATGGCTATTAGTTATGTAGTGGGATTATGTACTTATGTTTTTATCAGGATGGATATTTGGTACTTGACTCTTTTTATGGTGTTGTAACTAAACATGTTTACCTTCTGCTGCAATGAAATGATGTTTTTAGATTTTTCAAGTATTATTTATATCTGTCTTGTTGTAATTTTTTTGTTCTATATTCACTTAAATGCTCCACCGAAGTTAAGGCATTCCCTTAGTGAGTGACCTTAGCGGGTGTGGGGTGTTACACGTGGTATCAGAGCTGAAGGTTACCGGAACAGATAAAATTTTTAGAAAAATATTTTTCTAAAAAGATTTTTGGAAGAAGTATTTTCAAAAACATGTCTTTTAAGAGAAAAGTTTTTGAAAGGAAAGCATAATCCCCACATAGCCATATCTTTATCTTTCGAATTCTCCGTTTTGAATCTTTCCATTTTCGTTTCAGCATGGCTGAGGATCTTAACTTTCCGGAGGGTGTGACGATACCGGTATGGTATAGGAGATTGATGGAGGCTAGGGCCGCCACTGCGGGTCCAGCAAAAGTTCCTCCACCAACAGTAGCACCCGATCTTCCTCCTCCCCCTCCTCCTCCTCGCACGGATACTTTTGCTAAGACTTGCAAGGAATTTAAGGCTATGGGAGGGAAACCTTTTCAAGGATCTGAAACTTTTGTGGAAGCTAGAGATTGGCTTAAGGAGGTGGAAGAGTTGATAGATATCTTTGAGATGGAAGAAGGAAAGAAAGTCAAGTTAGCTGCTTGGTTAATGAAGGTAGAGGCCTCATTCTGGTGGGAGGTCACTAATGGAGAGCGCCCTGTTGACTCTTGTGCGGATTTCAGGCAAAGGTTTGTGGCAAAGTTTCTCTCAAGGGCGGAGGAAAACTTGTATATGGAAAGGTTCTTGACTCTAAAGCAAGGAAACCTATCAGTGAAGGAATATGTCAACAAGTTTAATCAATTGGCAAGGTTTGGCATAGACATGGTGAATACACCGGAGAAGAAGGCTTTGAGGTTCGTTAAGGGGTTGAATGAACCGATGCATGGTTTGGCTATGACTCACATCCCTATGGGGGCCACCTTTGAGAAGCTAGTAGACATGGCACTCATGCATGAGGAAGAGAAGGGTCCCAATGCTAATAAGGCACCCGAGAAGAAGGGGGATCAGAAGAGACCTCAACAGCAACAGCAAAACAAGGGTGGGAAAGGCAACGGTGGCAAGGGAAAGAAGAAGTGCTTCAATTGCGGGACACCAGGCCACCTAAGCAAAGATTGTCGGAAGAAGAAGACTGGTTGCTTCCACTGTGGCGAAGCAGGGCATCTAGTGAAGGACTGCCCTAAGAAGGGGCAAAGGACGGGATCTACCTCAGGGGGACAGGTGCAAGCTCTTATGGCACCAGGTCAGGCAAGGGGGCAAGTTCAGGCTCTCGCGGTTCCACCGATTCAGGAAAGAGGTAGAACTATTTCCGTTGAAAGTCTGGTTATTCTGTTTGATCATCCTGTCCGTACTTTGTTTGACTCTGGCGCATCACATTCATTTATCTCATCATCATTAGTTGAGTCACTGCACTTAGACACCAGTCTAGTAGATGATCCCTTGGTTGTTTCAAACCCAATTGGGGGCTCCACTTATTTGTCCATGGTATGTTTGGGTTTGAAAATTTCTATACTTAGCGTTGAGTTTAGATGTGATGCTTTTGTTTTGGGCTTCACGGGCTATGGGTTGATTTTGGGCATGGACTGGTTATCCAGTAATGGTGCCGTTCTTGATTGTGAAAGGAGAGTTGTTAGGCTCATGACCCGTTTGGGAACACTCTCGAGATCTCTTGTAATCCCATGGATTCTGTTATGCTAAGTTATCTTGAATCTCTTGACGCTTCGGTCGAGAGTTTGCGATCTATTAGAGTGGTCCGGGAATACTCGGATGTGTTTGAGGAGGTGAAGGGATTACCTCCGAAGCGGGAGATAGACTTCCGAATATATCTGGTGGACAATGCTAAACCAGTATCTTTACCAGTGCGCCACATGGCTCCTCGTGAGAGGAGGGAACTCCATAAGCAAGTAGGGGAGTTTCTTGAGAAGGGGTTCATCAGACGAAGTATATCGGAGTGGGGTGCTCCAGTAGTTTTTGCCACGAAGGCGGATGGGTCCCTCAGACTTTGTGTAGACTATAGAGAACTCAACAAGCTCACAAAGAAGAATAGACACCCATTGCTGAGGATTGATGATCTCTTTGATCAGTTGGTTGGCGCCTCAGTGTTTTCGCAGTTGGACTTGGCCACGGGGTTTCATCAGTTGAGAGTGGCTGAGGATAGCATAGACAAGACTGCCTTTAGGACTCCGGATGGTTTCTATGAGTGGCTTGTGATGCCATTTGGTTTGATGAACGCCCCTGCATACTTTGTTGATTTGATGAGTAGGTGTTCAGGGAGTACCTTAATAAGTTCGTGGTGGTCTTTGTGGATGACATCTTAGTCTTTTCTAAGAGTGAGGAAGAGCATGCCCTACATCTTAGGGAAGTGTTGGAGACTCTTCGAGCGCATAGCCTTAAGGCTAAATTCTCTAAATGTCACTTCTGGAGGAAGGAGGTGCGGTTCTTGGGGCACGTGGTCTCCAAGGAAGGGATAGCTGTGGATCCCGCGAAGGTAGTGTCCATCCAAGATTGGAAGGTTCCGAAGAATGCTACCGAGGTGAGGAGTTTCTTGGGGTTGGCTGGCTATTATAGGAAGTTTATCTAGGACTTTGCGAAGATATCAGCCCCATTAACTCGCTTGACGAAGAAGAATCTAGTCTTCGCATGGGACGTAGATTGTGATGATGCGTTCCAACGGTTAAAGAGAGCTTTAATCACAGCTCCAGTCTTAGTGTTGCCATATGGGAGTAAGCCATTTGTTGTTTGTACCAATGCTTGTGGGACAGGACTGGGCGCAGTCTTAATGCAAGAGGGAAGGGTAATAGCCTATGGGGGAAGGCAGTTGAGAGTGCATGAGAAAAATTACCCTACCCATGATTTAGAGCTGGCCGCTATTGTTTTTGCGCTTAAGATTTGGCGCCATTATCTTCTTGGAGAGAGGTTTGAATTGTTCACTGACCACAAATCATTGAAGTACTTGTTTTCTCAGAAGGATTTGAACTTGAGACAACAAAGGTGGATGGAGTTCTTAGCATCCTATGATTTCGAGATAGCATATACCCCTGGCAAGGGTAACGTGGTGGCGGACGCCTTGAGTAGAAAAAGGTTGTCCTTGAGTCCATTGTTCGTGGAACGACGAAGCTTGGAATTTATCTCGATGTTTGATTTCAGACCTTCCGTTGACTTTATACCCGGTTTGCTAACATCCTTAGAGGTCAGACCTACTCTTTTGGGACGGATTGGCGAGGCACAGCGGGACGACCCACAGTTGGTTGAGTTGGTAGAGAGGCTCATAAGGGGGGAGTCGTCCAGCCATTTGAGTAGGTACACCCTAGACGATAGGGGGTGCTTGCGTAGAGACGGTAGACTTTGTGTACCGCAAGACGAGGGTTTGAGGAAGGCTATTCTTGATGATGCGCATCATTCTAAGATGACCATTCATCCCGGTTGGGGCAAGATATACCAAGACATGAAGCGAGTTTTCTTTTGGGCCGGTATGAAGAAAGATGTGGCCGAGTATGTTGCTAGATGCTTGGTGTGCCAACAAGTGAAAGCGGAGCAAAAGAAACATGGTGGGTTGCTTCACCCATTGGAGTTTCCGCAATGGAAGTGGGATAGCATCTCGATGGATTTTATTGATGGGTTACCGAGATCAAGGAAGGGTAATACGGGAATTTGGGTTGTGGTAGACAGACTTACTAAGAGCGCCCATTTCATACCCGTGAAGAGCAAGAGGACTGCTCCATGGCTAGCTTCAGTTTATCTTCGAGAGATTGTTCGGTTGCATGGTGTACCTTCTAGCATAGTAAGCGATCGAGATTCTATCTTCACTAGCGAGTTTTGGAAGAGTTTGCAAGAGGCAGTAGGGACTCAGTTGTGTTTGAGCACCGCATATCATCCTAAGACGGACGGCCAGACCGAGAGGGTGAATCGTGTTCTAGAAGACCTCTTGAGGCTATGTATCTTAGATTTTGGAGGTACTTGGGAAGAGCATCTTCCATTGGTGGAGTTCGCGTATAATAACAGATTTCAGTCCAGTATTGGTATGGCTCCTTTTGAAGCTCTTTATGGAAGGCCTTGTCGATCACCTACATGTTGGTGGGAATCTACGGATAAGATCTTGCTTGGGCCTGATATGGTTAGAGAGACTTCGGAAAAAAAATTGATTTGATTCGAAGAAGGATGAAAGCAGTGTAAGATAGGTAGAAATCTTACGCTGATAAGAGGAGGACGGATCTGGAGTTTGATGTTGGGGACATGGTCTTTGTCAAAGTATCTCCATTACGGAATGTGGTTCGCTTTGGGTCCGTTGGGAAGTTAGCACCAAGATTTGTAGGACCATTTCCTATTAAGGAAAGGATTGGCCGGATGGCATATAGAGTGGATTTACCCGAGAGACTTAGTGGGGTACATGACGTATTCCATGTGTCACATTTGAGGAAGTGCCTACATGAGACCGCAGAGGTGGTAGAGCCGAGCTTTCTTAGAGAAGTGGAGGTAGAGCGTGATGCGACTATTCGACGAGCTCATACCCGCATCCTTGGGTCAGAGATTAGGAAGTTGAGAAACAGAGAGGTTTGACTAGTCAAAGTGCAATGGGGAGAGGATGAGAGCAATGCTACTTGGGAGACAGAAGCGAAGATGCATTCACTGTACCCATTCCTTTTTGAGGGTATGTCTTTTAACTTCTCCTTTATCGTTTGTCTAGTACTTATCTTATCTTTAGTATGTCCTCTCATTAGTATCTTTGACCTTTAGATAGGGTAAACCTATGGTTGAAACATGTGTTTGAGACATGTTATGTTTGGTGGATGCGTGTGGATGCAAGTGGTTGCTAGTGGTTGCTCGTGGATGCATATACACACACTTTAGACACTAGATCGGCTCAATCACTTCATATTGCATATTGCATATAATTGTGTGTAGGTAGCTATATTAATGGATGTATAATGGTTGTGCTATCATATGGATGATGCATTTTGGTGTATGATTGTGCACACATGTAGAGATAGTATGTGTTGATAGGGTTCTTTCGCATACATATTGGATGCATGGCACTATCATGGTTTGCATTAAGGAGGTCAACTGAATCAGTAGACCGCCTGATTTTGCATTAGACAGGGAACATATACACACACTTTTTGCATATTTTCATACAGCATTAGAAACTTTAAGGACAATGGATGCCAGTGTTTGATGGTTTGAGTAGATGGTTGTTTGGTTGGTAGGATACGTTCTTCTTGACTTAGAGATTTCGGGGACGAAATCCTTTTAGTAGGGGAGAATGTAACACCCCGTATGTTGAATAACTTGCTATAATATAAAATAGGGCAGAATTAAATTTTAAAATCTGAATCAGGGGAAACGGGCTATGCCATTGCGTTCATCTCGGAAAAATACGCGAAATAGAGTCCGAGTTTTCGAAAATCGGAGTCCGTTTGACCCAGTTAAGGCCCGAAGAAGTTTTCAGAAAATTCAAAACAGATTTAAATATAAAAATTTCACATTTCAGAAGAGGCGGGAAAATTCCCACCAGGCAGAGGGTGTCGACCCTAGGGTCGACATGGGTGTCGACCCCGTCCCTAGGGGTCGACCCCCCCTGTCGGTCTGTGTGACCTGGGTGCAACCTGATGGGGTTTGGGCTATGTTTTAGGGCTAGTGACGAGATCTGACGGCTCTAATCTGATTTAGGGTTAATCTAATGGCCTAAAACACCTAACTAATCTATAAATACACCCTAAGACTACCCTAATTCATACTAAAAATAGATACAACGTCGTTATGCCGTTAAAATGCAACTTGAAGGAGCCTCCATCAAATTGTAGAAGAAGATAGCTTCTCAAATCAACTTCTAATCAACTCTAGCAACTTAATCTTCTTCATAGGAGTGCTAATCAACAAGTTGTGAGTTTCTATAGCCTTAATGACCAATTGTTGAAATGATTATGATAGGATATAATGAGGTTATGGCTATGAATGTGGATCAATGCAAGTTATGTTGTCATATGCTATGTGTTCATGAAGTTATGCAAGTTATATGCTATGTGTTCATGATGTTATGCAAGTTATGCAAGTCATATGCTATGTGTTCATGATGTTATGCAAGTCATATGCTATGTGTTCATGATGTTATGCAAGTTGTGCAAGTCATATGCTATGTGATCATGATGTTATGCAAGTTATGCAAGTCATATGCTATGTGATCATGATGTTATGCAAGTTATGCAAGTTTTAGGCTATGTGTTCATGATGCTAGTTATGCAAATCGCTATGATAAAAATTGATCCATTATGACACCATGTTATGCAAGTTTGGTGTTTGATTATATGAAAGTTCATATATGACATGTTATGCAAGTTTGGTGTTTGATTATATGCAAGTTCATATATGACATGTTATGCAAGTTTGGTGTTTGATTATATGCAAGTAACATGTGCAAGTTTACGCCTTTGTATGATATGCATACATATGCAAGTTAACCCCTTTGTATGTCATACATACATATGCAAGTTTACCCCTTTATATGACATAAGTAGCTTATGCAAGTTACCCTCTTTATGACATATGTGATTCATGCAAGTTTGGGTTGATTATTTATGCTAGTTGGGTTTGATGCTATATGCATGTTGACATCTTTAAAACCCATGTTGATGCTAATGTTATGCAAGTTGAACCCATTGTATTTGTGATGAATCTTCCCTTTTTAAGTATGTCATGTTAGCGAATTACATGGGGAACGATGGGGTTAATATTCATGTTAATGAAATGGTGTGAAGTTGGTATGATTATGCATACCATAAAATGGATGGACATAATTGAGTCAATTATGTACATCATTAAATTTGTAATTAATTAGGGACAATTAATACAAATTATGGGGGGATTAATTAGGTGTAATTAATCGACTAAGACACGAGGTTGGACACTTTTGTAGCATAAGACTGCCCGGAACCGACCGGCAAATCCAGCGGCTACAAATGATTGGCCCAATGTGAGAGGTCTTAGGCATAAACTAAATACGTGACAATTGTAAAGACACGACGTTAGACTCGGTTATGGCGTAAGGCTGCCCGGACTCGACCGGCAAATCCAGCTGCCATAAAAGATAGTCTAATGTGAGAGGTCTTTACAATGGTTACGTTCTTAATCAATTAAGAAACACTTAACCAGATAAGCACGTAGTGGGGCATGAGGGGTTAAGTGGGTTCCTTGGGTGGCATGTGGAAATCAAGTAAGTGCCTTGGGTGGCATGTGGAAATCTTGTGGGTTGCCTTGGGTGGCAATAGAAAATACGATTAGAATACTTAACCAAGTGGAAACATGTAATTAAACATGATTAAAAGGTTAATTGGGATGCACTAGAAAAAGGGACAAGCTTAGGTGGGTAGCTTGTGGGGGCCCATTTCAACCAGTAACCCATATGTATCTTATTGGGCTCATCCCATGTTGAGGAAGGGGCACGCGTACTGGGCTTGACTATAAGAGGCCAAAACGGGTTAGCGATGGCAACGCAAGTCCAACGGGTTTCATATGCGTGTGTGGACCCGGGCTGGTAGGTAAGACGTTGTTGCATCGTGTAGGTATAAGCCGTGCACCATTGGTTGTATCGGGTTGCCACTTTGGGGAATGATACACCCCACTGTGGGGCCAGCACGGGTATCTACGTTAGGGAGCCGATCGCTTGGGGAGTAGTGGGTACACCTAGTGGAGATAGGGGCAGACGACACCTATGTAGTCAACTAGGGGTACACGAAACTACTAGTTAAATTTTCTAAGTCCTTGGGTGGGATCAACCTTTAAGTAGGAATGACTGGTGTGGTGCAGTGTAGTAATTACCCTTGGGTGGGTAGATGCGTCTTTACCGTTATCTTAGTTCATCCTATGTTTAGTTGGCTACTTAGTGTAGTCATTTATCCCCAGTCATCACCGTACCAAGTTTATATCATACCATAATTACTTTAATGATTGTGTTGTTAAAGTTATAGGGCTCACTCAGACTTATGTCTGACCCCGTTGTTTTTATCTTTTTCCCCCCTCAGGTCCTCAGGTTGGGCCTAGCACTAGTGGGCTTTGATCAGATTTCTTTATCTATCTTTTGGAGCTTGGACCGTGATGTAAAGCCCAGCTTATCTTTTCTATTATGGCTATTAGTTATGTAGTGGGATTATGTACTTATGTTTTTATCAGGATGGATATTTGGTACTTGACTCTTTTTATGGTGTTGTAACTAAACATGTTTACCTTCTGCTGCAATGAAATGATGTTTTTAGATTTTTCAAGTATTATTTATATCTGTCTTGTTGTAATTTTTCTGTTCTATATTCACTTAAATGCTCCACCGAAGTTAAGGCATTCCCTTAGTGAGTGACCTTAGCGGGTGTGGGGTGTTACATTGACCGACCACTCATTTCGCTTGAGTGTATCGAATGTATATCACCAACGGTTGGAATCAGCAACCGTTTCCCGAATGGGACAACATCGACAATAGATTTTTAGAAATAAATGAAACTCTAGATCAGGTGATTTTACACCCTTATAGGTGCAACCTACATAGCCATGCTGCCTGCCCGATTTCTGTCATTTCCCGGTTGTTAGGCTAAAAGCTACGCTTATCTCTGACAGATCACACGTTTATTCACTTTGAATGTCACATCGTCATACCCGCCAAATCAAAAATGATTTCCTCAAAAATACCACGGGTATACAGCTAAGAGAAACGAATTCCTCTGCCACCAAACGTGAATACGTTTGAAGAGATCTACTTATGTTATCTATTAGACATACTCTGTCATACCTTCTTCCATACAGGTTGTCCTGGGAATGGACAAACCGAAGGCACTATTTAGTACATCCATCTTAGGCAATCTTTACCTAAGATTTATACAACAGCCCTTGCACTTTACTCTGTCTTCAATATAATCAGCATACTTGATTCGCAATGCTTATGCCAATACGGAGTTGTTCTTCGGATAATAATCCAACTGGTCTCTCCATTTTAACAACGTTAAAATGGTCGAAAACTTTGATAGTCGGTGAGTTGACTATCAAAGAAAAACTTGTGTGCAAACAACGATATTATTTCCAGATGGAAATCATATCGATCAATCATCATTTAACATTTATCTCTTTAGTTCATTAATTTACTTATCTCCTGTTTCCCTATATTCAACATTTCTTATTTTCTAAATTTAGAAAATATACGTTATTAACAATGGAAAACATTTCCATTTCTTGTTTTCTATATTAGAAAACATTTCTGATTCTTATTTGGATAACATTTCCAAAGCTCTTTCATTTGGTTTTAAACAGATGTTTAAATAAAACATCGCTAGGCCAACTCCAACCATTTACTAAATTCACTTAAACATCATTCACAATCAAACCTTACCATTCCTTAGTTAAGAAGGAAGTCAATCAAGTTGGGGTATAATTACCTCTCATTTCTTAACTGAACAACATTTTAACTTCGGAATAGACAAAGTTTATCTTTTAAACCTTTAACATTTTCCTTACCTAACTCTCTTTCGAATAATCTCTGTTCGATAACTCCTCCCTTCGAATAACTATATTCGATAATCTCTCTTACGAATAGTTCGAAAACCTTTCTTCGAATAAAATATATTCGATTAACTCTATTGGATTAACTCCTTTGGATTAACTTTAATCGATTGACTCTATTTGATTAACTCTTATCAATTAACTCTATTGGATGAACTCTTTTCAATTAAATCTATTGGATTAACTCTTTTTCACTTAACTTCTTTCATATAAACTATATTCGATAACTCCTTTAATTCTATTCGAACAAACTATATTCGATTAACTCCTTTAATTCTATTCGAATAAACTATATTCGATTAACTCCTTTAATTCTATTCGAATAAAATATATTCGATTAACTCCTTTAATTCTATTCGAATAAACTATATTCGATTAACTCCTTTAATTATATTCTAATAAACTATATTGGATTATCTCCTTTAATTCTATTCGAATAAACTATATTCGATTAACCCCTTTAATCCTATTCGAATAAACTATATTCGATAACTCCTTCAATTCTATTCGAAGAAACTATATTCGATTAACTCCTTTAATTCTATTCGAATAAACTATATTCAATTAACTCCTTTAATTCTATTCGAATAAACTATATTCGATTAACTCCATTAATTCTATTCGAATAATCTCTATTCGATAACTCCTCCCTTCTATTCGAATAAACTATATTCGATAACTCCTTTCGAATAACCGATATTCGATTAACTCAGTTTGAATAACCAATATTCGATTACTCTTCTCATACAAACTATATTCGATAACTCTACTTCGAATTACTCCACTTGAATAACTTTAAATAACAAGTATTCGATTAACTCACTTCGAATAACCAATATTCGATTACTCTTCTCGAATAAACTATATTCGATAACTCTACTTCGAATTACTCCATTTGAATAACTCTAACTGGTTAACTCTAACTCTAACTGGTTAACTCTAACTGATTAATTCTAACTGGTTAACTCTAACTCTAATCGATTAACTCTAATCGAATAACTAATATTCGATTAACTCATTTCGAATAACTCATTTCGATTTACTCTTTTGAATCAACTCCTTTGAATCATTTCCTTTAGAATTATCTCCTTTGAATTATCTCCTTTGGATAATTCCTTTTCTATTTGTTTAGTTAACAAATAACTATTCCCTTTTAAATTCTATTTATTTAACAAATAAATATTTCTTTTATCTTTTCTATTTATTTAACAAATAAATATTTCTTTTTTCTTTCCTATTTATTTAACAAACAAATATCTCATCTATTTATTTAACAAATAAATATCTCATTTATAACATTCTATTTATTTCTTATAAATAAATATTTCCATTTAATCTATTTGTAAATGTTTTCCAAAATTTTCCTTTTATATTATATTTTTAAATGTTTTACAAATATTTTCTTTTAAATTCTATTTATAAATGTTTTACAAATATTTCTCTTTGTATTTGTTTTACAAATATATTCCCTTTATATTTGTTTTACAAATAATTTTCTCTATATTTGTTTTACAGATATATTTCCTTTATAACTCATATTTATTTTCCCAAATAAATAAACCTTTTATACTTCTATTTATTATCCCAATAAATATTTATCCTTATAAAATCCTTTGATTTTATAAATAATTCCCTTTTCATCATTGTCATATTTATTTTCAATAAATATTTCCTTTTCAAAACTCTTTCGATTTTATGAATGTTTTCTTTTATAAAATCCCTTTTTCCTTTTCTATATAAAATCCATTGATTTTATATAACTAATTTATTTTCAAAATATACTTTGAAAATCCCCTTTCTACATGCCAGTATTTCTTACGATATTTAAAATACCAAATCACAATGATAGATATCATTTAAACACACATCATCATCAACAGATTTTATATCACACCATATATGAAAACAGTAAAATAAATGTTGAGGAATCCAGTTGTATCACTCCGACCTGTTTCCCTGCATCATAGATGTTAAACAATATCATTAACATCGATTTCATTTCAATATGAAATATTCTGTTAAACAGAATCAATATTTGATAACGATTTATATATATATCGTTATCAATAATTTCAACCAATCAATCAACATTTCAACCAAACAGTTAACATACATCAATCAACAGATAATTATCAGTTATAAATATACGTTAGAAAAATATAACTGTTCAGAGTTGGTGAGTTTTACTCACATTGGACGATCATCGTTAATAAGGATAACCATCGCTTGATTTGATTCAGACGGACAATTTATTTTGCTATAAATTGTAATGAGCTCGGATTCACTCCCAGTCAGCTCCATGGTGTAGCCACCGTCCCCACGATCCCAACACAACCAGTTTCACTGAATTTCGTTTTCGTACGACAAAGTTATAAAATTAAAAAGTTTGTATACGATTTAAATAAGAAAACAAAGACAAAATTTCCTTTACTTCTTAATTGGGCCTCACCTTAAAATATTTGGCCCAATAACAATCTGCACCCGCAAATCCTTCTTTTTCCTACTCGAGCAAACTAACCTATCGCTCCTTGCAAACACAGCAATCGATCTCTTCCTTTCCTTACACCTCATGATAAATCAAACTGAAATTACCACAAATCCTATCTTTCAATTCTCCTCCACCTCATCACAGTAGGATCAAACTCGCACAATCATTGGCATTTCCGACTTTGTCATCCTCCTGTCGCTACAGGATTCCAGCGACCTTTTTGGTCATGGATTTCCACAAAAACTCGCCACACCTTGCTATTTCACACAAGGATCCCAAAAATAACAACCAAAATACTGATCGATGACTTAATCCACTCATTTCTCTAACCCTAGGTTTACTGCTATAATCTCGCGAGCCCACTAACATTGATCGCAACCCTCCCAATGTGTACGAGAACGAAGAGAAACCTACCAGCATCACAAATATACTCGCTTTCCAATTTATCACTCTTTATTTGATTTTATTTTGAATTTCTAAGTGACAACAAATGGGTTTCCTGTAAAATGAATTCGGCGGCTTCAAAGAATGATTATATACGAGTTGGAATTTTTCTTGTGGGTGTAAAAAAGGTGCATGGCCTTCATTGGATTCGCATATTTTAGGATATTTTAATTTTTTATTTAATTTATATTGTCAAACTAGTCTTTAAAAATTCTTGTGATCACTCATGATACCCAAAAATCATGAAACTGGACATGCAGCTACAGTTCGTCATTACGGACCCAACAAACTGGTTTCGTTGAATTCCGACTCTGTTTTCTCACACAGCGTATTTTTAAAGGTCAAAATATTGACTGTTTCTCACATTAAAAATCGGTACGGCCACAAACTGACTCTAAAAATCACGAAACTTGATATCTAACAATAATTTGATGTTGTGGATCCAACAAAATTAGTTTCATCGAATTACAACTTCGTTTGCAAATATGGCTATTTTTAGAGCTCTAAATAACCCATTTAAATATATAAATATATTTAAAAATAATTAAATTAAATATTTAAAAATAAATATTACGTATATATTCACAACATAATATCATACAGCTCTAGAATATTCCTCAATGAATTTCTAACTTGATATTTCAAATCCCGATTAAATCGATATTGGATTTATAATGAAATTCCTTTTAAAAATATAATTAAATTATAAACGAATTCCACAGCGACTTTTCTAAAATTTGATTTGGACCTAAATCAAAATCCACATGAAGAAATCCCAATTTTTCTCTTCCACTAGAATAATATACTTCACCAGCTCCAAACCTTTCTTGTTTCACAGAAATCCGGCTTAAAACGAATCCTATACATTCAGTTGAAGTTCAATTTGCCAAATCGCAAACTGCCATGCCATTTCAAGCTTGATTTTAATTATAATAAAATTATACGTTCAAATTGTCGTTTATATAATATGTTCGTTATTCAAATTCAATTCTAAACTGAATTATATAATTTGAATTGCCCAGTTTACACCAGATCGCCGTTTCAGCCAATTCTGATTATTTCAGAATTAAATATATTATTTAATTATTATTTTAATTAAATATTCACTCTTATTTAATTCAACGACCATTAAATCCCCTTAATCACCTTTTAAATAATTAAATAAATTAATTATTATATCGTTGAAAATGTGGGTCATTACATTCTTTCCTACTTAAAATAATTTCATCCTCGAAATTGCTAAGGTAGAAAACAAACTCTGTCGACTGGTTAGAACTTATTTGTTCACTTCTTAATTTCAGTTTCAACTGAACCAATTAAATTTCAATTAAATATTAATTAATTCTTATCAACGAAAATTTTCAAAAATCCTGAAAATTTTCTATGCCTTATTTTTTCGAAAAATTTCGCCAGCCCCTCCTTTGTACTGGTCAATACGTCAAACTCCAACTCGCCTCTCTGGGCCATCTCCAACCCAAAAGAAAATCAAACAGCAAAGCGGCTTGTTTATTCGGCTCATCAAAATCTCAACCCATATGAAATATAAACTTGTACCTTTTTCTGGGCATATCAACTCTATCACTTCCATATGCTATCAACTCAGCATATGCCAATCAAATCAAACTCTGATCAGTTTATCCTTAACACAATCATTTGCTTATATCCAAGCCAAATATTATTTCAAACTCGAGTTTCATTCTCGATTCCGGACTCTTAACTTGGTTACCAAATTACACATCAAATTCGAATCTTCCAAATCCAATTTGTCTCGATATCATTCAATTTCAATTTCAGTTACCACTTAACTGACTTTATTTAAATTTTGTTTTTTCTTTCACAAATTTCTATTTAATTTGTTTTTAATTCGAACAGTCTTTTCTTGGGAGTTTTAAATAGTTTACCATATGAAAATCAAACTTCCCTTTCAGGATTCAAAACAACTCATTTTCCCAAAACAATTCGAAATCAATATCTTTGGTAGTAATTCGTCACTTACAACTCGAAAATGAACACCGATGATGTCTAGAACATCATCCGAATCGATTTTCCAGCTATCGAAGTGAGTTCAATACTATATCGCTTTTCAAACCTCATATTTAAACACTTCCCATTTTGAAATCAATTTCAAAATACCATTCACACTGGTTGTAAAACAAATTTAAAACCTCCCAGGATTTTAAAATTCTCATATACTTAATCCAAATCCATTTCAACACTTATTCGAATTCCAGGGTTTTCATTTCAATTCTGATTTAAATTCAGATTTAATTCATTTCATAACACTTATACGAATTTCGATTGGTTATTTACATAACCGTTTTGCATTTTAATAATCTTACTCGATTATAATTACAACCAATATATCCAATATATTATAATCACTTCGATATAAATCCTTTATATCAACAATATACTTTGGGTAAAATTACTTCGTTTACCCTTTTTTAAAACATATCGCGTCGACCCATCGTATTCGAGTGTTTATAAACTGCTATCGATATAGTGGATCAAACTGATCGACCAGAACCCATTAACAACTCAACCAATAAATCTCCATGGTATAAAATCATTTTATATCAAATAACAAATACGTTCACTCGTATATATAAACTCAACTCAATCTATGGTATTACTAACCCCATCTCTACCGAGTCACGCCACAGAGCCAAGGTAATTCACTTAACCTTAAGCTCTGATACCAACTGTAACGACCCGGTTTTTAAGCGACTTTGGTTGTCGACATAAACTCAATGACGACTAACTAAACATCGAAAAATACCGATAGTTAATGAAAGAAATTAGAGGGTGAGAATAGATAAGATAGAAACTTAGAATAGAAGAAGAAGAAGAAGAACACAACATCAGAGTAACACGAATCTCACAGCGAAACGAATAACTTATAATAGATAACATATCCTTAAAAAAAAGATTTTACTTGAATATACATATCATTATCAAGTAAAACACTTACAACACAACGGAAATGAACAATAGCTATATGATCCTGAAGCCTCCTGCTCCAGCGCTTCAAGTATCTGTAAATCCCGACTACTTGACTGTTCGTACAAAATTGGGCACCCAAGAGTTAAGGGAAAGCAAAACAAAATAAACTCCAGGTCAGTCATGGGACTGGTATAAGTAAAACAGTTTGAACAAGTAAACGACATCTGATAAGACCACGCCGTATAATGGAACGAGTTTTTCCCTTATGAGAATCCAAAATATCTTTATATCAAAAACCTTTTGATATTATAATAATGTCTATCAACCACAATATAATAATCATCTAGCAGAAACGCTTCCATCTCACGTTCTACATATATAGCATACAATCAAAACCGCAAGCACATATTGGGTAATGGATTTCCAACTATGACAAGGTATGGAACCACGTTTCGCTAGTGTACCTCTAGAAAGGAATACATTGGGTTCAACAAGAACATCTTGCAACCCGGCCACACATGACCGACCACTCATTTCGCTTGAGTGTATTGAATGTATATCACCAACGGTTGGGATCAGCAACCATTTCCCGAATGGGACAGCACCGACAATAGACTTTTAGAAATAAATGAAACTCTAGATCAGGTGATTCTACAACCTAATAGGTGCGACCATGTTGCCTGCCCGATTTCTGTCATTTCCCGATTGTGAGGATAGAAGCTACGTTTATCTCTGACAGATCACACGTTTATTCACTTTGAATGTCACATCGTCATACCCACCAAAACACAAATTGATTTCCTCAAAAATACCATGGGTATACAGCTAAGAGAATCGAATTCCTCCGCCACAAAACGTGAATACGTTTGAAGAGATCAGCTTACGTGATCTATTAGATATACTCTGTCGGACCTTCTTCCATACAGGTTGTCCTGGGACTGGACAAACCGAAGGCACTATTTAGTATATCCATCTTAGGCAATCTTTACCTAATATTTATACAACAGCCCTTACACTTTACTCCTTCTTCAATATATTCAGCATACTTGATTCGCAACGCTTATGCCAATACGGAGTGGTTCTTCGGATAATAATCCAACCGGTCTCTCCATATTAACAACGTTAAAATGGTCCAAAACTTTGATAGTCGGTGAGTTAACTATCAAAGAAAAACATGTGTGCAAACAAAGATATTATTTCCAGATGGAAATCATATCGATCAATCATCATTTAACATTTATCTCTTTAGTTCATTAATTTTCTTATCTCTTGTTTCCTTATATTCAACATTTCTTATTTTCTAAATTTAGAAAATATATGTTATTAACAATGGAAAACATTTCCATTTCTTGTTTTCTATATTAGAAAACATTTCTGATTCTTATTTGGAAAACATTTCCAAAGCTCCTTCATTTGGTTTTAAACAGATGTTTAAATAAAACATCGCTTGGCCAACTCCAACCATTTACTAAATTCACTTAACCATCATTCACTATCAAACCTTACCATTCCTTAGTTAAGAAGGAAGTCAATCAAGTTGGGGTATAATTAACTCTCAGACCTTAACTGAACAACGTTTTAACTTCGGAATAGACCAAGTTTATCTTTTAAACCTTTAACATTTTCCTTACCTAACTCTCTTTCGAATAATCTCTATTCGATAACTCCTCCCTTCGAATAACTATATTTGAAAATCTCTCTTACGAATAGATTCGAAAACCTTTCTTCGAATAAAATATATTCGATTAACTATATTGGATTAACTCCTTTGGATTAACTTTAATCGGTTAACTTATTTGATTAACTCTTATCAATTAAGTCTATTGGATTAACTCTTTTCAATTAACTCTATTGGATTAACTCTTTTTCACTTAATTTCTTTCGAATAAACTATATTCGATAACTCCTTTGATTCTATTCGAATAAACTATATTCGATTAAATCCTTTAATTCTATTCGAATAAACTATATTCGATTAACTCCTTTAATTCTATTCGAATAAACTATATTCGATTAACTCCTTTAATCCTATTCGAATAAACTATATTCGATTAACTCCTTTAATTCTATTCAAATAAACTATATTCGATTAACTCCTTTAATCCTATTCGAATAAACTATATTCGATAACTCCTTTAATTCTATTCGAATAAACTATATTCGATAACTCCTTTAATTCTATTCGAATAAACTATACTCGATTAACTCCTTTAATTCTATTCAAATAAACTATATTCGATTAACTGCTTTAATTCTATTCGAATAAACTATATTCGATTAACTACTTTAATTCTATTCGAATAAACTATATTCGATTAACTCCTTTAATTCTATTCGAATAATCTCTATTCGATAACTCCTCCCTTCTATTCGAATAAACTATATTTGATAACTCCTTTCGAATAACCAATGTTCGATTAACTCACTTCGAATAACCAATATTCGATTACTCTTCTCAAATAAACAAAATTCGATAACTTTACTTCGAATTACTCCATTTGAATAAGTCTAAATAACCAATATTCGATTAACTTACTTCGAATAACCATTACTCGATTACTCTTCTCGAATAAACTATATTCGATAACTCTACTTCGAATTACTCCATTTGAATAGCTCTAACTATTTAACTCTAACTGGTTAACTCTAACTCTTAACTGGTTAACGCTAACTTATTAATTCTAACTGGTTAACTCTAACTCTAATCGATTAACTCTAATCGAATAACTAATATTCGATTAACTCATTTCAAATAACTCATTTCGATTTACTCTTTTGAATTAACTCCTTTGAATCATTTCCTTTAGAATTATCTCCTTTGGATTATCTCCTTTGGATTATCTTCTTTGGATTATTCCTTTTCTATTTGTTTAGTTAACAAATAACTATTCTCTTTTCAATTCTATTTATTTAACAAATAAATATTTCTTTTATCTTTTCTATTTATTTAACATATAAATATTTCCTTTTTCTTTCCTATTTATTTAACAAATAAATATCTCATCTATTTATTTAACAAATAAATATCTCATTTATAACATTCTGTTTATTTCCTATAAATAAATATTTCCATTTAATCTATTTGTAAATGTTTTATAAATGTTTCCTTTTAAATTATATTTTTAAATGTTTTACAAATATTTTCTTTTAAATTCTATTTATAAATGTTTTACAAATATTTCTCTTTGTATTTTTTACAAATATATTCCCTTTATATTTGTTTTACAAATAATTTCCTCTATATTTGTTCTGCAAATATATTTCCTTTATAACTCTTATTTATTTTCCAAAAAAATAATCCCTTTATACTTCTATTTATTATCCCAATAAATATTTCTCTTTATAAAATCCTTTGATTTTATAAATAAATCCCTTTTCATCTTTATCATATTTATTTTCAATAAATATTTCCTTTTCAAAACTCTTTCGATTTTATGAATGTTTTCTTTTATAAAATCCCTTTTTCCTTTTCTATATAAAATCCATTGATTTTATATAACTAATTTATTTTCAAAATATACTTTGAAAATCCCCTTTCTACATGCCAATATTTCTTATGGTATTTAAAATACCAAATCACAATGATCTATATCATTTAAACACACATCATCATCAACAGATTTTATATCACATCATATATCACCATATATGAAAACAGTAAAATAAATGTTGAGGAATCCAGTTGGATCCCTCCGACCTGTTTCCCTACATCACAGATGTTAAACAATATCATTAACATCGATTTCATTTCAATATGAAATATTCTGTTAAGTAGAATCAATATTTGATTAATGATTTATATATATATCATTATCAATAATTTCAACCAATCAATCAGCATTTCAACCAAACAGTTAACACACATCAATCAACAGATAATTATCAGTTCTAAATATACGTTAGAAAAATATAACTGTTCAGAGTTGTTGAGTTTTACTCACGTTGGACGATCATCGTTAATAAGGATAACCATCGCTTGATTTGATTCAAACGGACAATTTATTTTGCTATAAATTATAACAAGCTCGGATTCACTCCCAAGCTCCATGGGGTAGCCACTGTCCCCACGATCCCAACGCAACCAGTTTCGCTGAATTTCGTCTCCATACGACAAAGTTATAAAATTAAGAAGTTTGTATATGATTTAAATAAGAAAACAAAGACAAAATTTCCTTTACTTCTTAAATGGGCCTCACCTTAAAATATTTCGGCCCAACAACAATCTGCACCCACAAATCCTTCTTCTTCCTGCTCGAGCAAACCAACCCGTCGCTCCTTGCAAACGCAGCAATCGATCCCTTCCTTTCCTTACACCTCACGATAAATCAAACTGAAATTACCACAAACCCTATCTTTCAATTCTCCTCCACCTCATCATAGAAGGATCGAACTCGCACCATCATTGGCATTTCCGACTTTGTCATCCTCCTGTCGCTACAGGATTCCAGCGACCTTTTTGGTCATGGATTTCCACAAAAACTTGCCACACGTTGCTATTTCACACAAGGATCCCGAAAATAAAAACCAAAATACCAATCGATGCCTTAATCCACTCATTTCTCTAACCTTAGGTTTACTGCTATAATCGCGCGGGCCCACTAACGTTGATCGCAACCCTCCCAATGTGTACGAGAACGAAGAGAAACCTACCAGCATCACAAATATACTCTCTTTCCAATTTAGCACTCTTTTTTTGATTTTATTTGAATTTCTAAGTAACAACAAATTGGTTTCCTGTAAAATGAATTCTGCGGCTTCAAAGAATGATTATATATGGGATGGAATTTTTCTTGCGGGTGTAAAAGAGGGTGCGTGGCCTTCATTGGATTCACATATTTTAGGATATTTTATTTTTTTATTTAATTTATATTGTCAAACTGGTCTTTTAAAATTCCGGTGATCACTCATGATACACAAAAATCATGAAACTGGAAATGCAGCTACAGTTCGACATTACGGAGCCAACAAAACTGGTTTCATCGAATTCTGGCTCCGTTTTCTCACACAGCGTATTTTTAAAGGTCAAAATATCGACTGTTTCTCACATTAAAAATCAGTATGGCCACATACTGACTCTAAAAATCACGAAACTTGATATCTAACAATAATTTGATGTTACAGATCCAACAAAATTAGTTTCGTCGAATTCCGACTTCGTTTGCAAAAGTGACTATTTTTAGAGTTTTAAATAACCCATTTAAATATATAAATATATTTAAAAATAATTAAATTTAATATTTAAAAATAAATATTATCGTATATATTCACAGCAGAATTTCATACAGTTCTAGAATATTCCTCAATGAATTTCTAACTTGATATTTCAAATCCCGATTAAATCGATATTCGATTTATAATGAAATTCCTTTTTAAAATATAATTAAATTATAAAGGAATTCCAGAGCAACTTTTCTAAAATTTGATTTGGACCTAAATCAAAATCCATACGACGAAATCCCAATTTTTCTCTTCCACTAGAAAAATATACTTCACCAGCTCCTAATGTTTCTTGTTTCGCAGAAATCCGGCTTAAAACGAATCTGGTACATTCAGTTGAAATTCAAATCGCCAAATCGCGAACTGTCTCGCCATTTCAAGCTCGATTTTAATTATAATAAAATTATACGTTCAAACTGTCTTTTATATAATATATTCATTATTCAAATTCAGTTCTAAATTGAATTATATAATTTGAATTGCCCGGTTCACACTAGATCGCCATTTCAGCCAATTCTGATTATTTCAGAATTAAATATATTACTTAATTATTATTTTAATTTAATATTCACTCTTATTTAATTCAACGACCATTAAATCCTCTTAATCACCTTTCAAATATAAATAAATAAATTATTGTATCGCTGAAAATGCGGGTCATTACAACAGCAGAATCAACGAATACAGTATAAAGGAATACAATCTCAGACATACTATCCATTTGCAAGTCCATTCTGTGTCTGAACGAAATTGGAGGCATCTTATTCCTCGTCCCATATGTCCAATACAGGAGAGAGGTCCTCGCATATCCAGTCGATCTCCGAGTACTTTTGGACGATCACCACTTATTACCTTGTCTCGGGATGCCTCCTAATCAAGACATCAGTAATCATCCAAACGAAGTGAAGATCTCCGGTCTTCAACCACCGTCTTCATCATCGATTTATCGTCGTATAAATTATTCAGAATGGGATAAACCCGGTCTTTCTGAATAACTCACTTATCTTATAAACAAATGCTATAAAAACAAAACATACGCCACATTCCAATCCAGAATATTCTTTTATTAAAATATTCTTTTCACAATTTAAACCAAATTAAGGTTTTGCAAATTAGTCTGGATTAGCGAACCACACCGAAAAATGATTTATTTTATTTCCCAATATCAACATGTTCATCCCATGGAGCAAAACTGGTAATACTCCATATCTAACACCATGTTGTTATCAGTAAAATTAATTACCATTTCACTTTCAAATCTATTTAAAGATTTAACAATCGCTTGGAGAAAAACTCGTGATACTCCTTTCTCGATCATTTCACAGATTTGATAATTTGAATTATCACATTCACATTTCAATCTAATTAAAGATTTATTAAAACTACACTTAGTTTTAATCTCTAAAAATCATTATGTAATGATTTTTCAAATTTAGGAAATAAATCCTATCTTTAACTAGGTTAAAGAACCAATGTCATTTAAAACACAGTTCATGATAAACCCAAAATCGCATTCCATTAATTATGGAATCTTCACGGAAAACAGATCAATATATATAATCGATATAAATTTCTGTATCTTACTAATAATACAAATGGAATAACGGCAAAGCCTTTTAGATTCCATATATAGTAACAGTCTTCCTCCATAGAAACTCATCTCGATTATTACCAAATTGAATTCCATTCAATTCAAATTTAATATATTAAATTGGAAACCTTTATTTTGAAAATTTCTATTAAATGTCAATAAAAAGTTTTATAAATTCCAAATCACATTACACTGTTAATTGGTTTAAAGAACGAACGACACAGTTCACAATAAACCCAATTCACATTCCATTTTATTCCAATTACTAAATATAATTGAAACTCTAATAATCTTAATTAAAAGATTTATTCTTTTCACACAGTGTTCAAGAACAGTGTTACTTAAGACACCATTCACGACAAACCCAAAATCCAATTCTTTTATTCAATTCCAATTAAATATTAATTAATTGGAATACTTCACAAAATCTTAATTAAAAGATTTATTCTTTTCTCAACTGGGTTTAAGAACAGTGTTAGTTAAGACACCATTCACGGCAAACCCAAAATCCAATTTAATATTAAATACAAGGCTCTAAATAGAAGTTATATCGGCTTATATTCAATATCAAATTCTGAAACTAACCGGTAATGTATTGGGAATAACGATATCTGTATCTTCCAAATTCACATAACAATATCCGTATAACCACGGAATTCAATATCGAAATATTCGAAGATTATTTCCATTTCAATCCATTCCAATTTATTCATTGGAAAATCTTGGTTATTTTTAAAACCATTTCAGATCCAATTTATTTCTTTAAAAATATTGGATTATTATTCTAGTTAATAACTAGTTCATTTTGATAAAAATATATTTTTATGTTTACAAACATGGAACTTTTATCCAAATTCTTTCCAAATCATTTATTATGATTTTACACAAACTATTAATATTTTTAATAATTTTATTAAGGCCAATTTAGTCGATTTCCATAAACGGTCATCGAACTGCACTTACAACGACCTTTTCCAAATTTTATTTGGACATAATTCCAAATCCAACGGTTAGATTTCAAATCTCTTATATTTGTTGGAGAGATCTTTTCGATACGAACCCAACAGTTCTGATTTTAGTAGAATCCAACGGTCGGATCTCCCGCAATATCTATTCGAAGTCAATGGTTGAAATTCGTGAGTAGTCGCAGCGCGATGCGTTCTATTCAGGCCATTATATTATATATATTTCATCGATTTTCATTCAAATCGTATTTTATAAATTCGTTTTTAAACGATTCCCACTTTAATTTCAAATTAAAATCAAAATTGAATACTCCTTTATAAATCCGTTTTAAATTTATTTTGAAACGATTTCAATTTCATTTCAATTTTCAAATCAAAATTGAATATTCCTTTAATATTGTAATATTAAAAATGATAATATTTTCAAAATATCTGATTTTGATTATACACTGAATATTTTTTAAAAATATTCGTTAATTCTGAATTGGAATCAAACTCAATCAGTTACCATATAATTTCAGTTATATGGATTTCATACAACCCATGTACATAGCAGTAATGATACACAATCAACCATAATCCAGAGTGCAATTTACAACTGTATAAATGTTAAAAAGAAATAATTAACGCTCATCACAGCCTGTCAACCCATCGATGGACATGCAACTAAATATTGGGATTAGTGTACGTCAAATATCATCCTAATACCCATGTGGGGTTACAACCAACAAATACTGAATTTTATTTGTGCAGTTGGGCAATGTGTAAAATTTATCGTCCCAATCGATGTCATGAAATGAATGTACATAAATAAATTGTCTGATTTGTAAATGAATATTTATTTTGTTCAAACATTTTATTCAACACATGAATATTTTATATAGTTCATTTCTGCAAAAAAAAAATTGATATTTTTATTTATTACACATTTTATTCAACACATGAATATTTTATATTCCATTTCACATCACATCACAACACAATACAGTCCAAACTAACAACCATGGTTTGTACAATAAATAGTGTCGGGGGCTACTAAGCCCCGTCTGCATCCTAGTATATATTTAACTGTAAAGTAATTTTAGTAAGAAAGAGTTCTCATAGTCGGTTTCCACTCCGTCAGTTTTATTTCTGAATTTCTGAACAATTTTGGATTTGAATTTTCCCAAAATCTAACGTGCTCCAAATTGGATCCGGTTAGTCTCGTTGTGAAGCTCTCGTCTCCACGATCGCAACGGATCCAGTTTCATGCGATTCCAACCTCGTATAAGAAAGTTATCACGTTAAATACATGGGGTAATTAAACGAGTTAATTAACTTTATAATTAAATAAATTATTTCTTTTAAACCTTTCTTCCCTTTTAAGTAAATCGACCGAACCCAAGCTCCAATCCGTTGACCTCGAACCGTCGCCGCCACCAGAGGACGCTTGGCCATGATCGTACGCCACCTCGATGCGCGCCTATGTGGCGCCTCTCCACTGCCAGCACCGCCATCAACTCGTGGCCACCAGCCTCCTCAAACCGCGTGCATAGTCCATCACTTTCAGCTCAAAATTCGAGCAGCTCACCTTACCATTTCTGGTCAAACCGACGCCACCTTGAAGATCTCGAACCACTCCTTGATTTTTGCTTTGAAGTTGGATCGAATTGGTTCTTAATTTGGACGAAAAATCGCCTGGAACTCAGGAGCTTATTAGCCGTATAAAACGAAGAAGGCGACTAGGGTTTTAATGAAGGGCTTAGGGCAAGATTAATATATATATATATATATATATATTATTTTTATTTTATTTTATTTCGTTTTAAAAGTCAAAATCCTCACGAACTCCAAATCAAATCCAACGACTGTGTCCCCTAGCTAATTAACCCCATTCCGGACACAATGGAATATGTATCGTAATATAATTCGACTATTTTGATTAGTTTTTATCAAAATTAAAATATAATTCAATTTAAATTGAATTCAAACTCACATTTTAATTTATCGGGGCCACATACTAACTCCAAAAATTCCCGAAAAATAAATCTGGCTATGTGTTGATGATACGGTCCTAACAAAACTAATTTCATTGAATTTGGAGACCGTTTGAAAAATGGCCATTTTCTAGTCGATCCAATTTGATTGAAATTGACAAAAAATACGTTTTCTTTTGCCGCGCTCACATATTGATTCTGAAAAATATGAAAATTGGAATATAACAATAATTTGACATTCCGGATCCAACAAAATTTGTTTCGTCGAAAACGGAGGTCGTCTGTAAAATGACTATTTTTAAGGGTTATATATATATTTAAAATATAAATAAATTCCATAGCGACTATTTTGAATTTTAAACTGGACATAACTTTCAATTAATACAGTGAAATCTCAGTTTCTTACATTCGTTAGAAAGATATAATTAAACAGATTCAAATATTTCTCGTTTACTGAAATCCGATTTATTTTGAATCTTGTACATTCATTTGAAATTTAAAATCGAATTTTCAAACTACCGCGCCATTTCAGGTTCGTTATATAATTAAAATAAATTTATTCATTATAACTTCGATTGAAATAAAATTTTAGCCATTATTATTTAAAATAAATTATTTTAAATATCCAAAATCCATTAGAATAGCTAAAATAAAAAAATTAAATTGGTTTTGAAAATCCGGGTTGTTACACTAGATTTTCAGTTTGGGATCAATTGGAGTTGTTTTGTTGGTAGGCGAAATTTAAAGGTGAACCAACTAATAAATTAGGATCTAAATAGTACCGTTTTTGCAAATAGAGACCGTTTTCAACGAAATTAGTTTCATTAGGACCCCTAACGTCAAATTATACTATGACGTCCATTTTCACTATTTTTGGAGTTCGTGGGTATCGGTGTGGATTAAATGGTCAATGTTGAATAGTACCATATTAAACTAAAATAAATCCTATCCTATATCACCCTAAGAATAGGCATGCCTAAGTAATGAATCACCAACCCTACCATTTATAAAATTAACTATCCCCTACCCTATACTAAAACAGCATCCACCCTGTATGAAAATGCATAGCGTGTTATTTCTTTTCAAATTTATAAGCGCCGACCTACCCTAATTCACGTGCTAACCTACCAGCATGTATAGTCTCATCAAATAAATGAAACCCGCGCTTAAATCAAAATCAACCCCGCCACTGAAAATTAAAGAAAGTTGCAGCTCCCATAACATAGTGCTATGACGCAGCCACCCTTTCGTTTGTAATTTCATTTCAGCATAGCTGACCATATTTTCAGCTGTTTGACCTATTCTCAACACGGTACAGCGTATGCGGAAATGATGTTAATCCTATCTTAAATCTCTCTTGCCTATATATATGTCGTACCCATGTTTTTTCAGCAAACGTAGAAACTGAACCCATTTTAGAAAAAAATAATATATAAACAATAGAAGAACGCAACATTTGGGTCTGGGAAGCTATGGGAAGAATTATGGGTGGAGGCTGCACATAATGCAGGCTGGAATTTGAAGCCGAGCCTCGGGCCTTTGAAAAAAAAGAATCGGAGGCTGTAGCAGGAAAGTGGTGGAAAGACGGGAGCAGAGGGTTGAGGGGAAGTGAAGTCATGTGCAATTACAAGTGGAGGAAAAATAATTCGGGTCTGGGAAACAAAAAGCAGGAAGGAGTTTATTTTGGGCTAGGTAAATTAGTTAAGTTATTTACTTTAAATAAGTAATTAGTTAAGTAAGGATATTAATTATTTAATTAAATTGTACGCGTATACAGAATCAGACCAAACCAGAAGCGCTAGAACCATGGTAAGGAGCCCTTCATGTTGGTTTCGGTTGGGCGGAGATCTGTGGTTGTAATTAAATTAAACGACCATTTTAATTTAATTAAAACAAGGCATTTTAATGTCGAAATTAAACCAAGGTGAGTTAAACTCACTCAGTTCTTCCCGCTTATATTTTATATAAGTCGGGTGTTATAATTTGGCGCTATGGTTGCTAGTGGTTGATTGTTTGTTAAATATATATTCATATATTGATTGAATTTCTTAAATTAAACGTTGTTTTAATTTCAGTGAAAGTTAAATCGTTATTTTTAATGATTGGACCCAATGGAGGTAACTTACCTTGTTGGTCACCTTTATAAAATAAACATGTTAAATTTTCTGAATTGTTTTGTTATTTAATTGCTGCTAAATAGCCGTTTTTTACTGTTATAGAAATAATCAGTTAAATCTAGTTGAATGAATTTATGTGAGAAAATCTATATTGATGTAGAGAAGAACAAGTTGGAGGGATCCAACTGGATTCCTTAAATATATTAAATATTATTTATTTTCACATTATCACCATATGAACTGTTCTGATTGAATGATTGGTTTGATTATTGACCATTGACCTAAAATCCAATATTAGTTTTGTTTAAACCAATGGGTAGTATTGGTTGAGTAATTAATATTATATGGCCTATAAATCAATCAGATTTATAAACAAGAGAGTATAAAATTAACCTAACAGTTAAGATTTTGAATAATTGTTTTTAAGAACCAATTAAATGGAATTACTTATGTTAATGCTATTATTAATTAATTTAAAGTGAAAGATAATTGGAATCGGTTAAAGAATAAATTGTATATTGAGTTGACTAAGTCAACCATTTTAAGTGAGAATGATTATAAATTAATTTGTTTTGAATTGATCTATAAAATAGCTTTAAAATATTTGTTTAAGTTTAATAGGATTTAAAAAATGGAATTTACTATTTATTTTAGTTAACTAAGAAGTTAACTAATGTTAGTGTAATTAATAATTGAAGTAAA
This sequence comes from Allium sativum, assembly GCA_030737875.1. Taxonomy (NCBI): domain Eukaryota; kingdom Viridiplantae; phylum Streptophyta; class Magnoliopsida; order Asparagales; family Amaryllidaceae; genus Allium; species Allium sativum. Next base: position 372,159,073 of record CM060925.1, on the reverse strand, counting down.
TTATTGTAACAACCCGGATTTTTGAAGAGGTGATAGTAACGACTCAAAGATTTTGATGTTTAAATACATAAAATAAATTAAGATCTAACGTGAAATAAATATTTATATTGGATGATATTTGAGTTGATTTATAAAATGATTCCTTCCGTAAATCTATGGAAGTTTTGTCTAATATACGTGATTTACGTTAATGTCGGGATTCTTTTGTTGCTTTGATTTGAACATTCTAGAAAAATAAACATTATTAATTTGAATTTATTTGAATATTTAAAAATTCAACTTTGAAATCATATTCAGTTCGAAGAATTATATCTCGTAAATTGATTTAAGAGAGAAAAGGAAATTAATCAATTCAACTTGAAATATAGACTGTGCAATTACTTTAGAAGTGGAAAATTATTTCGAAATATGAATTAAGACTTATTTGTAAAATTAAAGGAGCTAATTATTTTAAAATTGAAATCAAAATTTTAAGTATAAAAATTTAGTGTTGAATATGTGTGCCACTTGTTTCTAACTTTCTACAAGTTTCTGCACTTGTCCTTGGCCATCTGAATTTGCTTACCACGTTGTTGTGTTCCTCTGTTTTATGGACCACATGTATTCTTCTTTATGGAGGATTACTTCGGTTGATTTATTAAAAACAGGGTACCTCTCTACAGAAGGGGGAGCTAGACAACCGCTCAGTTTTCTTCCTCAAAACCGGAAATCCCCCCCCCCCCCAAATTAATGGAAACAGTGGCCAACACGAACCTGATTAAGCCCCATCGTTCTTCCTTTGATCCACTTCCTCCACGTGGGTCACCGTCGGCTGGCCCCTCCACCTCCGAGATGGTTTTACTGCCGACGAGCACCGAACCCTATCATGAAGACCGCCTCCTTGTCTCGTCGCTGCCCAAACCCGCAGGCATGACTTCGTAATCGCACCAGATGCAGAGCATTTTAGCCTGTCCCTTATCCAACGTTATGGAATTTTGGGTCGAGAATAAAAGTGGAGGCATTTGCATGTTAATCTCCTCAAAGTCTTTGTCAATAACAAAAATTAATGATTGGGGATACTGGAAGTGACTTTCAACCGAACCTTGCAACGGCTGTCGCACTACTTCCTTCTCGTCGATAGGTGAGTTATGCTCACAAATAGTTTTGTTCAAGTGCTTAACTTACTCGGCAATTAGATTTAACAGTTAATGATGCAGTGTGGATGTTTAATTACCCTTGCTTCATGACGTATTGAAACCCTTTGTGCTATATTGGGAGTGTTTGCTGTGTTCATGGTTATATAGTGTTATTATATAACCTGCTACCTTTGGTTGTTTCTTCGAATTTTCTGACATTAAATATTGCATTGGCCTTTGTTACTCTTCATGAATTGTACTGGAATTTTTGGTTACTGCGTTTTGCAGAGTTGCATGAATTTGTCTTTACACATGTTGAATACATGCTTTACTATATGGACATTTTGCTGAAGGCTAAGTTTGGGTTTGTTCAAGTTGTTTGCATTGTATTTGTGATTAAGTTGTCCTTACTTGTCTTTGTCTGATTTCTAGGTCATTTTCTGTTTTAATGGCCTATGATTGAATTGATAGGCAAGTTGATGGCAGATCATTTTGTGTTGATCAACTCTAATCTTTTCTATGAGGCCTCAACTTAATTTTGTTCATGCTTTTTGTTTTACTGATTACTTCAGTTATGGGTTTCCTTTATCATTTGGATTTGATTTCATAGCAGTGAAATTTCATTTTATTATTAATACTATGTTTTGTTTTACTGTAAGTGGAAACTAGTATGTTAAACATATTAAATGCTGAAATGGACTATGCCGAGTGATTACATGAATGACGTTGCTTTTGTTATTTTGATTATCTGTACTATGTTAATCCATATGTTTAATGAATAATTATTTTTGTAAGAAGGTGAAAATGGTTTCACCGCTTCGATTGATATAGTTTAACGATATTCATTGTACAGTTCTATTTATGTACGTGCTAATTTGATTAGTTTCATTTCCTTTGTAACCTTTTGCTTCAACATTCTTTGGGCCTATATTCCAAGTTGTCAAGCTTGTATGAAAAGGATTTTATTAGACTAATAGTTGAATACACAGCTTTAACAAAAATACAGTGCATAAGTCTATCTGTAAGATTAATTTTGAGAGTTAGATGATCTTAAACATATAGTTTTGTGTTTTTGTACGGTTTCCAAGCGACAACATATGTATATGAGCTTATCATAAATATAATTTTATATTATTGTATGTGATAAAAAATTTGACACTTGACATCATAAAGAACTTCCTACATTCAAAGCATTCCACATTTATCCATATAATAACAAAATGTGAAACTGTAATTACTTGATTCGTTAAGGTTTAAATAAAGTAAAATGAAACAATAGTTGTTGATTAGTTTTGCATTATGTAATGTGATACCATGCCACATTTCGACGTACTGTAAATAATGTATTACATTCTATGAAGTCTATTTCTGTGCATGACACAAATGTGTAGACAAGTATTAATTTGTTTCTGCAAATTTTCTTCTGAAATTAGTTATTGCTGTCACACATGATTGACTGAAAAACCTTAACTTGATAATGTCGTGCCTGATACAAGCCCGTATGCGAAGAACGGGTCTCATACTAGATTATTATGTAATTGTTGAAGATGAATGCAGTTTTCGTTTTTTCAGCAATTCTTCTATTATTTGCAAGCCATTTCATAATTGATAATGTAAAATTTCCATTTATTTCAATTCATAATTTGCCAATATTTCTTGTTAATTTTGCTAGTTAAGGCTTTGCACATTCGCATCTAGTACATATTAACGTCAGTTTAGCTTTGAAATCTTGTTTTCCAAATTCTGGTGTTCTCTTTCCTTGAATATGCGAGAGCAGTTGTGCATTATATCAAGTCATTAAATCCGGCACCTGCTCCAATTCTTATTCTGTATCAAATCCCACCTTTTAAACCTTGTTGTAGTTCCTGCTCGGTTAGATAGAGTCTTGTCTTCAATAGAGTAAGCCAATACTGATAATACATTATTTAAAACCATATAAACAAAGAATATGGACCGTTGGAAGTATATCATATCCTTGGTAGATAAACAGTACAAACTGGCATGTATAACGCTTTAGCATATGTCCCCTCCTACCATGCTTTGATACTGTTGCGCCCTATTTAGCTTGTCTTTGTTTGCACCATGTTCCTATTTGTGTTCCGCAGACTCGTTCATGTTGCATTCCATGTCCCTTTTCTTCGTGTCGTCTCCAACTATTTTGTTTACCCTGCCTCTACTGGCCGTATCTTGTATTACTGACATCGTTCTCGCTTGTGCATGTCTCATGTACTATCGAATTGCTGGAGCACCCTGTTTGACATACCCCTATTGAAGCTGATGCCATTATATACTTCGGTTGTCATCATTTCACCTGACCTATTGTATGTTGTTATCATCATGTGGCCATATGATCTATTATATTTGGCATTCTCGATCTTGTTTCCCTTATGAACCGACACACGTGCACAAAGCTTGTCAAAAGCTGTAATTTATTAAAGAAATTTTTGTATAAATTTATATTCTTCCACTGTGTAAACGTTGTAAACTCTGATATGTGAATAAAATTTTATTTTGCTGTTATTGTTGAGCACTACGATTCTGTGTTAAATTCCATTTTAAACCCTGTAAGCCGATAATAATCCGTCGTTTTGAACGCTTCGAGTTGGTTAATCACTGACTTGGGGCAGTCAAAATGGCGGGTTATTACATTTGGTATCAAAGCCAGGTTTTTCTAAAACTCAGCTTATTAGGTTTAAAACTCGTTAGAGATAATGTGGAAATACCCTGAAATGTGTGGGATTGACACTTGAATCGCTCATGAGAGAGCGCATTTTTGGGAAGAATATCATATTTTAATGAGATTGTGAAAACAACAACAACAACAACAATAATAATAATAATATATAAGTGATTTTTAAAAGGAGATTTCTTTTGGTTAAAAATAAAGATGGAAAATGAGTATGGGGTTTTGAAAAATACTTCGAATTTGAAAAATAGAGATTCGAACGATGTCCAATTTGAAAATGGTTGTTAAACAATAACTGAACCAATTTTTAAAATTGGCTCGGATCAGTATAAAGTAAGAATACCCGTGAAAATAATACAAACAACTAAAAGTAAATTAGTTAGTTTTCTTTGATAGATATATGGTTTGAATTGAGTACAGTTTCCATTGGGATATTCTGTTTGATGAGGATTTTGAATAAACGGATTAGTAATACCAAGCAGTGTGGGACGTTTGGTAATACTTTTCTGGTTACTCTCTTGACTTCTCATATGGAATATTCAATTGTTTTTGTTTGTGAGTTTCGCTTCGTTATTATAAATAATGAGATATAGAAGCATGTGTTATATTTGAATAATTACTATTAAGTGTATACTTCAATTAATAAATTGAAGTGTTTTCTAAGTTGACATGCTTTTATGCCATTAATGACAATACTTTTTGTTCTATATCACAACTATTGTGATTTGATTTATTTTGTCATATGATGTTTCTTATGAGTATCATATTGATTTATATATGACACTCTGGCTTGATTTATTTTATCATATTGTTATATTATAATATTGCTTTATATATGATAATTGTTATGAGTATCATATTGATTTATATATGGTACTCTGATTTGATTATATTATCGTATTGCTTTATATATGATAATTGTTATGAGTACCATATTGATTTATATATGATACTCTGATTTGGACTATATAATCATATTAATTTATGTATGATAATTGATATATTGATTGATATTCTGATTTGGATTATATTATCATATTGATTTATGTATGATAATTGATATATGGATTGATACTCTGATTGAATTATATTATCATATCGATTTATGTATGGCAATTGATATATTGATTTATACTCTTGACAATAAAAAAAAAGCCATGAAGATTTTATTGATTTGATTAATTTTCATAAGATATTTATTATAAGTATCTTATTGTTTGAGTATCACATTGATTTATATATAGTACTCTATTTTGGGTTATTTTATCATATTATTTTTACATATGATAAATGTCGTGTGGATTTCATTAGTTATGATACTCTGACCTAATTATTATGAGTATCCTATTAACTTATATGTTTTTGTTGAGAGTTTGACATGGATTTAGATGTGATACTTTGTTTTGATTTAATTTATCATATTGATTTACATATGATACTTGTTAAGAGCATCGCATTGATTTATGGGTGATAGTTTGGTTACCCTTATTATGGGTATCATATTGATTTATATGTGGTACTCTAACCCAGTTTATTTTATCATATTGGTTTAAATAAGATAAATGCCTTGAGATTTTGATTTAAATAAGCTACTTTATTAGTTTCCTCTACCGTTTCATTGCACTTGTTATGGGTATCATATTGATTTATATATGATACTATGTTATAGTTTGCTCTTACCATTTTATTATTATTTATATGGAATTGTTATGAGCATGTATTTGGGATGAGAATTGAAGCTTCTAAGAGATTGAGGAATCAAAGTTTGAAATTTTCTGGGAAGAAGTTATAGATGCGACGTTAGAACTTCGTAATGTTGTATATAAACCCGACTAAATTGCGAGGACGCAGTTGCTTTAAGGGGGGGAGTCTGTAACGACCCAGGTTTTTGAAGAGGTGATAGTAACAACTCAAAGGTTTCGATGTTTAAAGACATAAAATAAATTAAGATCTAACTTGAAATGAACATTTATATTGGACAATATTTGAGTTGATTTATAAAATGATTCCTTCCGTAAATCTATTGAAGTTTTGTCTAATATACGTGAATTAAGTTAACGTCGGGTTTCTTTTGTTGCTTTAATTCGAACATTCTAGAAAAATAAACTTTATTAGTTTGAATTTATTTGAAAATGTAACTTTGAAATCATATTGAGTTCGAAGAATTATATCTCGCGAATTTGATTTAAGAGAGAAAAGGAAATTAATCTATTCAACTTGTAATATAAACTGTGCAATTAATTTAGAAATGGAAAATTATTTTGAAATATGAATTAAGACTTTTTGTAAAATTAAAGGAGCTAATTATTTTAAAATTGAAATCGAATTGTTAAATATAAAAATTTAGTGCTGAATATGTGTTCCACTGTTTCCACCTTTCTACAAGTTTCTACACTTGTCCTTGGCCATCTGAATTTGCTTAACATGTTGTTGTGTTCCTTGGTTTTATGGATCACGTGTATTCTTCCTTCTGAAGGATTCCTTTGGTTGACTTATTAAAAACAGGGTACCCCTCTACAGAAGAGGGAGCTCGACAGCCGCCCACTTTTCCTCCTCAAAACCGAAAAAAAATTCCCCCAAATTAATTGAAACAATGGCTAACACGAACCCGATTAAGCCCCATCGTTCTTCCTTTGATCCACTTCCTCCATGTGGGTCATCATCGGCACCTCCAAGATTGTTTTACTGCTGACGAGCACCGAACCCTGTCATGAAGACCGCCTCCTTATCTCGTCGCTGCCCGAACCCGCAGGCACGACTTCGCAATCGCACCAGATGCAGAGCATTTTAGCCTATCCCTTATCCACCATTAAGGAATTTTTGGTTGAGAATAAAAGTGGAGGCATTTGCATGTTGATCTCCTCAAAGGCTTTGTCGATTACAAGAATTAATGAAAAAGATACTGGAAGTGTCTTTCAACCGAACCTTGCAACGGCTGTCGCACTACTTCCTCCTCGTTGATAGGTGAGTTATGCTTACAAATAGTTTTGTTCAAGTGCTTAACTTAGTCGGCAAATAGATCCAACAGTCAATGATGCAGTGTGGATGTTGAATTACCTTTGCTTCATGACGTTTTGTGAAACACCCCACCTCCGTTAAGGTCATTCACAAAGGGAATGCCTTAACTTCGGTGGAGCGCTATAGGTAAAAGATACAGATAATTTACAAGACAGACACATAATAGCGGAAAAACTAAATTTATTTCATAAGCACGAGGTTTAGTCAAAATATTACAACAACTGTCTCAAAACAACTACCAATTCATTAAAACAAAATCTTTGTCTTGATTAAAACATAAAGAAGCATAAAATAAAAATAAGGCAGCATAAATCCCTAATAAGAGTGTATCTGAAGCCATAGCCCAAGGAAAGAGAATCCAAGAAATACATCTACTCTCTTCAAGCTGGAAAGGGTCTGTACTAAGCTGAAGTGTTCCCTCCCTGTGGACCTTTGGGGGGGGGGGGATGGAAGAAAAGAAGGCGAAAGAAAATGGGTCAGACATAAGTCCGGTAAGTCCATTGATTTTTCAGCATAAGAACAAGAAAAAGGACCATGACATGAATAAGATGAACATAGGACAATACCAGAATAACAAGATAACATAAGACAAGATAAGGCAGATTAAACTGAATATACTATCGCACCCATTTCTATTCCTATGCACCTACTGGCTATTGTTTCAACCGGCCTCACGTGTTCATAACAAAGTGATCCCCTTTTTCGATCGGCTCCTACATGTATACGTTTTCTACTTGTGTCGTTCGGCCCCGCTTGATTGTAGATACCTGTGCTGGTCCAACATGGGGGTATCAAATCCTATGGTGGCAACCTAACACAATTCGAGATGCGTAGTGTATAACTACTGATGCCCAGTGCCTGCTTTTTCCACCCCGGAGTATGTGCACTCCCGTACTCCGTCGGAACCTACATTGACGCACCACCCGCCGTTGTTTTGACCGCTTATAATCAGCCCAGTAATTGTGCCCCATCCTTCCTAGTTCAGGGTACCATGATACATCTATGTGGGTTACTACTGAAATGGGTCCCCGTTACTAGGGTTTCCTAATCAACATGTTAAAATGGTTAAGTGTTCTCAAATTAACCTAACCCCACCCATCAGTTTAGTTAACATGTTGTATTGGTTAAGTGTTGCCTTAATTAACTTAACCCTACCTTCTTAGCATGCATGTTCCCTAGCTTTAATTCATTCATTAAAGCACCAACCTCTTACATTAGATCTATATTGTTGAGGTCGCTAGATGTGCCTGTCAGTTCCGGGCAATCTTACACCGCAACTCAATCTAACCTCGGGTTCTTTTGGGCTTGATGCGCTAACCTCTCACATTATATCTATATTGTTACGATTGTTGGATGTGCCGGGCGGTTCCGGCCAGTCTTATACCGTAACTCAATCTTACCTCGGGTCAGGCATATTCGTCTTTTACTTAATTTACATATTTACCCTTCATATTTATATGTAAATTATCCACAATTATTGTCATTCAAGACATGCCCCATTTACCCTCTAAATCATGTTCACAATTTTTAGGTATATAAATTATACCATTTCATGCTACTAATCATCTACATGATTATGAGCCAAACTATGCCAATAATATGTAATTTAATGTTTTTCCCAACGTTACCCCCGTTATACGCTCGCATAATTCACATACAAAGTTAGGCTCGCAACTTAGCCTAACTCATAAACAAAAAGGGTAAAGAAAGGAGCATGTACCATTCTAACAACATAAAATAATATGGATCTAACTAAACACGTGTCATACAAATTTGGCATAGAACCATGAACTTGCATTTTAGATCCAATTAACATGAATCTTAAGCATATGAATGAGAACTTGCATAGAATTACACAAATCCAATTAGGCATGCAAATGTGAACTTGCATTTGAGTTGGATTAACATAGATCTAAAGATATGAGAATGTAGATCTAAACATATAGGTATATATGACTTAGCCTAAAAATTTGCATGTAACATAACATGAAAGAATAACCAAACTTACATACAACATGATAGGCTCATTCCCAAATTACTATATAACATGATAGGTTCATCACCAAATTACTATACATCATGATAGATTCATCACCAAATTGCTTTACAACATGATGAATTGTTTCAATTCCAATAGTTTCGTAGGCATAGGAAATTTCAGAAAACATAAATCAGAATATGATCTTTTCACAAATAGGCACCGTTTTAGTTTCACTTTATTACAAATCATGACTTTTATTTGTTCACATCTAAAGAATAACTGAACTTAAAAACAAAAGAAAAATCTTGTTTTCTGGGATCTGTTTTTTGAAATTGAAAAGCTATCCTTTGATGTAGACTATTGGTTCTCTAATCTTAATTTGGTTTGAGGCTTCTAACTTGCTTCCTAGCTTGCTTTCTAGTTGGAGAAGAATGGCGGCTACTCTAGCTTGGCCATGGATAGCATGACTGCTCCTTGGAATAAAATTGCGTCGTTTAGGGTTAAGTGTTGGGGTTGTTTATATAGAAGTTTAAATTAATGTAAGCCGTTAGATTAACCTAGAAGAAATCAGAGCCATCCAGACCAAATAGAGCTATCCAGAAACCGCCACCTATTCCTTAGTGACTCAGCAACGAGTCGGAATTCGTCACTGTTCAGATCAGAAGACAGGAGTCGGCACCTATGTTGACTCCCCTATAGGGAGGTCGACACCTATATCGAATCCCTCCGGGGGGGTCGACCCCCTGGGCGGGGATTTTCCCTCTCAGCCTCATTTGCCTAAATTTGAAATTCGAACTGTTTTTTCGATTTAATTATTATTTATATTTAATTTCTTATTTAACATGAAATCTTATGAACTCCATAATTTCTTCATACGGAGTTCAATTTATGCAAACTCGGACTCTATCTGAAGCAGAATTCCGAGATGAACGCAATGGTGTAACCCATTACCCTTAATTCTCAATCTTATAATTAAGTGTTCTTTAATTCGTTACTTTAATAAACATAGAAAATTCAGGGTGTTACATTCTCCCCTCCTTAATGGATTTCGTCCCCGAAATCTTAAAGTTAAGATGAATGTACGTCCTACCATCCATTCATCCATCTACTCAACTATCAAACACAGGCATCCATTGTCCTTAAAAAGGATTTCTAATGCTTTCATGAATGTATGCATAGTGTGTGTATATGTCCTTGTCTAATGCAAAATCAGGCGGTCTACTGATTCAGTTGACCACCTTAATGCAAATTATGTCAGTGCCATGAGTCCATTATGTATGCAATTATTCCTAATCATACTTTCTACATGAGTGCACTATCATTCATAAAAATGCAACATCCATTTGATAACACATCAAGTTTCAGTCCATATACAAATAAATATATGCATATGCAATATGAAAGTGACTAAGCCGATCTAACACCTAATGTGTGTGTATATGTATCCACTTGCAACCACTTGCAACCATCAATCATAACATGTTTCAAACAGATGTTTACATCCATTGGTTTATACCTAAGGATATGGAATAGGACCGAGGAGATATACTTAAAAAGGTAGATACAAGCATGTATAAACTTATGGAAAAAGAGATCAAGGATGTACCCTCAAAAAGAAAAGGATAGGGTGCGCGTATCTTGTAATCAGTCTCCCAAGTCGCGTCTTCCTCAGCGTTACCCCATTTAACTTTAACAAGCTTGACTTCACGGTTGCGTAGCTTTTTGACTTTTGCCCCTAAAATACGAGTTGGAACTCTTCTCACAGTCGCTTCTCATTCCACTTCTACTTACTCTAGTATGCTTGGCTCCACAACTTCCGCAGACTCATGTAAGCACTTTCGTAGTTGAGAAACATGAAAAACATTATGAACTCCAGCCAGTCTTTCGGGTAGCTCTACTCTGTAAGCCTCTCCAAATCCTTTCAATGATAAGAAATGGTCCTACAAATCTTGGTGCTAACTTTCCTATGGACCCAAAGCGAATGACATTCCTCAAAGGAGATACTTTAAGGAACATCCTATCTCCAACCTCAAACTCAAGGTTGGACCTTCTTTTGTCCTCGAAGGACTTCAGTCTATCTTAGGCAGTTTTCATTCGTCTTCGTATCAAGTCCACCTTTTCTGAAGTTTCTCTGATATGTCTGGCCCAAGTATGAGCTTGTCAGTAGACTCCCAACAACAAGTTGGTGATCGGCATGGTCTTCCATATAAAGCTTCGAAGGGTGCCATGCCTATGGCGGCTTGATATCTATTGTTGTAAGCGAATTCCACCAAAGGAAGATGATCCTCCCATGTTCCTTCAAATTCAAGAATGCACAATCTCAAGAGGTCTTCTAATACTCTATTCACCCTTTCCGTCTGGCCATCGGTTTGGGGGTGATAGGCCGTGCTTAAGCATAGCTGTGTGCCTACAGCCTCTTGTAAACTCCTCCAAAACTCGCTCATAAAGATTGGATCTCGATCACTCACTATGATGGAGGGTATCCCATGGAGTCGAACTATCTCTCTAAGATAAATGGATGCTAAAGACGAGGCAGTACTACTACTCTTAACAGGTATAAAGTGAGCGCTTTTAGTGAGCCTGTCCACTATTACCCAAATACTGGTATTGCCCCTTCATGACCTAGGCAACCCATCAACAAAGTCCATCGAAGTGCTATCCCATTTCCACTGTGGGACCTCTAGAGGTTGAAGCAGACCACCAGGCTTCTTCTGCTCCGTTTTGACTTGGTGGCATATCAAGCAATTAGAGATGAACTCAGCTACATCCCTCTTCATGTCATTCCAAGAGAAAACCCTTTTTATGTCTTTACACATCTTGTCTCCACCTGGGTGTATGGTCAACTTAGAATGGTGTGCTTCTTCGAGAATCATCTTTACCAAATCCCTTGCTTGTGGGACGCATAGTCTTCCATCCCCCCTCAACCAACCCTTATCATCGATGGAGTATCTATTGAGGTAACTAGAAGTCTCACCCCTAATTACCTTATCCATTACATCAACTAGGTGAGGGTCTTCATATTGCGCGGTTCTTATTGAGTCCAAAAGAGTAGGCTGCACTTCTAGCGATGCTAACAAACCATGTACACCTTCAGACGAGGGTCTAAAATCAAAGTTTGCTATGTACTCCAAGCTTTGCCTTTCTACAAAGAGAGGACTTATGGTCAGCTTCTTTCTACTCAAGGCATCTTCTACCACATTGCCCTTGCCGGGGGTATATTAAATATCAAAATCATATGAGGCAAGGAACTCCATCCACCTTTGTTGTCTTAAGTTAAGATATTTCTGTGAGAAAAGGTAATTTAATGATATATGATCAGTAAACAGTTCAAACTTTTCTCCTAGCAGGTAATGATGCCATGATTTAAGAGCGAAAACAATGGCAGCTAGCTCCAAATCATGAGTTGGGTAGTTCTTCTCATGTACCTTCAATTGCCTTCCCCCATAACAAACTACCTTGCCTTCTTGCATCAAGACAACGCCTAATCCTATACCGCATGCGTCCGTGTATACTGTAAACATTTTTCTCCCATCAGGCAATGTCAGAACTGGGGCTGTTGTAAGAGCCCTTTTCAAATGTTGGAAAGCAACATCGCGATCCAAATCCCAAGCGAAAGTTAGGTTCTTCTTCGTCAACCTTGTAAGTGGGAATGAGATTTTCGCAAAGTCTTTTCTGAACGTTCGGTAAAAGCCCGCTAGTCCGAGAAAGCTTCGGACTTCGATTGCATTCTGTGGAACCTTCCAATCTTGCGGCGCAACTAATTTTGCGAGGTCCACAGCTATCCTCTCTTTGGACACCACATGTCCAAGGAACCTTACTTCTTCTCTTCAGAAATGGCATTCGGAGAATTTTGCCTTCAACTAATGTACACGAAGAGTATCCATGACTTCCGTTAAATGCAAAGCATGCTCTTCTTCACCCTTCGAGAAATCAAAATGTCGTCCACGAAGACCACTACAAACTTATTAAGAAACTCCCTGAACACCCTGCTCATCAAGTCAACAAAATAAGCGGGTGTGTTTGTCAAGCCGAAAGGCATGACAAGCCATTCGAAGAAACCATCCGGGGTCCTGAACGCGGTCTTACCAATGCTGTCTTCATCCACTCTTAGCTGATGAAACCTGATAGCCAGATCTAGTTGGGAGAGAACCGACGCACCTACAAGCTGATTAAACAAGTCGACTATTCTTGGAAGTGGATGCCTATTGTTCTTCGTCAGCTTGTTTAGCTCCCTATAATCAATGCACAGGCGAAGTGAACCATTCGCTTTGGTTGCAAATACTACTGGAGCACCCCATTCAGAAATACTCCGCCTTATGAACCCCTTTTCGAGCAGCTCTTTAACTTACTTGCTGAGCTCTTTCCTCTCCCTCGGAGCCATGTGTCGAACAGGTATAGCTACGGGTTTTGCATTATCAACAAGGTATATGCAGAAGTCTATCTCCCACTTTGGAGGTAAGCCCTTCACCTCTTCAAATACATCTGAGTATTCATGGACTACCCTAACAGACTTTAAGTTTTCAACAGACGCATCTAGAGATTCTAGGTAGCCAAGCATAACAAAATTCATGGGATTACAAGAGATTTCGAGAGTGTTACCGAGGTGAGTCATAAGTCTAACCACTCTCTTTTCACAATCGAGGATGACACCATTACTGGATAACTAATCCATGCCTAGAATCAACCCATAGCCCATGAAGCCCAAAACATAGGCATTACATCTAAACCCAACGCTTAGTATAGAAATTTCTAAATCCAAACAATTCATTGATAAATAAGCCGAGCCCCCAATTGGATTTGAAACAACCAAAGGATCCTCTACTATACTGGTGTCTAGGTGCAGGGATTCAACTAAAGCATTAGATATAAAAAAGTGCGATGCACCAGAATCAAAGAGTGTACGAACAATATGGTCAAAAAGATAAACTAAACTCTCAACAGAAATAATTTTTACCTCGTTCTTGTGGAGGTTCTATGAGAGCGTGAACCTGCTCTCTAGAAGTAGATCCAATCCTCTGCCCTTGCCCTTGCTTTCTTGGGCAGTCCTTAGCCATGTGTCCTGTCTCGCCGCATTGAAAACAACCACCTATCTTCCTCTTCTTATTTCTGCAGTCCTTAATCAAATATCCAGGAATGCCACAAAAATTACACCTCCTCTTGTCACGGGGTTTGTATTCTTCCCGCCCTTCTTGGAATCCGTCTTCTTATTATGCGATCCCTTCACTTTCTTATCTTGAGGTACTTCCACCTTTGCCTCTTTCTTGCCATCCTTGTCTTCCTCCTGTAACAATGCCATGTCCACCATTCTCTCATAAGTCGCGCCCATAGGTATATCGGATATAGCTAGGCTATGTAGTGGATCATTCACCCCTTTAAGAAAACGGAGAGCCTTTTTATGTGGAGTGCTCACTAACTCCAGTCCGAATCTAGCCAACTAGATGAATTGGTTGATGTATTCCTTGACCGACATACTTCCCTGTTTGAGAGCTAAGAACTTCTCCATCTGTAGGCTTTGTTCAGCTTGTGAGAGGAATTTCGTTTCAAACGTCATTCTGAAGTCCTCCCAAGTTTCAACAGGTCTCTCAGCATTAGTAACTTCCCACCAATAAGAGGCTTCGTCTTTAAGCAACCATACAGCCAACTGTATCTTCTGCCTATCGTCCACATCGAAGAAAACAAACAAATCCTCAGTTTCTTTGAGCTGGTTTCTTGCTTCTACAAATGACTCAGACCCATTAAAGTTCTTTCCACCCATGGCTCGAAAGTCTCTACACATCTTTGAGAAAGCATTTGCACGTGGAGGAGGAGGAACGCCTGTAGCTAGGGGAGGAGGAACATCTGCTGGGCCTGCATCATTAGCCCTAGCCTCTGGGTACCTTCTGAACTAGCCAGGTACCGGTACGCCATCTGGAAGGTTAAGATCCCCAGACATGATGAAACGAAAAAGAAAAGATTCAAAATAAAGGATAGAAAGATAGTGCATATGGCTTTGGGGATTATGCCTTTTAAAAATAAAAACAACACTTTTTCTTGAAAATGCTTCTTTAAACTTCTTTTTGAAAATTAGTTCCCAAAATTTTTATCCCATCTGGCAACCATCTGCTCTGATACCAAGTGAAACACCCCACCTCCGTTAAGGTCACTCACAAAGGGAATGCCTTAACTTCGGTGGAGTGCTATAGGTAAAAGATACAGATAAAATATTACAACAACTGTCTCAAAACAACTTCCAATTCATTACAACAAAATCTCTGTCCTAATTAAAACATAAAGAAGCATAAACTAAAAATAAGGCAACATAAATCCCCAATAAGAGTGTATCCGAAGCCATAGCCCAAGGAAAGTGAATCCAAGAAATACATCTATTCTCCTCAAGCTGGAAAGGGTGTGTACTAAGTTGAAGTGTTCCCTCCCTACGGACCTGGGGGGGATGGGAGAAAAGAAGACGAAAGAAATGGGCCAGACAGTAGTCTGGTAAGTCCACTGATTTTTCAGCATGAGAACAAGAAAAAGGATCATGACATGAATAAACTGAGCATAGGACAATACCAGAATAACAAGATAACATAAGACAAGATAAGGCAGGTTAAACTGAATAATACTATTGCACCCATTTCTATTTCTCTGCACCTACTGGCTATTGTTTCAACCAGGCTCACGTGTTCATAACAAAGTGATCCCCTTTTTCGATTGGCTCCTACTCGTATACGTTTTCTACTTGTGTCATTCGGCCCCGTTTGATTGTAGATACTTGTGCTGGTCCCACCATGGTGTGTAAATCCTATGGTGGCAACCCGACACAATTCCAGATGCACAGTGTATAACTACTGATGCCTAGTGCCTGCTTTTTCCACTCTAGAGTACGTGCATGCCCGTACTCTGTCGGAACCTACTCTGACACACCACCCGCCGTTGTTTTGATCGCTTATGATCAGCCTAGCAATCGTGCCCCACCCCCGCCTAGTTCAGGGTACCATGATACATCTATGTGGGTTACTGCTGAAATGGGTCCCCGTTACTAGGGTTTCCTAATCAACATGTTAAATGGTTAAGTGATCTCAAATTAACCAAACCCCACCCATCAGTTTAGTTAACATGTTGTATTGGTTAAGTGTTGCCTTAATTAACTTAACCCTACCTTCTTAGCCGCCTGTTCCCTAGCTTTAATTCATTCATTAAAGCACCAACCGCTCACATTAGATCTATATTGTTGCGGTCACTGGTTGTGCCGGTCGGTTTTGGACAGTCTTACACTACAACTCAATCTAACCTCGGATTCTTTTGGGCTTGATGCGCTAACCTTTCACATTAGATCTATATTGTTACGGTTGCTGGATGTGTCGGGCGGTTCCGGCCAGTCTTACACCGTAACTCAATCTAACCTCGGGTTAGGCATATTCGTCTTTTACTTAATTTACATATTTTCCCTTCATATTTATATGTAAATTATCCACAATTATTGTCATTCAAGTCATGCGTCATTTACCCTCTAAATCATGTTCATAATTTTTAGGTATATAAATTATACCATTTCATGCTACTAATCATTTACATGATTATGAGCCAAACTATGCCAATAAAATATGTAATTTAATGTTTTCTCCAACGTTACCCCCA
Organism: Allium sativum; assembly: GCA_030737875.1. Taxonomy (NCBI): domain Eukaryota; kingdom Viridiplantae; phylum Streptophyta; class Magnoliopsida; order Asparagales; family Amaryllidaceae; genus Allium; species Allium sativum. The sequence continues at coordinate 372,142,656 of CM060925.1, read as the reverse complement.
TTATACGCTCGCATAATTCACATCGAACGTTAGGCTCGCAAATTAGCCTAACTCATAAACAAAAAGGGTAAAGAAAGGAGCATGTACCGTTCTAACAACATAAATAATATGGATCTAACTAAACATGTGTCATATAAATTTGGCATAGAACCATGAACTTGCATTTTAGATCCAATTAACATGAATCTCAAGCCTATGAACGGGAACTTGCATAGAATTACACAAATCCAATTAGGCATGTAAATGTGAACTTGCATTTGAGTTGGATTAACATAGATCTAAACATATGAGAATGTAGATCTAAACATATAGGTGTATATGACTTAGCCTAAAAACTTGCATGTAACATAACATGAAAGAATCACCAAACTTATATACAACATGATAGGTTTATTCCCAAATTACTATACAACATGATAGGTTCATCACCAAATTACTATACAACATGATAGATTCATCACCAAATTACTATACAACATGATGAATTGTATCAATTCCAATAGTCTCGTATGCATAGGAAATTTCAGAAAACATAAATCATAATATGATCATTTTACAAATAGGCACCGTTCTAGTTTCACTTTATTACAAATCATGACTTTTATTTGTTCACATCTAAAGAATAACTGAACTTACAAATAAAAGAACAATCTTGTTTTCTGGGATCTGTTTTCTGAAACTGAAAAGCTATCCTTTGATGTAGACTATTGGTTCTCTAATTTTAATTTGTTTTGAGGCTTCTAACTTGCTTCCTAGCTTGCTTTCTAGTTGCAGAAGAATGGCAGCTACTCTAGTTTGGCCATGGACAGCATGATGGCTCATTGGAATGAAATTGTGTCATTTAAGGTTAAGGGTTGGGGTTGTGTATATAGAAGTTTAAATTAATGTAAGCCGTTAGATTAGCCTAGAATAATTCAGAGCCATCCAGACCAAATAGAGCTATCCAGAAATAGCCACCTTTGCCCTAGTGACTCAGCAACGAGTTAGAATTCTTCACTGTTCGGATCAGAAGACAGGAGTCGACCGCTACAGAGGGGGGTCGACACCTATGTGGACTCCTCTATAGGGGGGTCGACACCTACATCGACTCCCCCTAGAGGGGGTCGACCACCTGAGCGGGAATCTTCCCGCTCAGCCTCTTTTTCCTATATTTGAAATTCGAACTGCTTTTTCGATTTAATTATTATTTATATTTAATTTCTTATTTAACATGAAATCTTCTAAATTCCATAACTTCTTCATACAAAGTCCGATTTACGCAAACTCGGACTCTATCTCAAGCAGAATTCCGAGACGAATGCAATGGCGTAAACCGTTTCCCTTAATTCCCAATTTTACAATTAAGTATTCTTTAATTCGTTACTTTAATAAACATAGAAAATACAGGGTGTTACATTTTGAAACCCTTTGTGCCATACTGGGAGTGTTTGTTGTGTTCATGGTTATATAATGTTAATATATAACCTGCTACCTTTGGTTGTTTCTTCGAATTTCCTGACATTAATATTTCATTGGTCTTTGTTACTCTTCATGAATTGTACTGGAAGTTTATGGTTACTGTGTTTTGCAGAGTGGCATGAATTTGTCTTTACATATGTTAAAAACATGCTTTACCATATGGACGTTTTGCTGAAGGCTTAATTTGGGTTTGGTCAAGTTGTTCGCATCGTATTTGTGTTTTAAGTTGTCCTAACTTGTCTTTGTCTATTTTCTGGGTCATTTTCTGTTTTAATGGCTTATAATTGAATTGATAGGCATGTTGATGGAAGATCATTCTGTGTTGATCAACTCTAATCTTTTCTATGAGGCCTCAACTTAATTTTGTACTTTTTGTTTTACTGATTACTTTGATTGTGGGTTTCCTTTATAATTTGGATTTGATTTCATAGCAGTGAAATTTCATTTTATTATTAATACTATGTTTTGTTTTACTATAAGTGGAAACTGGTATGTTAAACAAATTAAATGCTGAAATGGACTACGCTGAGTGATTACATGAATGATGTTGCTTTTGTTATTTTGATTTTCTGTACTATGTTAATCCATATGGAAGTTGTTTAATGACTAATTATTTTTGTAAGAAGGTGAAAATGGTTTCACCGCTTCGATTGATATAGTTTAACGATATTCATTGTACAATTCTGTTTATGTATGTGCTAATTTGATTGGTTTCATTTCCTTTGTAACCTTTTGCTTCAACATTCTTTGGGCCCATATTCCAACTTGTCAAGCTTATATGAAAAGATTTCTATTAGACTGATATTTGAATACACAAATTTAACAAAAATACAGTGCATAAGTCTATCTATAATATTAATTTTGAGAGTTAGATGATCTTAAACATATAGTTTTGTGTTTTTGTAGGTTTTCCAAGCGACAACATTTGTATGTGAGCTTATCATAAATATAATTTTATATTATTGTATATGTTAACTAATTTGACACTTGACGTCATAAAGAACTTCATATATTCGAAGCGTTACACATTTATCCATATAACAACAAAATGTGAAGTTGTAATTACTTGATCCTTTAAGGTTTAAATAAAGTAAAATGAAACAATAGTTGTTGATTAGTTGTGCATTATGTAATGTGATACCATGCCATATTTCAACGTATTGTAAATATTGTATTGCATTCTTTGAAGTCTATTTCTGTGCATGACACAAACGTGTAGACAAGTATTTATTTGTTTCTGCAATTTTTCTTCTGAAATTAGTTATTCCTGTCACACAAGATTGACTGATAATCTTAACTTGATAATGTCGTGCCTGATACAAGCACGTATGCGAAGCATGGGTCTCATACTAGTTTATTATGTAATTGTTGAAGATGAATGCAGTTTCCGTTTTTTCAGCAATTCTTCCATTATTTGCAAGCCATTTCGTGATTGATAATGTAAAATTTCCATTTATTTCAATTCATAATTGCCACTATTTCATGTTAATCTTGCTAGTTAAGGCTTTGCTCAATTGTATCTAGTACATATTAATATTAGTTTAGCTTTGAAAACTTGTTTTCCAAATTATGGTGTTCTCTTTCCTTGAATATGCGAGAGCTGAAACGACCCAAACTTCCCCATAAAGGAAAGCCCGGACTGAGTTGAGAACACGACAAATCATAACACAAATAACAGAACATTTCATTTCTTATTACAACAATTTACATTAGAGTAAAAGAATATGCAGAGTATGAACAAATAATATACATTTGATAAACATCAGAGATTTACAAATTACAATACAAAACCAAATTGAAAGAGATACATGGATACAGAGCTTTTCGAATATCATTCCAGATATAAACCAGGATCCTGTGAATATAATTCTGCCAAACCAAAACTACTAGCTGCCCGTGTGGAAAATAGGGGCACCCAGAGTTTAGGTTAAAACAATAGACTCCGGGTCAGTCATGTGACTAGTGCGAGAACTAAAACAGTAACTTAAAACTTCACTTTAAAATAGAGTAAATCAAGAGACCAGGTGTATTACACAGAATAGGTTTTCTCTCGAGAATACCAGTGCATAAAACAAACAGCGCAATGCTTTTTGGAAAAATGAAGCTATTATAAGACCCAGGTCCCATTACACAATGCAATGCAAGCCAGACGATAGTATTTTCCCTTATAATAGTCAAACATGCTTGGTACGTTTAAAACAAACAATTTGATACTATTATTAGTGCATAGTGTATAAAACAATTTCAAAAATAAATGTATCAATCATAGATGGCATGGGTACCATATATCATGTCGCCAGTACTAGGGTCTACAATCAAAACCGAAATGTCTTGTATTGGAAGTTGGATTTCCATTTGTGAACCAAGGCAAGCGATCGTCCTTACCGCTTCGAGACAATCTAGCCTACGATGTCGCAGGACCCAGACACAGGTGGGCCCTTGGATCATCAGGGCTGGTCCACACAGAGTGGATTGAAATGCCTAAGCAATATGTTTCCCCGCCTATGGGGTGGAATGGTCAGTATGTCAACCATATCATCCATCGGCACCGCAGTGACCTATATAACCGAGGCACCTCGCTATCCATCATCCACACAAGTAAAACGTCTGGGCTTGCAAAACCCAGACACCACTTTTAGCTAGTAGGAAACACATGTCCTCCCTAAGGTACTCTCCCGTTACTGGTTCACACCGGGGTGCGAGGCTCGCGAATTAACGCTATACACAATGCTATGCTATATCAAAGTTGTGCTTTGGTCATCAACCACAAGACTCTGCTTTTCAACAGAACCCTTGATCATTTGCATCTCAGCATGCCACACATGCAATTCACGCTATGCAATCGATGTCTATCAATCGCACAGAATGAAATCCGATATTAGACACACATCCATTTACATGTTCGTTCTGGGTCTGAACGAAGCCGGAGGTACCTTATTCCTCGTCCCATACGTCCAATGCAGGAGAGATGTAACAAACCGGAAAACCAGAACCAATTTAAAATTTTTAATTTGGCTATTTTAGTGGATTTTGAATATTTAAAATAAACTATTTTATATAATAACGACCAAAAATCTAATTTGATTAACCAAAAATCTAATTTGATCGAAGTTATTATAAATATATTTATTTTAATTATAAAAGAAGGCCTGAAATGGCGTGGAAGTTTGAAATTTTGAATTTGAACTTTGACTAATTGTACCGAATGCAAAATAAAATGGATTTTAGTGAAACAAAAAATATTTAAATCTGTTTATGAATATCTTTCTAACGAATCTGAAAAATCGAAATTTCATAGTAAGAATCAAAAGTTATGGCCAAATGAATTTTCAGAAAGGTCGCTATGGAGTTTGTATAGCCCTTGAAAATAGACATTTTGCAAATGACCTTCGTTTCGATGAAACCACTTTTGTTGGATCCGGGATGTCGAATTATTGCTAGGTTTCAAATTCCATAATTTTTGGAGTTAATAAGTGAGCGTGGAAAAGGAAAATGTGTTTGGTAAATTTCCGTCAATTTGGATCGACCAGAAAATGGCCATTTTTCAATTGGTCCCCAAATTCGATGAAACTAGTTTTTTGGGACTGCATCGTCCAAACATAGCTAGGTTTATTTGCATGGAATTTTTGGAATCAGTATGTGGCCGCGACAAATTGAAATGTACGTTCAAATCAAATATTGAATGTTTTATATTTTATTTTGAAGAAAAACTGACTGAAACAGTCGAACGGGCTTACAAAACATATTCCATTGTGTTCGGAATGGGGGTATTTAGCAAGGGATGATAGTCGTTGGTTTTGGACTGGAGTTCGTATGAAAAAGGGTAATTTTCGATTTAATTAAATTAAAAATTAAAAATAAAACCTTGGCCAATCATATTCACCGTTCCATTTTCTCTCTCCCCGCTTTCAAACTCGAAACCCCTATATCGAACGGAGGAATTTGCTTCCTCCTTCTCTCCTCAAAAACTCCTATTCCTTTCAATAAAACGCCAGGGTCCATTAGGGGCTTTTGTAGAGGATTTTACCCTCTTTAAATCCATACAAGGTTTGGATTTTTTCCATGCAGTGTGTGAGGAGTCTCGAGCCCGGGAATTCTCTAACTTGCGAGCACCGCTGAGCCATGATGGCTGCACAGATCTGAACGCCGCTGACGGCGAACCTGTACCTCACCCGCCCTCTTCGATGAAGTGTAGTCCGATCATCACCCCGCTCGATGGATCTGCCGAAAAACCAAACCCTAGATTCGAACCATTTTAGAGAGGTATGACTTATTTATTTTGAACTGGAAATAACACTTTAAAATGCTGCGATTTATGATTTTACAATAAAAATCATATCTTTTTGCTATGTGGTCAAAATCTAGTGAAATAAGAGACATTGGACTCGTGTGGACGTCTTCTACATTCTAGAAGAGACCAGGGAATTTTTGGAGCTTCCTACAGTTTTTGGAGGAGTGGAACCCAATGTGAGATTTCTGAATTTTAAGTGATATGGAATGACGGTGTATAAATTATACGATCGATGTATGAGTTGTATAAGCATTGTACACCTCATGTATAATCATTGTGTGTGCGTGTATAACTTATATATGCGTTGTAAAAATCATATGTGCTTGGAATGGAATTGAAATAATATTGAAATGAAATCGAATTATATTTATATATGTATATATATACACACATATACTTCCCTCGTCCACAGACCATGGATGATATATATTTGTTGTGATTGTTTGGATTTGGTTGATGTGAAATTTGGTTGATAAATGCGAATGGTTGATATGATTGATTGTATTTGAAATCCCAATAGGATTAGTTTATGGGAAAATTCGTCTACATACGAACTAGATATTGAAATCCCCATTGTCAAAAGCTGCGAGGCTTTAAGGTAGAGCGAGGAGCCATACTCGGGACGGCGCCGGTTCTAACTACCCTACTGTTATGCTGCCGAAATTTTCTGAAAAATTCATGTGTTTGATTTATATTCATGTATTGAAATATATTCATGTGTTGGAAAAAATATATTCATTTTTGAAATAACATGGTTTGAACGATAAAAGTAACATTTTTATCGAATGTATGAAATAAAATGGGTTAAATGATAAAAATTACAATTTTATCGAATTTATGAAATAAAATGGTTTGAACGATAAAAATAACATTTTTATTGTATGTACATAGTATATAAAATATTCATGTTTGAAATAAATTGTTTTAACAATAAAAATCACATTTTTATCATCTATATGAAGTATATAAAATAATCGTGTTTGAAGTAAATTGTTTTGACAATATAATAACATTTTTATTATATATATGAAGTGTTAAAAATAGTCATGTGTCGAAATATATAATTGTTGGATAAAAAAATATTTTTATCACATATATGAAATGAAATGGTTTAGAAATCGAAGAATGGATTATATTTATATATATAATTAAAATTAATCGAATAACGAAGCTGTAGTTCGTATTTCGAAACTGTAATTTCAAACGATTGTACCGGGCGATCCGACCATCAGATTTTCCCGAAACCAAAACCGTTGGGTTCGCTTTGGAAATATCTTTCCAACGACACCAAATATGTAAAGATCCAATGGTTAGATTGTTTGGAATGTTTAATTCAAATCTGAATAAAAACAGCGCCAGAATGGATTATATATATATATATATATATATATATATAATTAAAATAAATCGGATAACGAAGCTGCAGTTCGTCTTTTGAAATTGTAACTTCAAACGTTTGATCGGGAGATCCGACCGTCGGATTTTTTCAAAACTGGAACCGTTGGATTCGTTTTGAAAAGATCTTTCCAATGATATAAAATTTGAAAAGATCCAACGGTTAGATTTTCAGATATGTGTAAATCAAATCTGAAGAAAAACAGCGCCATGGCCGTGTTATGGCCTGAAGCGTCGTTTGAATAAATTGGCAATTTTTAAATAAATAAAAATAGCGATAAATCGTTATAAAATATTATAAACGACATGGAATGGAAATAAACTAAATTTATTCAATTTATGGGATATTTGATGGTTGAATGTGTTTGACATGAAAATTACATTAATGAACTGAATTATGGGTGTCGAATAATTTAACCAGGAAATGAATTGATTTAAATTCTAAAAATACGTGAATTATTTGAAAAGGCCGAGTTAACTCTCATTTCAAATAATTGATCGACGCTTAGAAGTCGAAGATATGAAGACGGTGCAAGACCGATGATCTTCACATCGAATGGACGTCTACTGATGCCTTTGATGGGAGTTGCTGTCCTGACGGGGTTACAGTGGTGGTCATCCGATCGTATTTGTTGATCGTTCGGATGTGCGAGGAATAAGGTGCCACCGGTTTCGTTCAGACCCAGAACGGACTTGTAAAGGGATGTGTGTCTGATGTTGTAACTTGACAACGTGGTAGAGATGCTATGATCAAGGCTTTTGTTGAAAAGCAAAGCCTTGTGGTTGATGATCAAAGCACGGCTTTAAATAGCTAGCTTTATGTTTAGCGTTGGTTCGCGAGCCTCACACCCTGGTATGGACTAGAAACGGGAGAGGACCACAGGGAGGACATGTGTTTCCTTCTAGCTAGAAGTGGTGTTTTGGGTTTTACACGCCCGGGCATTTTACTTAACTGGATGATGGAAAGCGAGACGTCTCGGTTACATTGGTCTCTGCAGAGTCGATGGATGGTCTTTATACAAACCAGATATACGCCCCATTGGGTAGGGAAACGTATTGTTCAGGCATTTTAATCCACTACATGTGGACCGGCCCTGACGATCCAAGGGTCGATGCGATCTAACCCTGAGGCTCGGGTTAGAGAGTCTCAAAGCGGTAAGGACGATCCCTTGCCTTGGTTCATGACGGAATCCAATTTCCAAATACAACAACGGGCAGTTTTGATTGTATACCTATATATGGCTACATAGTGGTATGGGGAATTCATGCCGTCTATGATTGATACTTATGATTGAAAATGTTTTTGAAACATATAAACACTAGTAATAATATCAAATACTTTTGTTTTATACGTATCAAGCATATTTTGGCCATTATAAGGTAAAAACTCTATCCTCCGGTTTGCGTTGCATTGTGTGATGGGAACTGAGTCTTATAATGGCTTCATTTTTGTAAAAGCATTGTGATGTTTAAATGCTTTGCTTCTTCTAAAGCACTGGCAATCCAATGGAGTAAACCCGTTCCACGTTAGCAGCGTGGTCTTGTGATTGGCCTTATTATAAAGTAAGTTAAGTATATTTATCATACCAGTCCCCTGACTGACTCTTAGTTTGTTTCACCTGCAAACTCGGGTGCCCTATTTTCTACACAGGCAGCCTTGTATTCAGGTTTTAGCATGCTCTTTCTGGATAGCTATGGAGCTGAAGATGGATTCTATCATTTCTTTCTTTTTATGCTGTTCAGCTCCTGTTGTACATATTATGTTTTGATTCCGCTGTAGACATTTTATGTAAAGCTGAACTATATTTTGTACTAAGTATGATCCTGTATACTGTGTAACTCTGATGATTATGTTTATCCAGTGTATTATGTTGTACATTATCTGGTGTATTTATATATTTATGTTTTGTTGTTATTTGTTTATGTGTTATATTCAAAAGATTACCCTTGCCACCGTGGAACGGGGGTTTGGGGTCGTCACACCGTGGTATCAGAATTTTGGTTAAGCTTAGTTCTGGAATATAACATATTAACTAACTCGTCAGAAATAGAGTCATAAGTATTCTAGGACGAATAACTCATTTCAGATAGGATCAGTAATATCCTAGAATGAGTGTAGCAGAATGAAATACACCCCGATAGACACATTTACATTCAAGTATATGTCTCTATGTTTTAAAAAATACCTTTTCTGTTGGCCTAACATTTTGTCTGCTATTTTCAGACCTTGAAAAATGAGTGGCAGAAGTAGAAGAGGTAGGTCGGAACCAGATATTGAAGCTCTACTAATTAAGTATCAAAATCTGGCTGGAGTACCATTCTCGGGTAATGAATCTATTATTCAAACACAAGAATGGATGTGTTCTGCTAAGAAATTTTTTGAAGGTTCAAAGCTGAGAGATGATCAGAAAAGATTACTGGCATCTTGGGAACTCAAAGACGAAGCTTTAATCAGGTGGGATACCGTTTGTTAAAGATAATCCAGAAGGTGATATCACCTGGGATAGATTTAAAGAAATTTTCAATGAAAGGTTTATTCCTCCAGAAGCAACTGAGCAGTTAAGTGATGAATTCTACTATTTGATACAAGGTGATATGACCATTCCAGAATATCATAAGAAATTCAATGAACTTTCTCGTTTTTTCCCGCATCTTATTCAAAATCCAAAGATAAAGAATCTGAGGTTTATTAACGGGCTTCGAAGAAAGTACCAAAGTAAGGTAACTGCACATGTGCGTCAATCTTTTTCTGAAATTATATACATGGCTTATCAGTATGAAGATCTCGATAAGCAAGGTCTTTTGAGAGACGAAGAGGAATTTAGTTCTAGTAACAAAAGCAAATTCGAAACTGATAGCCCAGAGACAAGTACACAGCCTGAGGCCAGTACGACGTCTGGGGTCAGAAACAAGCCTAGAATCAAGAGGAAAATTGTTAAGTCTGAAAAAGTACCAATAACGACTGCCGTATGCAATAACTGCAATAAGCCGGGACATTTGTCGATAAATTGTAGAGCCTTAAAGAAACAAAGGAAGGAAGGATCAAAATCCAATCGGAAGCAGAAGAAGAAGGGGTTTAAACCTGATAACACGTTTCAAGAGAATAGAAAGTGCAATCAATGCCATCGGACTGGTCATCTTGCGAAGGATTGTTGATTATTAAAGAAATCTGAAATAGTACAAGTGAATGAAGTGGCAGAAACTTCAGCACCCTCAGCTAGTCAGGCAAGGCCAGATGTTTTAGAAGGCACGCTTACTGTCAAAGATATTCCAGTTAAAGTACTGTTTGATATAGGCGTGTCGCGAAGCTTTATTACAAGTAATGCGGTTAAGAAATTGGATTTGAATTTGAGAAAGCTCAAAGCACCCTAACTATCCATAATCCCGTTGGGGGTTACCTCAATGTTAGTTGGGTCTGTGGGAGTGCCTGTCTCTTTTTCCCATTATTGGTTCCCTACCATCGCGATCGTCATGAATTTTACCAAATTTGATCTTATTTTGGGATTGGATTGGTTAACCAAATATGAAGCTGAAGTTAAGTGCGCCGAAAGAGTCGTTAAGGCGAAGATTAAATCAGGAGACTATATAACCATTCCATGCAAAGGTCCAAATTCTGATAGAAAAGACTTTTGGTCAGCTTTAGATGTTTCTCCTGCTCAGTTACAACCTGTTCCTGTCGTTACGGAGAATATTCCGATCGACATAGAAAATATTTCTATAGTGTAGAATTATACGGATGTGTTTGAAGAAGTTGTTAGCTTACCTCCGCGTAGAGAATTGATTTCAAAATCTCTTTAATTCCGAATGAAAGGCCAGTAGTTCACGCTATTTGAAGAATGGCGTTGAAGGAGAAAGAAGAGTTAGATAATCAAACTCGACGGCTTGTATAGAAAAGTTTGATCAGGCCTAGTTTCTCAGATTGGGGAGCAGCAGTGGTATTTGTCCCAAAGTCAGACGGTACTCTCAGACTATATGTGGATTATCATGACTTGAACAAGCAGACGTTAAAGAATAAGTATCCATTGCCACGAGTTGATGATTTGTTGGACCGATTGAATGGCGCACAAGTATTTTCCTGAATGGACCTAGCTATTGGTTTCCATCAGCTTCGTATTGCCGAAGAGTGTGTTCCTTTGACAGCATTCAAGGGTCCAGATTTATTCTACAAGTGGTTAGTACTGCCATTCGGCTTAGGTAACGCCCAAGCATATTTTGTCGACCTGATGAACCGGGTGTTTAGAGAAGTACTAAATAAATTTTTACTGGTCTTCATTGATGATATTCTAATATTCTCTAAGTCAGAGAGTGAGCATGAAAAACATTTGGAACAAGTGTTAGAGATTCTGAGAAAAAATGTTTTAAAAGCAAAATTTTCCAAATGTATATTCTGGCAAGAAGAGGTAAAATTTTTTGGCCATGTTGTGTCAAAGGAAGGAATTTCGGTGGATCCTAGTAAAATCACTGCTATTTAGAATTAGAAACAGCCAACTACCCCCACAGAAGTTCGAAGTTTTCTCGGATTGGCTAGTTATTATCGGAAGTTCATTAAGAATTTTTCGAAGATGTCCAGTTCCCTAACAAAGCTTACTAAGAAACATTCGAGGTTCAATTGGACTCCAGAATGTGAGGTAGCTTTCCAAAAGCTGAAGTTAAGGTTTACAACTACTTCAGTTCTAACAGTTATCGATGGCAATCAAGACTTGAAAGTTTGGACAGATGCTTCTAAAGAAGGTCCTGGTGCAGTACTAATGCAAAGAGGCTAGGTAGTCGCTTATGCTAGCCGTCAATTGAAACCACATGAGAAGAATTATTCAACTCATGATCTTGAATTGCTAGCCATCGTGTTTGCGATGAAAATCTGGAGACATTATCTATTGGGTGAGAAATTTGAATATGAGGCAGCAGCGTTGGTTAGAATTTCTCGCGGCATGTGATCTTGATATTTTATATACTCCGGGGAAAGCCAATGTTGAGGCTGATACGCTAAGTAGAAAGAATGTGATCATTGCCAATCTTATCATTACACCATCGTTGATTGATAAAATATCTATTCTTCAGAAAGACGATAGTTTTGTAAAAGAGATGATCAAAAGGATTCAAAGGGGCGAAGTTTCCAGTTTCCAAGAGGATAGCGCATGAGTTCTGAGGTTGAAGGGAAGAATTTGTGTTCCCGACAGCCTTGGGCTCAAAAGAGAAGTAATGGGCGAGTGTCAAAAGTCCAAACTGAGTATCCACCCAGGGGTTAGTAAAATTTATAATGACCTCAAGCGAACATTCTGGTGGAAGGCAATGGAAAGATATATCTCTATATATGTTAGCCAGTGTTCCACCTGTCAACAAGTCAAAAGCGATCAACAGAAACTCATCGGATTGTTACAACCGTTAGAAATTCCAGGTTGGAAGTAGGAACAGATTTTTATGGATTTCATAAATGGTTTTCCCAGAACCATGAAAGGAAATGATAGTATTTGGGTGATCGTAGATCGTTTCACGAAGACCGCCCATTTCATACCTATCAGGTCAAATAGAACCGCTCAGAGTCTGGAGCAGATTTATTTCAAAGAGTTTGTTAAACTGCATGGAGTTCCCATGAGTATCGTTAGTGTCCATGACCCGATTTTCGCTAGTAAATTATAGGAAGCATTCCAGGAAGAATTGGGAACAAAACTGAACCTGAGCACCGTTTATCATCCTCAAACATATGATCAAACTGAGAGGGTGAACCGTATACTTGAAGGTTTATTGCGGGCTTGTGTTATTGATTTTGGCGGATCATGGGAAGATCACTTACATTTAGATGAGTTCTCATACAACAACAGCTACCAAGCGAGCCTAAAAATGTCACCATTTTAAGCATTGTATGGTAGACCATGCAGATCTCCCGCTTGTTGGGTAGAACCTGGTAATAAACTTATATTAGGATCCGATATGATTCGTAAGGCTGCAGACAAAGTCGATTTCATTAAGAAACGATTACTAGTGGCTCAAGTCCGATAGAAGAGCTATGCAGATGTGAGAAGAAGAGATTTGTCTTTTTCTGTTAGTGACTATGTATATTTACGGGTTTATCTAATGAGAGGAGTAGTCCGATTTGGCAAAACAGGGAAGTTGGCGCCTAGATTTATTGGTCCATTTCCAGTGATTGAACGGATTGGAACTCTCGCTTATAGGGTTCAACTGCCTGATTGGTTGCCTGGAGTACATGATGTGTTTCACGTATCGCAACTTCGAAAGCATGTACATGATCCATACTTAGTTGTGGAAGAAGCCGTGCAACAAGATTTGGAAATTACTCCAGAATTAGCTGTGAGAAGAGAGCCGATAAAGATCATTGGCAAAGAAACAAAAGAGCTGAGGAACAAGAAAGTTCACTTAGTCAAAGTGCAATGGAGTGGAGATCCGCGGGACTGTACGTTGGAAACTGAGGAGAGCATTTAGAAAGCCTATCCCAATTGCAGGGTGGATATCTCCGATTAACTCTGGTGCAAGGTACATTTACCATATTTTGCATTTCCGTTTTGTTTTCTATTTGGCTGTTGTTTCCTTTTCATCGGTGTAAAATATTTAATTATATAGTCTGGATGATTTTAAAAGAGTATATGAATTAATTATTAAATTTTTGAAAAGTTAATCAATAAATTGATTGTTATTTGTGTTGTGTGATTATGATTTGATTAATCAAATTATTGGAATGATAATTAATTTAATCAATAAGAGAATGATGGTAAATTTATGCAATTAAATCAAATATTGAACTAATTTGAAATAGATAGAAATATATGCATGTACATTGCATATGTTTGAACAGGTAAATGGATTCACTGTTGAGTAAAGAATTTATTTGCGTGCCCTACAAATAGGTAAACCTTAATGAGTTGAATGCACAATTTTATTTTTATATCAACTCCTGTGAATGCCATTGGATGCAGAGTGCTGGTTGTTCTGTGTATAATAATAAACGTCGCCTTAGGATAGTAACAATTAATTTTGAACTACACTACATGGCATACTTCATGAAGATGACATACTTTATCATATACCACATAAGCATTTGGAGCTTATGTGACGAGGTTGAAGATTTACCATACGAGCGAGAGGCTTGTATGACGATGACTATATTGCAGGTTGAACCGAAGACTGACATGGACTATATAAAATGTAACGGTAAATTGCCAGATTAATAAATACCCCATACGGGTCAGGAGATGACAATAAACACGTCTCTCTAGTCGTTAAGGCACAAAAACCATTTATAGGGTAACGAGAATTTATTCTCTGGAGTTATAATCTATACACACTCCCATGTGGACACCGGAATATATCACTATAAATTTGTGTATGCTTATTAGGATTTATTGGGTACCTAATACGACCCAATAAATTTCCAAACCCCTCCCCGTACAAAGGAGCTTATGGCGAAATTTTTCGAAAATTTAGGGTGTTAGCCAAATTTTTGAAGAATTAGGAAATTCTTAGAAACTGAAAAGTTGAAGGATGAAAGCCAGAATGAAAGTTGAGTTGGTTAATTAAACAACTTTCGGCTTCGTTCTTTTTCGGGGACAAAAAGATTTTAAGTGGGGGAGATTGTAACAACCCGGAAAATCAGAACCAATTTAAAAATTTTAATTTGGCTATTTTAGTGGATTTTGAATATTTAAAATAAATTATTTTAAATAATAACGATCAAAAATCTAATTTGATCGAAGTTATTATCAATATATTTATTTTAATTATAAAACAAGGCCTGAAATGGCATGGCAGTTTGAAAATTGAAATCGAACTTTGACGGACTATACCGGATGCAAAATAAAACAGATTTTAGTGAAACCAGAAATATTTAAATCTGTTTATGAATATCTTTCTAACCAATCTGAAAAATTGAAATTTCATGGCTGGAATCAAAATTTATGGCCAAATGAATTTCCAGAAAGGTCGCTATGGAGTTTATATAGCCCTTGAAAATAGACATTTTGCAAACGACCTCCGTTTTCGACGAAACCACTTTTGTTGGATCCGGGATGTCGAATTATTGCTAGATTTCAAATTCCTTAATTTTTGGAGTTAATATGTGAGCGTGGCAAAGGAAAATGTGTTTGGTAAATTTCAGTCAATTTGGATCGACCAGAAAATGGCCATTTTTCGAACGGTCTCCAAATTCGACGAAACTAGATTTGTCAGGACCGTATCATCCAAACATAGCTAGATTTATTTTTTCTAGAATTTTTGGAATAAGTATATGGCCCCGACAAATTTAAATGTACGTTCAAGTCAAATATTGAATGTTTTATATTTTGATTTGAAGAAAAATTGATTAAAACAGTCGAACGGGCTTACGAAACATATTCCATTGTGTTCGGAATGGGGGTATTTAGCAAGGGATGATAGTCATTGGGTTTGGATTGGAGTTCGTATGAGAAAAGGGTATTTTTGGATATAATTAAATTAAAAATTAAAATACAAAACCTTGTCCAATCATATTCACCGTTCCACTTTCTCTCTCCCCTCTTTTAATCGCGAAACCCCTATATCATATGGCGGAATTTGCTTCCTCCTTTTCTCCTCAATAACTCCTAATCCTTTCAATAAAACGCCAGGGTCCTTTGGGGATTTTTGTAGAGGATTTTACCCTTTTTAAATCCATACAAGGTTTGGATTTTTTTGTGCAGTGTGTGAGGAGTTTCGAGCTCGGGAAGTCTCTGACTTGCGAGTGCCACCGAACCACGATGGCTGCACCGATCTGAACACTACCGACGGCGAACCTGCGCCTCACCCCCCTCTTCGACGACGTGTAGTCCGATCATCACCCCGCTCGACAGATTTGCTAAAAACCCAAACCCTAGATTCGAACCATTTTAGAGAGGTACGGTTTATTTATTTTGAACTGGAAATAACACTTTAAAGCGCTACGATTTATGATTTTACAATAAAAATCATATCTTTTTGCTATGTGGTCGAAATCCAGTGAAACAAGAGACATTGGACTCGTGTGGACGTCTTCTACATTCTAGAAGAGACCGGGGAATTTTTGGAGCTTCCTACAATTTTTGGAGGAGTGGAACCCAATGTGAGATTTCTGAATTACAAATGATATGGAATGACGACGTATAAATTATACGATCAATGTATGAGTTATATAAGCATTGTACACCTCATGTATAAGCGTTGTATAAGTTGTATGTGCGATGTATAAGTTATATATGCGTTGTAAAAATCATATGTGCGTTGAATGGAATTGAAATAATATTGAAATGAAATCGAAATATATTTATATATGTATATATATACTCCCCTCGTCCACAGACCATGGACGATATATATTGGTTGTGATTGTTTGGATTTTGGTTGATGTGAAATTTGGTTGATAAATGCGAATGGTTGATATGATTGATTGTGGTTGAAATCCCGATAGGATTAGTTTCGTAACGACCCGGATTTCTGTCGATTTATTTTAAATATTTAATACAGTTTTAAATATTGATTTGATATTATAAATTGACTTTTATACTAAATTATCGATTTAATAATCGAAATACAATTCATTTCAAATATATATAATTATCGTAATATGAAATATAATTGAATTCGAAGTTAGAACTGAACCGAAAACAATTTAGATGATTTATATAAATTATATTTGAAATTCAACGATAATAAAATAATTTATTATCAAGGAATTTATTAGTTTGAATTTAATTTATATTATTTAATATCGTTATTCTATATATGTGTTCAAAGTAAATTTCAGAATATATTCCATTCAGTTCGGAAAAGCGTTACAACCCGGTAACGTCGGTCATGCATTAAAATAGCGGTTCGAAATTTGGAGTTCGAGACGCCGAATTTATATTATTATAAAATGAAATGGATAGGTATTAAGTTGAATCATAATCTATCTAAATATTTTCAAAATCCTATACCTAACCTAAACGTTGAAATATACCCCATATATTGTACTTCACACAGGCCTATTACTTAGTGCTGAAGTTTTTCCATCTATAAATCACGATGCCCCGATGTTTCCCCTTTTAATTTTCCTTCCTCAGTAACGAAAATCAATTCAAATCGAAACAATCAGAAATAAAATAAATGGCGAGAGTTTAAACCAATTCGAAGCTGAGTTCGAGTCCGTATCTCGAAGGATGCTAGTGTCGTGCGCTCCAATATGGGGGAGTTCGACAGTTCCCCGATTGATCTAGGGCAGCGCCTGAGCTGTAGAAATAGTCCAAGTTCATTGAGATGTTTTGAACTTTTAGGGAAATCGAGTACGACGTTGGTCTTTGAACTTTGACTGGGTACAATCGGTAATCGATCTGGGCAGTGCGATGTCCAACAACATCGAGGAGAGGCGTTCGAAGTGGAGTGCGATGCTGGTTATGAAGCTCGCAGCTTGGATTTTTGGTGCTTGACTTTCGTTTTGGGTAAATGGATTTGAAATTGATGGTGGAGCAACATGTAGCGTGGTTACGGTATTTTGGAAGGAGCGATGTCTGATGGTTGTACTTGCGAGATTGGAGTTCGCTATATTGTGTTGAACTGGAATTCATTTTCCTGATGATGACTGCGAGAACTAGGAAGTATGGGAAATACTAGTATGGGATTGATTGCGTGTTCCATGTTGCAAAGGAGAAGAAGGATAGGAGCTTGAGTTTGGGGAAATAACCATGGGATGATAAGTAAAGTGGTGAGATATTGAAGTTGGAACTAGCAGTAAAGGAGAAGGGCTTGACTGATATATGTGGGGTTTCGCTGATGATGAGAAGACATGGAAATGGCTCCTTCCTTTGTCATGTAGGCGAGAAACAATTTGCTTTTTGAAGTCGTAAAGGGAAAGAAAGGCTACAGGGGATCATGTAACTAATTTAAATAATTTTGCATTTAAATTCATTAAATATATAAGTCATGTTAAACTAATAAATTTTATATTAAATATATACGAGATTTTTCCGAAAGGAATCAGTCGAGTAATTCATAGCAGCGGATTTCATAAGCTGCAATTAAAATGGGAATCAGAATGGATCGAAATAAATAAATCACGGTGAGTAAATCTCACTTTATTTATTTATTTTGAATTATTTCTGGTCGTTAAAAATGATTGATGGTTGTTTGCATGCACTGAAATATCACTGTGGCTATTAAATATCTATTAGTTATTTAGGATTGGTGTTTGTGGTTATTATATATAAATACATTGGTGATTGGATAGTTCCCGCAGTATCATTAGCGAATGCCCGCAGTATCATTAGCAGATTACCCTATGCGTCGCACGCTATGATAGTGGATGACCTTCTATACCACGGTATTCTGCCACGAAGCAGAATGGGTATTATTTATGTTGGCTAACTTCTGTGGATGCAGGAAAAACAAGTTGGAGGGGTCCATTTGGATTCCTCAAAAATATTATTATTTGTTTGTTCTCATATATATATATATATATATATATGATGTATTAGAAAATCCGTGATTGATAACTGATAATTTTAATTGGTTAAAATATCACTGTACCTGAAAGGTTGATATATAAAAATATCAGGAAAAGGATATTTTGAAATTTAAAGGTAAAAATATATTTATCTAAAATAGAATTTGAATTTAAATTGGGCTATAAATATATTTACTTGTTTGAATATATAAAACCAGTAGTGAAATTATAAACGTTGTTTATAAAATTAATAATGCAGAGGATTGAACTGAATTTATAAACAGTGTTTATAAATAAAGTGGAAACTTATCATTTGACAATTTGAATATTTAAATTCAAATATGAATTTATAAAGGTAAATGGGAAATTGTTTTAAAGAAGTAAAAGATGAAGTTTATTCTGATTTCAGAATATAAAGTGAACTGAAATAAATCCGTAAGGATTTATGATGCGAAGTCGATTAGTTCGAATTTATTTGACTAAAACATATCTATAAAATATTAGGATTTTCTTTAAATAGAAGTTAAATTTAAATTTGAAAGTAGATTCTATATATCTATATTTATATAGATAAGTTATAATATATAGAATATTCCAAAATAAGATTTTGGTCTAAAATAGATTTCAAAAATAGAACTTGTTTAAATACATAAGGCAAGGAAATTTATAAACAATGTTTATAAATATGATGAATTAATTATCAAGAGATAATTTGAAATATTAAATTCAAATATGAATTTAAAAGTATAAATTGAAATCATTTCGAAAAAAGGAAATGATAGTTTTTATTCCGAAATTCAGAATATAAAAGGGGTTAGGTTTCAAATAGGTATTTAAAAGGAAACCTTGTTTTAATTTTTAAACAAGAAAATTAATTTATAAACAATGTTTATAAAAATAGGGAAATAAATTATTGTTGGATAATTTGGGAGTTTATAATTCAAGTAAGAATTGAAAGTGTATTGGAAAAACGGTTTGAAATAGAACGATAAATTTTATTTCGGAATTCGGAATATAAATTGAGGTGAGAAAAATCCAAAGGGTTTATAATCAGAATTTGATTATACTGAATTTTATAAATAAATTTTTTATAAAGGGATTAGAAGTTAATATAGCAGATCGAGTTGTAAATACATTTATAATTGAATTATGAAATAATTGATGATTAGGGATAATCAGAACTATTGAGTGAGATGGGGAAATTGGTTTAAAATATTTTAGATGGGAGTTGAAATTCATTTATCAACAAAGTTTAAAGTTTATATTTAATTATAATTAAAACGAACTCGCCGCAGCGCAGCAGTTCGTAAATTGGCGTTACGAACTTCAATTGAATATACAGGACTCAATTTAAGTCGGAATTCTTTGAAACAAGAATCGTTAGGACCGTTGAAATAATAGTTTTCTAATGGAAGATAAAAATATGGATTTCGTCGAATAGATTTTGATTTATGTCAGAATCAAATTTTCAGAAAAACAACGCCAGAACCCTTATAATGCCATAACGGTTTATTTAAATAAATAAAAGGATCTTAAGGAAACAAAATCTGAATTGCCATTAGAAAAATCCAGACTGGAGATATAAAATAAATATGAACTCCAGTGAAGTAAGTGAATTGATTTTTGAAACAAAAGTCAGATTTTTAGTCATTACATAGATTTAACTAATTTGAAGAATAAATAGTTAATCGAGATTTGAATCGAAATTGGGTGTTGGATAAGTTAAAGAGATTTGAGAATTTATATTCGAAATCGAATATGTAACTCGAGTTGAAAATGGAATTAGATTGGGTTCATGAGTAGATAAAAATATATTTGAACGTGATATGTTTAATTAGAAAACGAAATGGGCAAAAGAGCTGATTAAAGAACAAATTAGCGAATTGAGTTAAAAAGACCAGATTGAGTTGGAATAAATAAGAAATGGACGCATATGTGTTGAACAGGTATGAAATGAAGAGAATGAAGTTTATAAATTTAGTGCCCGACAAAAGGTACACATTTAAATTCCATATGAGGTTTTATGCACCGAATCGGCAAGCCACTTGGCTTTTTGATTTTCTTTTTGAATGGAAAGGGCCTAGAGAGGCGAGTTGAGATTTGAACTGTCAACTGGTACAAAGGAGGTTATGGCGAAATTTTCCGGAAATTTAATGAGTTAGAATATTTTAAGAAGATTTGATAATTATGAATCGATATAATAGAATTCGATAAGGAAATGAAATTAAAATAGAATGTTATAAACAAAAGGGAAATCTATAATTAAATCCAATAAAATTAGAAAGAGAAACGTATGTGGGTTTAAAAAATGAATAATTGGTTTTTTGATGTTGATTATTCGAGGTAAGCGGTCTTGTCCGTTTTGAAGTTAAGGATGCTTCAGTCAAGGTCTGAGAGGTAGTTATACCCCAACTTGATTGATTTCATTTTTAACCGATAAATAGCAAGATCCAGTCTCGAAGAGAAATGTTTGAATAAGAGTCAGTTGAATGCAGTATTTTGGGTTGTTCATAACGATGTTTTACACAACATTCATTTTGACCCAAGTGAGTGGATTTTGGAAATAAAATAAATAAATATTTCCTGAGTGTAGAAATGAACGGGCGTGAAGGAGATAAGTAATTGGAATGGTCTCCAATTATAAATAGTAGATATTTTCTGAGCACAGAATATAAAAGAAGGCGATATATGGAAATGTTTTCCAAATAGCGTAAGAGGCCAGGATGATTATTGAAAATATCGTGTTAACGAATATGGATAAGGAAATGGAGAAGTGTTTTAATTAATGAAATATTAATTAAGGGGCCCTGCGATTGTTTGATGCTATGAATGGATGTTTGTTTTTCTTCGATAGTTAAATAACCGACTATCGAAGTGTTTGCCAATATCGTTGTCAATATGGAGAGACTGGTTGGATTATTATCCGAGAACCACTCCATATTGGCAGTATCGTTGCAAATCAGATTATATGAAGATAATCGGAGATGGAGTAAAGTGCAACGGCTTTTTCCATTAATGGAAATTGTGCCTTTGGTTTCGTTCAATCCCAGAATGAATGTATATGGACGAATGTCTGACAGAGTATTTCCAATGATCGCATATGTTGGTTTTTATGAATATATATGGTAGCGGAGAATTTATTCTCTTAGCATAATATCCAGAATATATTTGTGCAAATCTACTAGTGGTTAACTAAACTGACAATGTGACATTCAAAGTGATTGTGTTATCAATGTGAAGTCATTAATCGTAGCCTCAGGCCTCAACAACCGAGAAATGACAAAAATCGGGCAGACAGCATGGCTATGTGGGTATCTTCCATTAGGGTGTATTATCATCTATCTAGAGAAATTCAATTAATTCCTTATTCTATTTGATGCTGCCCCATTCAGGAAAACGGTTGTTGATCCCAACCATTGGTGAAATACATTCGATACACTCAAGCAAAATGAGTGGTCGGTCATGTGTGGTCGGGTTACAAGATGTTCTTTTTGAACCCAGTGTATTCTCCTCTAGAGATACACTATCGGAAGGTGGTTCCACACCTTGTCATAGTTGGAAATTCATTATCCAAAAAGTGCTCACGGTTTTGATTGTATGTTATACATATGTGGAACATGATATAAAAGCATTCCACTAAATTTCTATTATTTGATGTAGACACTATTATAATATCAGAAGAGTTTTGATATAAAGATTATCGTTTTCTTTCAAAAGGATTTTGAAAGTTGAATCAAGTGATTTGGATTCTCATAAGGGAAAAACTCGTTCTGTGTTATACTGCGTGGTCTTATGAGATACCTTTTATTTTCTCAAACTGTTTTAAATTGTTTACTCATACCAGTCCCATGACTGACCCAGAGTTTGTTTTGTTTTGTTTTACCTAAACTCTTGGGTGCCCAAA
This sequence comes from Allium sativum, assembly GCA_030737875.1. Taxonomy (NCBI): domain Eukaryota; kingdom Viridiplantae; phylum Streptophyta; class Magnoliopsida; order Asparagales; family Amaryllidaceae; genus Allium; species Allium sativum. Next base: position 372,120,189 of record CM060925.1, on the reverse strand, counting down.
TTTGTACAGGCAGTCAAGTAGTTCAGGATTTTACAGATCTACTTAAAGGAGCTTGGAGCAGGAGGCTTCTTTGTTAGATATATAATATTTTTATTTCCGTTGTGTTGTAAGTGTTGTACTCTGATAAGTGTATGTTATACAGTTAAGATTTTGTATTTCAAAAGTTATGATATATTATATTTTGTTCCGCTACGATGTGAGATTCTGTGTTGTTATTTCTGTTCTTCTTCTACCTTTTTCTTCTAAAAAAAAAGATTCGTATTTCTGTGATATTTGGGCTGGACGTGTGATGTATGTAGTCAACTCAGATAGTACGGATTTGCGGGCCAATACAAATTTATTGGAAAATTCGTCTGCGTACGAACTAGATATTGAAATCCCCATTGTCAAAAGCTGCGAGGCTTTAAGGTAGAGCGAGGATCCGTACTCGGGACGGTGCCGGTTTTAGCTACCCTGCCGTTATGCTGCCAAAATTTTCTGAAAAATTCCTGTGTTTGATTTATATTCATGTGTTGGAAAAAAATATATTCATTTTTGAAATAAAATGGTTTGAACGATAAACATAACATTTTTATCGAATGTATGAAATCAAATGGTTTAAACGATAAAAATAACATTTTAACTGAATATATGAAATAAAATGGTTGAATGATAAAAACAACATTTTTATTGTATGTACATAGGTATATAAAATATTCATGTTTGAAATAAATTGTTTTAATAATAAAAATCACATTTTTATCATCTATATGAAGTATATAAAATTTTGAAGTAAATTGTTTTGACAATAAAAGTAACATTTATATAATATATATGAAGTGTTAAAAATAGTCATGTGTCGAAATAAATATTTGTTGGATAAAAATATTATTTTTATCACATATATGAAATGAAATGGTTTAGAAATCGAAGAATGGATTATTTATATATATAATTAAAATAAATCAAATAACAAAGTTGTAGTTCGTTCTTCGAAACTGTGATTTCAAACGATTGTACCGGGAGATCCGACCATCGGATTTTCCCAAAACCGAAAACGTTGGGTTCGCTTTGGAAATATCTTTCCAACGACACCAAATAAGTAAAGATCCAACAGTTAAATTGTCTGGAATGTTTAATTCAAATCTGAATAAAAACAACGCCAGAATGGATTATATATATATAATTAAAATAAATCGAATAACGAAGCTGCAGTTCGTATTTAGAAATCGTAACTTCAAACGATTGTATCGGGGGATCCGACAGTCGGATTTTCACAAAACTGGAACCGTTGGATTCTTTTTGAAAAGATCTTTCCAATGATATAAAATTTGTAAAGATACAATGGTTAGATTTTCAGATATGTGTAAATCAAATCTGAAGAAAAACAGCGCCATGGCCGCGTTATGGCCTGAAGCGTCGTTTGTATAAATTGGATATTTTTAAATAAATACAAATCATTATAAAATATTATGAACGACATGGAATGGAAATAACCTGAATTTATTCGGTTTATGGGATATTTGATGGTTGAATGTGTTTGACATGAAAATTACATTAATGAACTGAATTATGTGTGTTGAATAATTTAACCAGGAAATGAATTGATTTAAATTCTAAAAATACGTGAATTATTTGAAAAGTCCGAGTTAACTCTCTTTTCAAATAATTGATCAACGATTAGAAGTCGAAGATATGAAGACGGTACAAGACCGATGATCTTCACATCGAATGGATGGCTACTGATGCCTTTGATGGGAGTTGCTGCCCTGACGGGGTTACAGTGGTGGTTGTCCGAACGTACTCGTTGATCGATCGGATGTGCAAGGAATAAGGTGCATCTGGTTTCGTTCAGACCCAGAACGGACTATAAAGGGATGTGTGTCTACTGTTGTAACTTGACAACGTGGCATGCAGAGATGTTGTGATCAAGGCTTTTGTTGAAAAGCAGAGCCTTGTGGTTGATGATCAAAGCATGGCTTTAAATAGCTAGCTTTGTGTTTAGCATTGATTCGCGAGCCTCGCACCCCGGTATGGACCAGAAACGGGAGAGGACCTCAGGGAGGACATGCGTTTCCTTCTAGCTAGGAGTGGTGTTTTCGGTTTTACACGCCCGGGCATTTTACTTATGTGGATGATGGAAAGCGAGACATATCGGTTATATCGATCTCTGCAGAGCTGATGGATGTCTTTAAACAGACCAGATTTATGCCCCATAGGGCGGGGAAAAGTATTGTTCAGCCATTTTAATCCACTCCGTGTGGACTGGCCCTGACGATCCAAGGGTCGATGTGCTCTGACCCTGAAGCTCGGGCTAGAGAGTCTCGATGCAGTAAGGACGATCCCTTGCCTTGGTTCATGACGGAATCCAATTTCTAAATACGACATTGTGCGATTTTGATTGTATACCTATATATGGCGACATAGTGGTATGGGGCATTCATGCCTTCTACGATTGATACTTATGATTGAAATTGTTTTTGAAACATATAAACACTAGTAATAATATCAAATACTTTTGTTTTATACGTATCAAGCATATTTTGGCCATTATAAGGTAAAAACTATATCCTCTGGTTCGCGTTGCATTGTGTGATGGGAACTGAGTCTTATAATGGCCTCATTTTTGTAAAAGCATTGCGATGTTTAAATGATTTAATTGTTTTAAAGCACTGGCAATCCAATGGAGTAAACCCATTCCGCGTTAGCGATGCGGTCCTGTGATTGGCCTTATTATAAAGTTAAGTAGATTTCTCATACCTGTCCCATGACTGACTTGTAGTTTGTTTCACTTACAAACTTGGGTGCCCTATTTTCTACACGGGAAACTTTGTATTCAGGTTTTAGCAGGAACTTTCTAGATAGCTATGGAGCTGAAGATGAATTCTATCATTTCTTTCTTTTTATGCTTTTCAGCTCCTCTTGTACATATTATGTTTTGATTCCGCTGTAGACATTTTATGTAAAGCTGAACTGTATTTTGTACTAAGTATGATCCTGTATACTGTGTAACTCTGATGATTATGTTTATCCAGTGTATTACGTTGTACACTAGCAGGTGTATTTATATATTTATGTTTTGTTGTTACTTGTTTATGTGTTATATTCTAAAGATTACCCTTGCCGTCGTGGAACAGGGGCTTGGGGTCGTCACAAGAGAGGTCCTCGCATGCGGTCGATCTCCAAGTACGTCTGGACGATCACCACTTATTACCTCATTCTTGGTGTGCAGCACAATCAGGACATTAGTCATCATCCAAACGATGTGAAGACCTCCGGCCTTCAACCACCATCTTCATCGTTGACTCATCGCGGATTCAGTTATTTATAATGGGATAAACCCGGTCTTTCCGAATAACTCGCGTATATAATAAGCAAGTGCTATAAAAGCACAACATACGCCTCATTCCAATTTTGAATATTCTTTTATTTAAATATTCATATCCTTTGGGAAAGGTTCCCACTAATTTTATCAAAGATAAATTCTTTAAATTTATTCTTTAATCTTCCTTTGGATATCAGTCCAAACCAAATTAAGGTTTATCCAAACTAGCCGGGATTAGCGATCCTTACCGAAGTAATCCTTTATTTTATTTCCCAATCCTAACCTATTCATCCCATGGAGAAAAACTGGTAATACTCCATATCTAACACCATGGTGTTATCGGTAAAATTATTTACCATTTCACGTTCAATTCTAATTAAATATTTAACTATCTCTTGGAGCAAAACTAGTGGTACTCCATTATCGATCATTTCAGGAATTCGATAAATTTAAATATCTCATTCACATTCCAATCTAATTAAAGATTCATTAAAACTCTAATTCAGTTTTAATCTCAAAAATCATTACCTAATGATTATTCAAAGTTAAGAAATAAATCTTATCTTTAACTGGGTTAAAGAACTAATGTCATTTAAAACACAGCTCACGATAAACCCAAAATCACATTCCATTAACAATGGAATCTTCACGGAAATCCGATCAATATATATAATCGATATGAACTTCCATATCCAACAGATAATATAAATGGAATAATGGCAAAACCTTTTAAATTCCATATATAGTAACAGTCTTCCTCCATAGAAGTTCACTTCGATTATTATAGAATCGAATTCCATTCCATTCCAATTTATTTTATTAAATTGGAAAACTTTTCTTTGGAAATTTCCCCTAAATCTTAATTAAAAGATTTAAAAATTCCAAATCATATTTCACTGTGAATCGGGTTAAAGAACGAATGTCATTAAAACACAGTTCACAATAAACCCAATTCACATTTTATTTTATTCCAGTTACTAAATATAACTGGAAACTCCAATAATCTTAATTAAAAGATTTATTCTTTTCACATGGGGTTTAAGAACAATGTTAATGAAGACACCATTCACGACAAATCCAAAATCCCATTTCAATTCAATTCCAATTAAATATTGATTAATTAGCAAACTTCATTAAATCTTATTTAAAAGATTTAATCTTTCCTCAACTGGGTTTAAGAAACAGTGTTAATGAAGACACCATTCACGACAAACCCAAAATCCAATTCAATATTAAATACAAGGCTCTGAACAGAAATTATATCGATTTATATTCAATATCAAATCATGAAATCAACAAATATCGTATTGGGAATAACGATTTATATATCTTCCAAATTCCTCCACAATGTCTGTAAAATCACAGAATTCAATATCAAAATATTCTAAAGATAATTTCGATTCAAATCCATTCCAATTCATATATTGGAAATTCTAGTTATTTTTAAAACCATTTCAAATCCAATTTATTTTATTTAAAAATATTGGATTTATAATTCTAGTTCATAACTAGTTCATTTCGATAAAAATATATTTTTATCTTTTCAAATATTGGATTTTTCATCTCAATTCTTTCCAAATCATTTATTATGATTTTACACAAATTATTAATATTTTTAATAATTTTATCAAGGCCCGTACAGTCGATTTCCATAAACGGCCATCGAACTGCACTTACAAGAATCTTTTCCAAATTTGATTTGGATATAATTCCAAATCCAACCGTTAGATTTCAAATTTCTTGTACTTGTTAGAAATCTTTTTTCGATATGAACCCAATGATTCCGGTTTTGGGAGAATTCGATGGTCGGATCTCCCGTAATATCCATTCGAAGTTAATGGTCGAAATTCGCGAACTACCGCGGCGCGGCGCGTTCTATTCAGGCCATTTAATATATATATATATATATATATATATATATATATATATATATGTATATATATAATATATTATATCACTACAAGAAAAACAACATTTAGCAGCGGCATAATCCGCTTCTAATCCGTCGCTAAATCGGCTTTAGCGACGGATTTCCTACATAACATGGTGGTTGGTAAAAACCATGACGGTAATTGTGTCAGATTTTGCGACGGACTTTAGCATGAGTTTTCCGACAGTTTTCCGTCATTTTACTAATTATATAATAAAAATAAAATGTTATTTATTAATTTAATTTTAATTTATATACCGATTGATTACCGACAGATAATTAATTTATAATAAAATATTATTTAAAAAAGGAGTGGGTAAACCCTCACTATTTGCCAAGGGATTAGCGACAAAAAGTTTTGACCAGAAAATCTGGTTCTGTTTTTTTGTCGGAAAACCCTTACAATTTAGCAAAGGATTAGCGACGAAAACTTAATTGGACTTTTTTTTTGTTGGTAATTCGATGGTAAACTCTTTCAAAACGTTGTCAGCCTTTTTATTTAGCTTTTCTCTTGTGCTACTAATACGTCACTATTCCCTTTCTGATATGGCAATAACCGTTTTTACCATCCTGCCTTTCAGGTTTACGAATTATTATTATTCAATTACAGATACTGATATAAAAAACTAGCCAAAAAACAATATAAAATTGCCATCCACATATAAATAACACTATATCATAAGCAAGAACACAACATTGATAAAATTAACATATCACATAAAAAAACATACACAATCCTTCATTTTGTGCACCAAGCTGAATTATGAACAACAAAATTATTCAGCTGGTGTGAATGTTAAACCACATACAGATAAATACCATCTACAACAGTACTAAAACCACATAACTACCAAAATAACAAACATATCATCCATAATTGTATTACAACCACATCACTACAAAATAAGTCCGACATACCGATCAAGCTACGCAAATGACGATGGCGAAGACGTAAGTGAACGAGAAATCGAAGGCGAAGACGAACGTGAAACTTTATCTTGACGCTTAATATCCTTAATGCACCACAAGACTAAAAAAGGCAGGTGAACCACAAGATCCTTAGTGTAGGATGACTGTGTATACCATCGTACGACCTGTATGATGAATTGCATGCTTTGATTGGTAATATTACATTCATCGAGTCTGTTACACCCCGTGTAGCATGCTCTAAGCTAACTAGATGCATACGAACAATGATTGCTAGTGACAATATCCATAATACCTGTACCAGTAAAGATAAAATAAACAACGATGACGTAGATATATAATTTTTTTACGAATAGCTTAAATGAAACTTACACGTCCAAGCCATCAAGAAGCATTATTTTCCCAAGCATCTAACTGAGAATTCTTGCTGCTGTTAAACATAAGAACATCAAATTTAAAAAAAGGGAAAAACCAACAATTTGATTATATAATGATTTCATAGAACATAAACCGCACTAAGGAGGACAAATGGCATTATATAACAAAATCTCAGACCGCAATAGATTAAGATTCCAAACCTAGGTTGGGGATAGATTTTGTTTGGTATAAATCTATTGCTAGAGGTACATAACAAAATCTCAAACCTAAGTCTTGCATTATATAACGTCTAAAACCTGATCAAGAGAACGTTTAAGTGGGAACAGTAAAACTCATCATTTAACTTATATGGTTGTGAATCTGTTTTATTGATTCTGTTGTCTTCTAGTTTATAGCAGTTTATTTGCTCCTTTTTTAATATTGTTGCTTTTCAATAGTTTATTAATAAGTAATTATACTATATGATCTGACATATTTGGTGTATAAGCTGTGCTTGCAATTTAACAAAAAGGTTGTAATGCACTAGACATATTCTGTTGTTACACAGCCAATTTCTGTCATGCTGATGCCATAAATAAAGAGGTTTTTATATTATGAGCTAATGTAAATGTTGTATAAAGTGAGTTGTCAATAAGAAAATGAAACAAATCAGATGTGTTAATAGCACATAACACTGACAAAAGAGTGTATAACTAATTGGGTTGATATTGTAGAGAAGGCATAGTCAAGGTTTTTGAGTTTTGTCTATAACTTGCACAACATGTTGATGTTCAACCACTATCAGTGGGACATAACCGAAAGATTAATTAATTTGTTTAAAGACTACATGCCATGAAAACATAAGGAATATATATACGTTTTCATTGCTTGCTTGATGTATCTATATATTCAATTAAAATATCATATGTTATAGTACCTTGTTTAACACCAATGAAGACCCCTCTTTTTTGTGCGACTAAAAGAGTTATGATCCTGCATTCTGTAGGAATGAGAAAAATAGATTACTCGAGGTGACTTTGACATCGGTGCAACAAAATTTGCTCAGAGAAGTGGCTTCAATAAATTAAACTTGAAAGAATTGTAATAAAAAAGATAACATATGATAATTGTAAATAATACAGGAGTTGAATCTTACCTGAGGTTGAGATGGAGCGAACAGAAGCCTGAAAGAACAATCATAAATCAAGGTTAGACAAACTGCAGTAAACATAATTAAGTTCAGTAGCAAAAAAGGTTCCAATATATGAATTTATATGATGGAGGAAGATCCGTACTAGGCAACAACATTGCGTTCAAGTCTTGCTTCAGAGATAGGCTAGCAAGTCCCCCTAATTAAGGGGACACACCTTCGTGAAAATTAACCGCAGATATTTGTGAAAATCCCAGCATTGGTATCAACAAAATAAAAATATCTCCAAATAAATAATTATTGAAACACTCTTTTGGTTATTTTGATTCGCTGCTTTTGTTCACTGTCCAAAGGATCAACAACTCAACTCTGGGTTTCATTAGTATAAATTATGGATATTGCTTTAGTTTTCCAAATTTTCCATCATTTTTTTAGTTCTTCTCCGTTAGATGCCTAGGGTAGCAGCCAGCGTACAGCTAAATCTTGACTAAGCTATCAATATTTGGCTCTATATTTACTTTTTTTTACTACTGCATGATCCTTCGATTTCCTAAATACATCTCAATACAGACCATAAATTATACAACATTGAAACTTATATAGACCATGACATTTCAGTGTGTACCTGTAAGATTAACTTGCGAAAGTTTAATAACTGACCAAGTTATTTTGTGATGTGATGCACTCGAATTTTGAATTTTTCTTTAAGATGTGTCATAAACATTACACAATTTTGACATTTACAGTTTACTATAGTGATCTTCAGACTATAATTTTTGGCATTTATATTTTATTTGCACAATATTGGGCATTTTCAATGTGTCAAATATTTAAAGATAGTATATTGTTGACACTGGAATGAATGTACGTTTAGAGTATGTAAGAATAAGAGAAACACCTAGTTCAAATTGACAATAACTCTTCATGGGAACTTAAGTTTAGTTAAAGAATAAAAGAAATTTATACCATATGCAAATATAGTGGTCATTATACTTAAAGTGAAGAGTACATAATTTAACAGTTTGACTGTATATAGAGCACATATATAAAGTGGAAAATAAAGCCAAATCCATACACAGTGTTGCATTTATTGAAAAACAAAGCTAAATAGCCAAATCCAAACACAGTGTTCATTTATTTAAAATATAAGTTTAAACTTTTCATTTTTCAGTATTGAGTTACTACTGAGAATGGCAAAAGGTTGGATTAAAAAAATTAGAACTTTCAAGATAAGTACATGTTTTATGAGAAAATATCCCTAAGCTATTACTTAAGGAGGCAAAGCCTGAATTATTAAAACTGCATGATAAGGCATTAAATACGTATCTAAATAATCTATGGTGTTTTAATATATGATAGGAATATGTTTAGAAATATATTTGTACCTTGGAAGCCTATACCATCAAAATTGTTACTCTGGATTAATCAACGTAACTGCAGCTCCCAATGTCTCTGTCACGTCTGTAATAACTATGTTTAGAAATATATTTACAGAAGTAAAGAACAACTATGGAGCATTCGATATTCATGTCAGTATTAACATAACTTGAGCATAATTTGTGTAAAGTTTCAGCTTAAGTTGTAAAGTGTTGTTCTAAAGACGCATACTTGTGCATTAGGATGGAATATGACTGCTAGCCGGTATAGACTCCATAGTCTTCAATACAAACTTGGTCGAAATTGAAATAAAATAGATCATCAATACGCTAAGAGATTGCCAGTAATTACGAAAATAACAGTAGTAATGACTGACCTCCCTTAGGTAGCAAAATATACAGGAGATGAACATAATGACGTATAAAATTCATGGTTGAACTCCAAAATTAATGCATATTAAAAGGAATTTATGTTAAAATTCATGGTTCAAGTTAAAAAAAATGTTAATTTAACCAAAAAAAACACAAGGAGCTTGTATGATTTCTTCTCACCATCAGTGCTACTTATACATCTTGAGTAACTATGATTAAAAAAAATCGGTCTTTTGATCATTTTTCTTGGTTAACTTATTTAGCTGGTTCAACACATGACATGTAGTTTGTCCATCATGTTACTCAATACAAAATACCATTTATGTTGCATAATTTAACAATACTTATATGAATTTTCAGTTGCTCAACTTAAATATTTGATAAACTACAATCATCTATTACAATTTGCTTTGTCTGCTATATACATATCAACAGATATATCAGAGATCTTTATTTCTATATTTTAGGAATGTTCATATATCATTTATTTTTTATTTTTCCCATTACACTAATAGTTCATTAATATATTGTACAATCTAATCCAGAAAGCAACTTAGAGGCCTATAGTGTTGACGGAAAGGGATAACCAACAGATTTTTATGCAGAAGGATTCAATATAAAAGAATAGTTTCAACAGAAACATAACCAAGCATAAAAAAGCAATTTTTAAAAGCTGGTAGATCATTCCAAAAGATAAATATGTTTTATATTTCGGTAAGAAAACAAACATACTCTACTAATTTTCGTATTGATGTTTGAACATTGAATTAGATTATTACCACATCTCAGCACACACCAACAAATTTGAGGTAATATTTTTTTTTAACAATCAAAAAATTGTATGATTTTCTTCTTCTTTTTTCAACAGAACATTGCTATTCAAATAATAGCAAAAATCTGTACTCTATAATCCCAAGGGCAACGGTAATTCGGCCCAAGGTTCAGAAAAATAAAAGCCTTAGAAGTAATAAGCCCCACTATACAGAGAAGTATATTTCATCGTCGTCGTCCTGGTTATTGATTCACAGGTAAACCATGATTATAGAAAGACCTAATCCAACCGTCCCAACCCGCAGTGACTATGACATGTCCCCATGCATGTGGTGAGTTGCCACATGAAGCATTCAGAAACTTACATTGAGATTTACAAGGTGTGTTTGGCAAATTCTCCTCAGGCCAGGTGGCAGTGCCCTTCGGTAAATTCTCAGGGTAAACCTGATCATGGCTGGTAGTGAAAGAAAAACTGCCTGTAGGGGATAGGTATATTGTGTTGCTGTTATTTCTTGTACAATTTGAGGTTAATGCTTTCGATTTTGAAGGTGTGGGACGAATCCAAGGGATTGCAACCGAGACATGGTCAGAGAGGAATCTCTCATATGAGCAGCTGCTTTTGATATCGTTCTGCAATTGAGGATCGTTACTTGTGTGATTCCAGATGTATACTTTGGAATCTTCACTTGCCGATACTTGTATGATTTCATATGTGAATGACGCTGATATTTGACTTCCTGTGTTTCGAAGACCTTTGTATTTAGATACCACGTTTAGGCCATCGAGAACGTGGATTCGTGAATCAACGGAAGTTACGATAAGTTTTTGATGGTCGGTTGGACAATACTGTAAGCCAGTTATTCGATGGTCATGCGATTTTTTTTAGATTGTAAAGAAAATTCAGCGTCGAATTGTAATTGATGATCTGATGCATCATAAAATCTACATGTACCAGTCATGCTGCCAATTACAATTTTCTTTCCATCTAAACTGTAACATGATGCAGTGACTATGTCTCTCTTATCAATCAAGTCCACAACGCAATGTTTTTCGACATCCCAAATTTGAACTTTTCCGTCAATTGAACCACTAACAAAATAATTTTCATCGGTGGGATTGAACTGAACACATGTCACGTAATTGTTGTGTATAAAAACTTTCTGGCATTCAGCGCAACCAACTTTCCACAACCTAGCTGTTTTATCGACTGATGACGATAAAAGATACCCTAAGGAAAATCGGATTTATGCAGTGAAGCCCAGAAATTCGGATTTAGATCCTAATTTGATTCAGTGCAATAAAAATGACCTAGAAATTACCTAAACCCAAAATTGAATCAAAGCGAACGAAAAAATCTATAGGAAGAAGACATACTTACATTGGGAAGAGCCGAAAACTTGGAAGACACACCATCGGTGGTGAGCCGTCAACAACTAATATAGCAGGAGGAGAAGAGGACCACTGATACGCTTGACGCCACCGCGACGAGCAGGACGACGGATGTGCCTCTTTGCTCCTCCCTTTCCCAGTCCTTTTCCTCCCTTTCCTCTTCCTGACATAGCTTGTTTGTAAGATGATTTCTATTGAAATTAGGGCTTCTTAACTGATTTGGAGAAGTTGAAGAATTCGGGATTTTTTAATTAAAGCGGTCCAGTGAAGGAGATTTCGGATCTGCTGAATTTTGGGAAAAAGTTTGGAAATGAAATGTGGAGGAGAGTAGCAATTCGTGGCTAAATGCTTTTTGATGGTTGGATGAAGTATCAACGGTTTAGATTAGCTTTTCTGCGTTGATTTGAATTATCGACTAGGAAATATTGTATTTTCAAAGGAAATTAAAAATGAAAAAAAAAACGAAGCCAAGTCCTCGTGTTTTAAAACCTGCTTTTAATACCGTTATCGTTTTTTCATTGAAGTTCAATCTATTTTTACAATTACTTAGACGGTGTTTTCATCATTTACATTATAGTGCTTGTTGAATTTTATTAAACCATTCCGAATGGTATTTAGTAGGTGTTGCTGGCCATAAGCTTTGAAAATCATAACCGCATTTGGCACATTTTTTTTACCTGTGTTGAACTATAAATCAAAGAATGATACAATGTCAAAAGGAAATTTTGAAAATCAGACAAATAACTATTGTTGGCCACAAGCTTTGATTATTAAGTATTTATTAACTATTAATTATAATTATTAAATATTTAATATTAAATTCTAAGTACTAAAAGTTAATTACTAATTACTTTTAGATTGTAGTACTTTTGTTAATTTATTAACTAATATGAAATATTAATATGATTAATAGTTAAATATTAAATGCTACATTTCTTAATACTTATTACATATTATTTTATTATTAATTATTATTAAACATTATTATTATTAATTAAATATTAATATCATTAATATTTAACTATTAAATATTATAATTAAAATTAGAATATATATAATTGTACTTTATCTTAGTCACAATTTATAGAAAATTTTAAAATTAGAATTTAAAGTATTATACAATTTAAATTAAACTATTAAATGAACTTTTTCAATATTTTAAAGTTTAGAAATTTTGGTTATTTCGTGTTGAACATTAATTGATTTTATAAACTTTATAATTTATTTTAAATTTATTCAAGTTGATTTCAAATTTTTAAATTTTTCGAAATATAAAATATAATTATCAACTATAATTATAAAATATAAATATCAACTATAATTATCAACTGTAATTATTAAATACAATTATATAAAATTAAATATTGAATATTAGATACCATTTCATAATTATTAAATTTTATTATTAATTATAAAATAATAATTATAATAAACTGATATTTTCATCTCTTGCAAATCTGTTGGAATTCTGCTGCAAAATAGCTTCGATAAATATTCGTCGGTATTCTGCCTGTATTTACAGCGGAAAATATCGACAGAAATTTTCTGTAGGTAATTTGACGCAATTTGCAACGGATTAGTGAGGGATGACAGAAGACGACGGTAATAAATAAAAGAAAAAATGTTTGAAAATACAAAAAACTATCCCTTGCAAATCACATGGAAATCCGTCGCAAATTAGCGACGGAAATTTCCTCTTCTAAATTTTTGATGCTAAATCAGTGTTTTCTTGTAGTGTATATATTTCATTGATTTCCATTTAAAACGTATTTTATAAATCGTTTTAAATTCGTTTTCAAAAAGATTTCAACTTCATATTCAATTTTAAATCAAAATTGAATATTCTATATCATTAATATATAAAGGATACTATTTTCAAAACATTAGATTTTGAAATCACTTCCATTTCGACATTCATTATAAAGTTGAATAAAATCGATATAAATATCGTTCACGTCTAAATGGCGTTAATCAAATCAACAAGGCTTCATATATTTAAATATTTTCATGTCCATCCCAAATCGGACATCAAAATCATATTTTGATCCATTACTGAATATTATTTTAAAATATTAGTTATTTTAAAATATTCCTTACTCGTCATTTTAAAATATTCGTTATTTTAAAATATTCATTCCTTCCGAGTTGGAATCAGACGCAGTCAATTACCATATAATTTTATTCAGATGATTTCATACACACATGTGCACAACAATAATCAAACATAGTCAACCATCATCCATAGTGCATTGCACAACTGCATAAGCGTTAAATATAAATAATTAACGCTTACAACAAACTGTCAACCAATCGATTGACATACAACTAAATATTGGGATTAGTGTATGTCCAATATCATCCCAATACCCGTGTGGGGTTTTCAAAGAACAAACACTGATTATTATTTGTGCAGTTGGGCGATGTGTAAAATATATCATCCCAATCCATATCAGTCAAATGTGTGTACATAAACAAATCGTCTGATTTGTAAATGAATATTTATTTTATTCATATACACATTAAAAATTATATTTTTAACTATAAAATATTTATTTCATCTCATGAATATTTTATACAGTTCATTTATACAATAAAAATGATATTTTTATTGTTCTAATATTTTTAGAAAATTTCGGCAGCATAACGGCGCGATACTAGAACCGGATTAAGGTCTAGCCTTATCCCTCGCCTAATAATGGCTTGTGCATTGTACATACAAATTCTAATCAATTCATTTCATTTCCCAAACTAAATTCAACCAAATAATCCAATCAACCAAACAAGCATGGTTTCAAACAAAGGTATCAGGTGCTACTACGCACCGTTTGCATCCTAGTATATACTTTTAACTAGAAAATAAATTAGAGTGAGAAGTTCTCACCTTTGGGATCCACTCCATCATTCTTTAGCGGGCGGTTTCGATATGGATTTGTCTCCAGTGCGTTGTATTCTTCATCGTGATTCCAACATAATCTGTTTCACGCAGTTTATATTAAAAATCACATTTTTGATAAAATCATATTTTACAGTGCTATGTATACATTAGAAATCATATTTTTAATTCACTACATATATAAAAATCATATTTTTATATTATCTACATATATGAAAATCATATTTTTAATTCGCTACATCATATGTAAAAAATTACGTTTTTTTCTTCGCTACTTCATATGTAAAAAAAATTACATTTTTTTCTTCGCTACTTCATATGTTAAAAAATTACCTTTTTTCATTTCTACTTCACTTGTGAAAAAATTTCATTTTTCTCCTCACTACTTCATATGATAAAAATCATATTTATTACTTGTTATTCATGTGAAGAAAAATCCAATTTTTATATGTTATTCATACAAAGAAAAATCCAATTTTTATATGCTATGCATACAAAGAAAAATCCAATTTTTATATGATATGAATACAAAGAAAAATCCAATTTTTATATGCTATACATACAAAGAAAAATCCAACTTTTATAAGCGATACATACAAAGAAAAATCCAATTTTTATATGCTATGCATACAAAGAAAAATCCAATTTTTATATGCTATGCATACAAAGAAAAATCCAATTTTCATATGCTATGCATAGAAAAAAAATCCAATTTTTATATGCTATTCATACAAAGAAAAATCCAATTTTTATAAATCTGTTCATATGATTAAAATCAAGTCTTTATAATGTTATTCATATCATAAAAATATAATTTTTCAATTATAAAAATATAATCTTTTCAATTTTAAAAATATAATCTTTTCAATTATAAAAATATAATCTTTTAATTATAAAAATATAATCCTTTTATAATTAAAAATCATAACTTTTTATAATAAGAAATCTAATCTTTTTATTGTTGATCATATAATAAAACTTATTTTTATTTTCAATCTACTTACATAAAAATAAACAAAGATAATAATAATAATAAATAAATACTCACAGCGTCATTTGGGTGGGGGAGTCGCGGTTGCTCGCGGCGCGACGGTGGTAGGAGTCTTCGGGGAGGTGGGAGGATAGGGTTTCTAATCGATTTGGGGGGATTTGTGGCTCGGTTTTCAACAGAGAAGGGGGAGGGAGAATCGCCTGAGGGGCTCGGAGGAGGGGAGGTGAGGGTGCAGGTCTTTGGGGGGTGATTGGATGTGGCGGTGGCGGTTTCCCACATCCGTTGCTCTTTTTTTTCGTTTCTGTTGTAGTTCTAACATGAAAGAGAAATGGGGGCGTTGACTGAGCGGAGATAGAAAGGGGAGGGGCTTTATATAAAAAAATAAATATATTTTATTTACTTTTAATTCCAAAAAGTTGAATTATCATCCTTACTCCAAATCGAGCCCAACGACTATCGTCCTTAGCTAAATAACCCCATTTCGAACACAATGGGATATGTCTCGCAGGCTAATTCGACTATTTCGGTCAGTTTTCATCAAAATTAAAATATAAAATAATTTAACGTTCAAAATTGATTTCAACGTAGATTTTAATTTACCGGAGCCACATATTAATGGCAAAAATTCCAAAAAAATAAATCTGACTATGTTCTGACGATACAGTATTAACAAAACTAATTTCGTTGAATTTGGAGACTGGTTGAAAGACGGTCATTTTTCAGTCGATTAAATTAAAACTGAATTGACCAAATATGTTTAAACTTACCACGCTCACATATTGATTCCAAAAATTATGAAAATTGGAATCTAGCTATAATTTGACATTCTGGATTCAACAAAAGTGGTCTAGTCGAAAACGGAGGTCGTTTGCAAAATCGCTCTTTTTAAGTGCTATATTTTCATAGCGGCTATTCTGAATTTTCAACTGGGCATAACTTTTTATTCCCGCTATGAAATTTCAATTTTTCAAATCCATTAGAAAGATATTTTTAAACAGATTCATACATTTCTTGTTTCACTAAAATCCGATATACTTTGAATCATGTATAGTCAGTTAAAGTTCAAAGTTGAATTTTCCAAACTGCCGCGCCATTTCTAGCTCGTTATATAATTAAAGTAAATTTATATTCTAACTTCAATTTAAATAAATTTATACGTCCTAATTCTATTCAAAATAAAATTATGTTCATAATTATTTAAAATAAATCATTTTAAATATTCAAAATTCATTAAATTGCCAAAATAAGAATTTTGAATTGGTTCTGATTTTCCGGGTTGTTACAATCTCCCCCACTTAAAATCTTTTTGTCCTCGAAAAGGAACGAAGTTGAAAGTTTTTAAGTAACCAACTCTACTTTCATTATTTTCATTATGGCTTAAGTTCTTCAACTTTTCAGTTTTTAAGAATTTCCAAATTTTTCAAAAATTTGGCTGACACCCTAAATTTTTGAAAAATTTCGCCATAACCTCCTTTGTACGGGAAGACATTTAAAACCTAAACTAGCCTCACAAGGCCCTCATCCATCCAAAGGAAAAATAAAATGCCAAGCGGCCAGTCTTAGGCTCATAAGCTCTTTAAAAGAAAACGAAAATTAGTAAACACGTACCTACTTGTCGGGCATACAATTTATTCCTCTTCTTTGTTCCCCTATTATGACCTGTTCATTGTATATACATGTATAGGCATGTAGTTGCAATAAATTTTCAAGTCAGTTCAATATTTGATTCAATCTGGCTTAATTTACCGTTCATTCACATAATGGTTTTTATCAGTGGAATTAATAATCATCCATTACAATCAGCAAACAATTAGTTGATTAAATTTTCAAAATCATAATTTTGATATATACATATATATATCCAAAATCATGTTTTTGATGCCACTTCACAACAATATATTCTAACTATATTCTGGTTCTCGCACCAGTCAATTGGAAATATATAGATATCCCACCATCGAAGTTCGAACATAAATGCTGATGATGGCGCGTCAATCATCAGAAATATGCCCGAGCGACTAGAGTGTGATTCTATATCCATCTAGTATATTAAAACTTCGAATATAAATTCATGATGCATATATGCAAAATCTCATATACTCGATTGTCCAAAATTAGATATAATAATATACTCAAATATGTATAATTAGATTAAATTTTCAAAACAAAATTGGTTTTCATTTTTATTTTTAAAAACACTACTCTTCACACTCGTTCTAGGATACTATTGATCCTATCTCTAACGAGTCATTCTCATTGGATATTACTAATCCAATCTCTGATGAATTCTTCCGTTTGGTTCTAACGTGTCTTGTTCTCGAGCTCTGTAAACCAAAGCTCTGATTCCAAAATGAAACGACCTAAACTTCCCCATAAAGGAAAGCCCGGATTGAGTTGAGAACACGAAAAATCAGAACACAAATAACAGAACATTTCATTGCTCATTACAACAATTTACATCATAGTATGTAACAACCCGTGTTTTTATAACGTGTAATAACCATAAATCAGGGCAAAATTAATTTTTTAAAAAGAATCAAGGGAAACGGGTTACGCCATTGCATTCGTCTCGAAATTCTGCTTGGAAACGAGTCCAAGTTTTCAAAAATCGGAGCCCGTATGACCACGTTATGACCTTTCGAAGTTTTTAGAAGTTTTCAAGTTCAAAACAGCTCAATTCGAATTCAAAAATTCGAATTTCAAATCTCCAAATGGACTGGGCGGGAAATTTCCCACCTAGGACCAGGTCAATCTGGGGGTCGACTATGTAGTCGACCTACCCCGGACTAGGTCGACCATAGTGTCGACCTGGGGGTTGACCTGGTGCCCGAGCCCATTTCTGAAGCTGGATTCACTCTGATGTATTTGGCCTCGTTCCTGTCCACATTGTTGACCTGACCCTATAAATACAGCCCCTAACAGTAGTCCCTCTACACAAAATTATTTCTGACCTTATGCTGCTCTGATTCTGATTGAAAAGTTTGAGAGAAGGACTGCTTCTTCTATGTTGAGACTGCGTTAAGGAAATTTCTTATTTGGGGACTTCTGTTAGGACTTGACTAAGAATATTCAACATCAACTCTCTTTTTCTAACTCTTGAACCACGATCTGTAAGCCCCAGTTATTTTCAGATTTAAACTGTAAATGTATTATGAATATGATGTAAATTGAAATTGGACCTATGTATGATGACTGTTTACATTCATCCTCGTTCATCTTGGATCTTGATTCTTGAATATTACTATGACATTGATTTGGGGCCTATTCATGTTGTAAATCAAAAGAAACCCCTCTTATTATCATGTTAAATCTGTTATTAGTCACATGTTTATGACTATCACCTTATGACAGTCGTTACCATGACTATACTATCACCTTATGACAGTTGTATCATGACTATACTATCACCTTATGACAGTCGTTACCATGACTATACTATCACCTTATGACAACTATTATTTTGACTAGTACCTTATCTTGCTAGATTTGTAATCTTTATGTTTGAGGCCAATATTTCGTATGCCAGTAATGTCTTAATCTTTTAATTCAAAGTCATATCATGCTATGCTAGTAATCACTTTTGCCACATTATACCCATTCCTTTTTATGTTATTCCCTATTAGATTCATTTGTATCGATTCGAACTTACGTGCGATGGGAATACGATTTGGGTAGACTAGGTAAAACATAAATTAGCTTTAAACTTGAACATGAATGTTGTTATGACTTGAACCTGAATATGGACATGAACTTGACACGATTTGACATGAAACATGACTTGAAAACTTGACATGAATCTAGACATGAAAACTTGAACGTGGGCATGACAACTAGATAACTTGAAAATGGCCAACCCGAGGGTGGGTTGAGTTTGCAGTGTAAATCTGCCCGGAACCGCCCGGCAAATCCAGTGGCTGCAAACAATAGGATCCAATGTGGGTAGTTGGTCATATTGCACGTAAAAACCCGAGGTTAGACTATGTTGTGGTGTAAATCTGCCCGGAACTGCCCCGCAAATCCAGTAACCACAATAGTTAGTCTAATGTGAGAGGTTGGCGTGCACTAATGAATTAATGCCACATGATAGGGTTAAGTCATGAACCACTTGAATATACTTAACCAACTTGACACGATGACTTGATAGGGTTAAGTCATGAACTGCTTGAACACACTTAACCAACTTGATACACGATCTGGATAGGGTTTAAGTCACGAATTTGAATGACAACACTTAACCCATTAGAAACCCTAGTTACGCGGTCCTTTTCAGCAGTAACCCACTTAGATGTATCATGATACCCTGGGACTAGGAAGGGTGGGGCACGATTACTGGGCTGATTGTAAGGGACCAAAACGACGGCTGAGTAGGTGCGCCATTGTAGGTTCAGGTGGGCTATGGTCGTGCACGTAGTCCGGAGTTGAAAAAGCAGGCATTGGGCACCCGTAGTTTTACACTGTGCGTGCTTTATTCATGTCGGTGGTTGGCACCCTAAGACTTGATACACCCTATGGTGGACCTAGCACAGGTAACTACATTTCAAGATAGGGCCATATGACATAGACACATGACGAGCTAGGACTTGTATGGAGCCGATCGATTAGTAGATCGTACCGTAGGACCCCGTAATGGGTCACTTCATGACACTGGGCTAAGGGATCATTTCATGATTAATATTCGACATGGGTTAGAACACTAGTACAGATGGTGCAGAGAACCTTGAATATGCGATGCCAGACTTGACTTATGTTGTTATCTTAATTATCCTACTAGCTCTGTTATCATCCTTATGTTTAATTCCAGTTTTCAAATATCATGTTACCTTTACTAGTTTTCATACTGAAAGTCACTAGGGCTTACCAGTCTTTATGACTGACCCTTTTTCTTTTGCCCCTTTTTCTTTCGTTTCTTCCCCCCAGGTTCTCAGGGAGGAAACACTAGCTCTTAGCTTGGATTTAGCTTGCTTTCTGAAAGATCATGTACGGTTTGGTCTTGGGCTATGCTATGGCTGCTTCTACTATTTATGGGGAATAATTTACTTTTGTTTTAAGTTTATGCTTCTTTATTATGAACTTGATGTAAAGGAATAATTTGTATCTTGGATATATGAGCTTTTGACTCTTTTCTAGAAAATAATAAAAAGTTGGTTTTTAATTTCTACCGCTGCTTTATTTATGTTCTGCCTTGTGATATCTCTGTGCATGTTTACCTAGATAATACTCCACCAAAACTAGTGCATTCCCTTTGTGAGTGACCCTAGCGGAGGTGGAGTGTTACAGAGTACAATAATATACAGAGTATGAACAAATAATATACATTTGATAAACATCAGAGATTTACAAATTACATGCAGCGGAAAATAATACAAAACACAACTAAAAGAGATACACGGATACAGAGCTTTCTGAATATCATTCCAGCTGTAAACTAGGATCCTGTGAATACAAATCTACAAAACCAAAACTACTAGCTGCCCATGTGGAAAATAGGGGCACCCGGATTTTAGGTTAAAACAATAAACTCCAGGCCAGTCATGTGACTGGTGTGAGAACTAAAATAGATACTTAAAACTTTACTTTAAAACGGAGTAAATCGAGGGACCACACCGTATTACACGAGATGGGTTCTCCCGAGAATACCAGTACATAAAACAAATAGTGCAATGCTTTTTGGAAAAATTAAGCTACTATAAGACCCAGGTCCCATCACACAATGCAAAGCAAGCCAGAGGATAGGGTTTTCCCTTATAATAGCCACACATGCTTGGTACATTTAAAGCAAATCATTTGATACTATATAAGTGCATAGTGTATAAAACAACTTAAAATGTAAATGTATCAATCATAGACAGCATGGGTACCATATATTATGTCACCAATACTAGGCTCTACAATCAAAACCGAAATGTCTCATATTGGAAGTTGGATTTCCATCTATGAACCAAGGCAAGGGATCGTACTTACCGTTTCGAGACAATCTAGCCTACAATGTCTCAGGACCCAGACTCAGGTGGGCCTTTGGAGCATCAGGGCCGGTCTATACAAAGCGGATTAAAATGCCTGAACAATACGTTTCCCCGCCCTATGGGGTGAAATGGTCGATATGTCGACCATATCATCCATCGGCACCGCAACGACCGATATAACCTGTAACACCCCGTGATTTTAAATATTAAAATTAAAGAATACTTAATTTCAAATTGAGAATTAAGGGAAATGGGTTATGCCATTGCGTTCACCTCGGAATTCTTCTTGAGATAGAGTCCGAGTTTGCATGAATCGGACTCCGCATGAAGGAGTTATGGCCTTCCGAAGTTTCAAAATTTAAATAAATTAAAAACAACGCAGGTTCAGAAAATTTGAAATTCAAAATTCAAGCAGGGAAGCGGGCTGGGCGGGAAAAATCCTACGTAAGGCCAGGTCGACCAGGGGGTCGACCTCCCTATACAGGTTGACTAAGGGGTCGACCTGCCCCCCGCCTCCCCCCCCCCCCCGGCAGATCTGAAAGATGACGCTGTTTTGACTCAGTGCTGAGTCATTAGGGCGAAGGTGTTATTCTATCTTGACTGGACGGTCTTGATTGATTCTAGGTTAATCTGACGTCTCTTAATTAGTTAAAATTCTATATAAGCAACCTAACTCTCAGCCTAAAATCACACTAGTTCATACCAAGAGCCGCCATGCCGTCAATGGGGAACCTAGAGCAGTCGTCGTTCTCTTTCAACTCATAAACAAGATAGAAGTAAGAATCAAAATCAAATCTAATCTAAATTAGAATAACAATTAGTCCACATCGAAGGCGAGCAATTCAGTTTCAGAATACAGATCCCAGAAAAATAAGACCGTTCTTTTGTTTGTGAGTATAATTTCTTTCACAAAATAATTAATTAATTTAATTGTGATAAGTTATAACTGGGATTATGAGAATGTGACTATTGAATCATGTGATGTTGAATTTTATGCAAGTTCTTATGTGAATCTTATGCAAGCTTGTGATGTTGGATTATATGTTCTTATAAGAATCTTATGCAAGTTTGTGATGTTGGATTATATGTTCTTATATGAATCTTATGCAAGTTTGGGATGTTAAAACATATGTGAATCTTATGCAAGTTTGGGATGTTAAAACATATGTGAATCAAGTATATACATATGCTAGTTTATATGCAAACCACGTGACATTAATTTACATGTTTAGATCCATATGCAAGTTCACATCTTTATGTTTAGATCTATATTTAGATCCATGGCAATACATAGTTATGCAAATTTATGTTCTATATGCCCATTGCCTATGCTAGTTTTGTATGTGAATCATATGCTAGTTTGAATGAAATTCATATGAAAGTTATAGGAAAACCATATCCATATATGCAAGTTCACGATTACATGTTTAGATCTATATTTAGATCCATGATAGTTTATGCAAATTTTTATATTGTCTATGCAAGTTATTTGCTACGCAAACTTTTGTCATGATTCTTAGATCTACTTTATGTGTTATGCTAGTTGTGATGTTGCTTTTCTTTTATAAGTTAGACTATTTGCGAGTCTAACATATGTCATATTAAAACGTACGAATAGCGTGGGGACAATGGGATAATATTAAATATACATAATTGTGAATTGGCATAAAATGGCCTTAAAGGCATATAATTTATTTGAGACATTAATTGGTATAATTTGTATACCTGGAATTTATGGACATAATTTAGGTGACAATTATGGACATAAATTAATTTGGAATTTATTGACAAATTTTGAATAGGTATATTAATCCAATTTGGGGCAAAATAGTTATGTGTAATAATTAACCGCCTAAGACACGAGGTTAGACTCGTTTGTTGTGTAAGACTGCCCGAACCCGCCGGACAAATCCAGCAACCAAAACGGTAGTCTAATGTGAGAGGTCAAAGGCACAAATTAAATGCGTAACAATTGTAAAGACACGAGGTTAGGCTCGTTTGCGGTATAAGACTACCCGGAGCCGCCCGGCAAATCCAACAACCACAAACGGTAGTCTAATGTGGGAGGTCTTTACAAGGTTACGGTTCTAATGAATTAAATAACACTTAACCAGATATACATGTTGTGGGACATGGGAGTTAAGTGGGTGCCTTGGGTGGCTTGTGAAATACGATTAGAAACACTTAACCAAGTTGAAACATGTAAGAAGACATGAATAAGAATGGGTTTAAGTGGGAAACCTTAGTGGGGACCAAGCATAGGTGGAAAGCTTGTGTCAGGCATGGGGTCCCTTTTCAAACCAGTAACCCATTAAGTATCTTTGCGAGCTCGACCCAAGTCGAGGACACACTTATTGGGTTTGATTGTAAGAGGTCAAAACGGGTTAGCGGTGGCAACGCAAGTCCAACGGGGTCATGTGTGTGTGTGGGCCCGGGCTGGTAGGTAAGACGTTTTGCATCGTGTAGATATAAGCCGTGCATCTTTAGTGGTATCAGGTTGCCGCTCTGGGGAGTGATACACCCCACTGTGGGACCAGCACGGGTATCTATGAGTTAGGGAGCCAATCGCATGGGGGTAGTGGGTACAACTAGTGGAGAAAAGGGCAGGCGACACCTATGAAGGCAACTAGGGGTACACGAAACTACCATTATCATTTGTATGTTCTGTAGGCGGGATCAACTTTTAGGGTGACTAGTAATGGTGCAGTATAAAATAATCCTATAGTGATTAGGAACGAGATTAGCGCTAGAATATTCCTTTTGTTTGCTTCGTCATGCTCACTTATTTCACAGTCATACATTGTTTTACCAGTTTATGCCTTATCTTAATTACTTTAAAAATTATATTGTTAAAGTTATTATACTCGCTAGAATTTATGTCTAACCCCCTTGTTTTCGCCTCTTTTCTCCCTTTCCCCCCAGGTTCTCAGGGTGGGACTAGTACTAGTGGAGCTTGATCTTGGATCTCTTTCTCTCTCTTTTGGAAGTACTTGGATTGCTAAAAGTAAAGTTCAGCTCAACTCTTTTATGGCTACTTGTGTTGGGGTTATACTTTTTTACTTTATGTACTCAGAAAATAATTTTTCAAGATGGATACTAAGTGTACTTGGTTTTACTGTTGGTTTATGAAGTTGTTGTAATCAAACTATTTCTCCGCTGCAATAAAAGTTGTTTTAAAATTTTCAAGTACCAATATATGTATCTGTCTTGATATATTCTTCTCTATACACTAATAATGCTCCATGAAAGTTAATGGATTCCCTTTGAGAGTGACATTAATGGATATGGGGTGTTACACGTGGTATCAGAGCTGAAGGTTACCAGAACAGATATGAATTTTGAAAAACTATTTTTTTTTTCAAAAGCATTTTATAAAGAGATACTTTCAAAAATATGTTTTAAGGAGAGTATTTTTAAGAGAAAAGTTTGTTTTAAAAACATAACCACCAAGAGCCATATATCTTTCCTTCGATTCTCCATTTTGAATCTCTTCCTTTTTCTTTTTCAGCATGTCTGGGGAACTTGAGATACCCGAGGGCATACCTATACCAAGCTGGTTTAGAAGGTATCTGGAGGCTAGGGCCACTACCGCAGGCCTAGCAAATGTTCCTCCTCCCCCAGCTGCAGTCGCTCCTCCTCCTCCCCCGCCTCGCGTTCATACTTTTTCAAAGAGATGCAAAGATTTTCGGGCAATGGGCGGGAAACCTTTTCACGGATCAGAGACGTTTATTGAAGCTCGAAATTGGCTTAAGGAGGTGGAAAATTTATTTGGTATCTTCAAGTTAGAAGATGGAAGGAAAGTCCAATTGGCTGCTTGGTTAATGAAGGACGAAGCCTAGTTTTGGTGGGAGGTCACGAATGGAGAGCGTCCAGTGGAGATATGGATGGATTTCAGGCGTAGGTTCTAAATGAAATTTCTCTCACGAACAAAAGAGAATTTATATATGGAGAGGTTCTTAGCACTGAAGCAAGGAAATTTATCTGTAAAGGAGTACATCAACAAGTTCAAGCAGTTCGCGAGATTTGGCTTAGACTTGGTGAACACACCTGAGAAGAAGGCCCTGAGGTTCGTTAAAGGTTTGAATGAGCCGCTACATGGGTTGGCTATGACCCACATTCCAATAGGGGCTACCTTTGAGAGATTGGTTGATATGGCGCTTATGCATGAAGAGGAGAAAGGTGCTAATGCTAATAAGGCACCGGAGAAGAAAGGGGATCAAAAGAAATCACAACAGCAAAACAAGAAAGGTGGTAAGGATAACAATTGCAAAGGAAACAAAAGGTGCTTTAATTGTGGGACACTAGGCCATCTGAGCAAGGACTGTAGGAAAAAGAAGAAGACTGGCTGCTTCCACTGTGGAGAGGCAGGACTTCTAATTAAAGACAGCCAAAGGAAACAGGGGCAAGGGAAAAGGACAGGGTCCACTTTTGGAGGGCAGATTCAGACTCTCATGGCACAGGGCAGGCAAGAGGGCAGGTTCATGCTCTCATGGCACCAGGGCAGGAGAGAGGTAGAAACATTTCCATTGAAAGTTGAGTTTTTCTGTTTGATCATCCTATTTGTACTTTGTTTGACTCTGGCGCTTCACACTCATTTGTATCTGCTTCGTTAGTTGAAACACTGCACCTAAATACTAGTCTAGTTACGGATCCTATAGTAGTCTCAAATCCTATTAGTGGTTCGGCTCATCTTTCAATGATTTGTTGGGATTTGAGAGTGTCTATCTTGGGTGTTGGGTTTGAATGCAATGCCTTCGTTCTTGGCTTCATGGGCTACGGCTTGATTCTAGGCATGGATTGGCTAGCTAGATACGGTCCCATCCTAGATTGTGATAGAAAGGTAGTTAGATTGTTGACTCGTTGTGGAAATACCCTCTATATTTCTTGTGACCCTAGAGGTCCGGTAATGCTTAGCTACCTAGAATCCCTTGACGCATCCAATGATGATTTGGAATCTATTCGTGTGGTCCGTGAATATAGTGATGTCTTCGATGAGGTTCGAGGTTTACCCCCGAGGCGCGAGATAGACTTTCAAATATATCTAGTATATAATGCAAAGCCAGTTGCATTACCAGTGCGCCACATGGCTCCGAGAGAGAGAGAAGATAACTCAGCAAGCAAGTGAAAGAGTTGCTTGAGAAGGGGTTCATAAGAAGAAGTATTTCGGAGTAGGGTGCTCCAGTCGTTTTTGCTACGAAATTTGATGGTTCACTTAGATTTTTTGTGGACTATAGAGAGCTGAATAAGCTAACAAAGAAGAACAGACACCCATTGCCGAGGATAGATGATTTATTCGATCAGTTGGTGGGTGCTTCGGTTTTCTCGCAACTGGATTTGGCTACAGGGTTTCATCAGCTATGGGTGGCTAAAGATAGCATAGATAAGACTACATTTAGAACCCCTGATGGTTTCTTCGAGTGGCTCGTCATGCCTTTTGGTTTGATGAATGCACCCACGTACTTCGTTGACTTAATGAGTAGGGTGTTTAGGGAGTTTCTAAACAAGTTTGTGGTAGTCTTTGTGGACGATATCCTGATTTTCTCTAAAAATGAAGAAGAGCATGCCCTACATCTTAGGGGTGTCTTAGAGACCCTATGAGCACATCAACTTAAAGCTAAGTTCTCCAAGTGCCATTTTTGGAGAAAAGAAGTGAGGTTCTTAGGACACGTGGTCTCTAAGGAAGGGATAGCTGTGGATCCCGCAAAGATGGTGGCAATCCAAGATTGGAAAATTCCTAAGAACGCAACAGAAGTAAGAAGCTTTTTAGGGCTGGCTGGTTATTATAGGAAGTTCATTAAGGACTTCATGAAAATATCAGCCCCACTTACTCGATTAACGAAGAAGAATTTGACTTTTGCTTGGTATGTTGACTGTGATGATGCTTTCCAACGTCTGGAGAGGGCTTTGACGACAACTCCAGTTTTAGCTTTGCCAGACGGGAGTAAGCCATTCACAGTATATACCGATGCTTGCGGGACAGGGCTTGACATAGTTTTAATGCAAGAAGGAAGGGTGATATGCTATGGTGGAAGGCAGTTGAACGCCCACAAGAAAAATTACCCTACCCACGACTTAGAGTTGGCTGCAATAGTTTTTGTGCATAAGTCATGGCGTCATTATTTGCTTGGAGAGAGGTTTGAGTTGTATACAGACCATAAGTCACTAAAGTACTTGTTCTCTCAGAAAGATCTAAACTTGAGGCAATAGAGGAGGATGGAGTTTTTGGCATCCTACGATTTTGAGATTGCATATATCCCTGGCAAGGGTAACATTGTAGCTGACGCCTTAAGTAGAAAGAAGTTGACTTTAAGTCCTTTGTTCATATAGCAGTAGAGTTTGGAGTACATATCTACCTTTGACTTCAGAACCTCTATCGATTATGTACCCGGATTGTTGGCATCGTTAGAAGTGCAACCTACACTTTTGGGTCGAGTTGGAGAGGCACAACGAGATGACCCACAGTTAGTTGAGATAGTAGGCAAGCTTATAGGAGGGGATTCTTTGAGTCATCTTAATAGATATGCTATAGATGAGAGAGGATGGCTGCGTAGAGATGGGAGACTTTACGTACCACAAGACGAGAGTTCGAATAAGGCAATTCTTGAAGACTCACATCGCTCTAAGATGATCACACATCCCGGTGGTGACAAGATGTATAGGGATGTGAAGCGAGTTTTCTTTTTGGCTGGAATGAAGAAGGACGTGGCTGAGTTCATTTCTAGATGCTTAGTGTGCCAGCAAGTCAAGGCGGAGCAAAAGAAGCCCGGTGGTTTGCTCCACCCTTTAGAGATTCCGCAATGGAAATGGGAAATTGTTTCCATGGATTTTGTAGATGGGTTGCCAAGATCAAGGAAGGGTAATACAGGGAGTTGGGTAATTGTAGACAGACTTACCAAAAGTGCCTGTTTTATTCCCGTTAAAAGTAGAAGGACCGCCACATGGTTAGCATCTGTTTACCTTCGAGAGATAGTTCGTCTGCACAGCATACCCTCTAGCATTGTGAGCAATAGAGATTCTATTTTCATAAGCGAATTTTGGAGAAGCTTACAAGAGGCAGTTGTAACACAATTATGCTTAAGAACCACGTATCACCCTCAGATGGATGGCCAGACCGAGAGAGTAAATCAGATTCTAGAAGACCTTCTGAAGCTATGCATCCTAAACTTTGGAGGAACATGGGAAGAACATCTTCCATTAGTGGAGTTCACCTATAATAATAGTTTCCAGGCTAGCATTGGCATGGCACCTTTTGAGGCTCTTTTTGGACAACCATGCCGATCACCTACTTGTAGGTGGGAATCCACGGATAAGGTTTTGCTTAGACCCGACATGATTAGGGAGACTTCAGAGAAGACAGACCTGATTCGACGGTGAATGAAGACAGCGCAGGACCGACAGAAGTATATGCTGATAAGAGACGAACTGATCTTGAGTTCGATATTGGGGACATGATTTTTATTAAGTGGCACCGTTGAGAAACGTAGTCCGTTTTGGATCAGTGGGGAAGTTCGCACCAAGGATCATAGGACCCTTTCCAATTACAGAGAGGATTGGGTAGATGGTGTAAAGAGTAGAGTTACCAGAGAAGCTCAGTGGTGTTCATGACGTGTTTCACGTATCGCATTTACGTAAGTGTTTACACGATACGGCGGAAGTGGTGGAGCCGAGCACGCTCAAAGAAGTGGAAGTAGAGCGAAATGCCACGGTTAGACGAGCACCTACACGCATTCTCATATCAGAGGTCAAAAAGCTACGCAACAAAGAGGTCAAGTTAGTCAAATTGTAATGGGGTGATGATCAAAGAGATGCGACCTGGGAGACGGAAGACAAGATGCGTACGCTTTACCCTTTCCTTTTTGAGGGTATGTTTTTAACTTCTCCTTTTTCTACCGCTTTGTTGATACTCGTCCTATCATTTAGTATTATCTTTGTGATGACACCTTCGATCTTTAGTTAGGAAGAACCCTATGGTTGCAAACATGTGTTTGAGACATGTTATGTTTGGTGGATGCAAATGGATGCAAGTAGTTGCTAGTGGTTGCTCGTGGATGCATATACACACAAATTAAGCACTAGATTGGCTCAATCACCTTCATGTTGCATATAAATGTGTGTGCATATCTAAATTAATGGATGTATATAATGGTTGTGTTATCATATGGATGCTGCATTTTGATGAATGGTTGTGCACACATGTAGAAATAATATGTATCGATAGGATTCTTTCGCATACATGATGGACGCATGGCACTATCATGATTTACATTAAGGAGGTCAACTGAATCAGTAGAGCGCCTGATTTTGCATTAGACAAGGAACATATACACACACTTTTTTCATATGTTCATACAACATTAGAAATCTTGTAATAACAATGGATGCTTGTGTTTGATGGTTGAGTAGATGGATGATTGGATGTTAGGATATACATTCTCCTTAACTTGGAGATTTCAGCGGCGAAATCCTTTAAGGAGGGGAGAATGTAACACCCCATGATTTTAAGTATTAAAATTAAAGAATACTTAATTTCAAATGTGAGAATTAAGGGAAACAGGTTACGCCATTGCGTTCGCCTTGGAATTATGCTTGAGATAGAGTCCGAGTTTGCGTTAGTCGGACTCCGTATGAAGGAGTTATGGCCTTCCGAAGTTTCAGAATTTAAATAAATTAAAAATAGTTTAGGTTCAGAAAAATTGAAATTCAAAATTCAAATAGGGAAGCGGGTTGGGCGGGAAAATTCCCGTCCAAGGCCAAGGGGTTGACCTCCCTATACCCGTCGACCTGCCCCCTCCCCCTCCCCCTCCCCCCCCCCCCCCCCCCCGGGCAGATCTGAAAGATAACGCTGTTTTGACTCATTGCTGAGTCATTAGGGCTGAGGTGTTATTCTGTCTTGACTGGATGGTCTTGATTGATTCTAGGTTAATCTAACGGCTCTTAATTAATTAAAATTCTATATAAGCAACCTAACTCTCAACCTAAAATCACACTAATTCATACCAAGAGCCGCCATGCCGTCAATGGGGAACCTAGAGTAGTCGTCGTTCTCTTTCAACTCAAAAACTAGATAGAAGCAAGAATCAAAATCAAATCTAATCTAAAATAAAATAAAAATTAGTCCACATCAAAGGCGAGCAATTCAGTTTCAGAATACAGATCCCAGAAAAATAAGACCGTTCTTTTGTTTGTGAGTATAATTTCTTTCACAAAATAATTAATTTAATTGTGATAAGTTATAACTGGGATTATTAGAATGTGACTATTGAATCATGTGATGTTGAATTATATGCAAGTTCTTATGTGAATCTTATGCAAGCTTGTGATGTTGGATTATATGTTCTTATAAGAATCTTATGCAAGTTTGTGATGTTGGATTATATGTTCTTATATGAATCTTTTGCAAGTTTGGGATGTTAAAACATATGTGAATCTTTTGCAAGTTTGGGAAGTTAAAAAATATGTGAATCAAGTATATACATATGCTAGTTTATATGCAAACCATGTGACATTAATTTACATGTTTAGATCCATATGCAAGTTCACATCTTTATGTTTAGATCTATATTTAGATCCATGGCAGTACATAGTTATGCAAATTTATGTTCTATATGCCCATTGCCTATGCTAGTTTTGTATGTGAATCATATGTTAGTTTGAATGAAATTCATATGCAAGTTATAGGAAAACCATATCCATATATGCAAGTTCACGATTACATGTTTAGATCTATATTTAGATCCATGATAGTTTATGCAAATTTATGTATTGTCTATGCAAGTTATTGGCTATGCAAACTTATGTCATGATTCTTAGATCTACTTTATGTGTTATGCGAGTTGTGATGTTGCTTTTCTTTTATAAGTTAGACTATTTACAAGTCTAACATATGTCATATTAAAACGTACGAATAGCATGAGGACAATGGGATAATATTAAATATACATAACCATGAATTGGCATAAAATGGCCTTAAAGGCATATATTTAATTTGAGACATTAATCGGTATAATTTGTATACCTGGAATTTATGGACATAATTTAGGTGACAATTATGGACATAAATTAATTTAGAATTTATTGACAAATTTTGAATAGGGATATTAATCCAATTTGGGGTTAAATAATTATGTGTAATAATTAACCGCTTAAGATACGAGGTTAGACTCGTTTGTGGTGTAAGACTGCCCGGACCCGCCCGGCAAATCCAGCAACCACAAATGGTAGTCTAATGTGAGAGGTAAAAGGCACAAATTAAATGTGTAACAATTGTAAAGACACGAGGTTAGGCTCGTTTGCGGTATAAGACTGCCCGGATCCGCCCGGCAAATCCAGCAACCTCAAACGGTAGTCTAATGTGGGAGGTCTTTACAAGGTTACGGTTCTAATGAATTATGTAACACTTAACAAGATATACATGTAGTGGGACATGGGGGTTAAGTGGGTGCCTTGGGTGGATTGTGAAATACGATTAGAAACACTTAACCAAGTTGAAACATGTAAGAAGACATGAATAAGAATGGGGTTAAGTGGGAAACCTTAGTGGGGACCAAGCATAGGTGGAAAGCTCGTGTCAGGCATGGGGTCCCTTTTCAAACTAGTAACCCATTAAGTATCTTTGTCAGCTCGACCCAAGTCGAGGACGGGACACACTTACTGGGTTTGATTGTAAGAGGTCAAAAGGGGTTAGTGGTGGCAACGCAAGTCCAACGGGGTCATGTGCATGCGTGGGCCCAAGCTGGTAGGTAAGACGTTGTTGCATTGTATAGATATAAGCCATGCATCTTTAGTGGTATCAGGTTGCCACTCTGGCAGTGATACACCCCACTGTGGGACCATCACGGGTATCTACGAGTTAGGGAGCCGATCGCATGGGGTTAGTGGGTACAACTAGTGGAGATAGGGGCAGGCAACACCTATGAAGGCAACTAGGGGTACATGAAACTACCATTATCATTAGTATGTTCTGTAGGCGGGATCAACTTTTAGGGTGACTTGTAATGGTGCAGTATGGTAATTATCCTATAGTGATTAGGAACGAGATTAACGCCAGAATATTCCTTTTGTTTTCTTTGTCATGCTCACTTTTTTCACCGTCATACCTTGTTTTACCCGTTTATTCCATATCTTAATTGCTTTACTAATTATATTGTTAAAGTTATTATACTTGCCAGACTTTATGTCTGACCCCCTTGTTTTTGCCTCTTTTCTTCCTTTCCACCCCAGGTTCTCAGGGTGGGACTAGTACTAGTGGAGCTTGATCTTGGATCTCTTTCTCACTCTTTTGGAAGTACTTGGATTGCTAAAAGTAAAGTTCAGCTCATCTCTTTTATGGCTACTTGTGTTGGGGTTATGCTTTTTACTTTATGTACTCAGAAAACAATTTGTCAAGATGGATATTAAGTGTACTTGGTTTTACTGTTGGTTTACGAAGTTGTTGTAATCAAATTATTTCTCCGCTACAATAAAAGTTGTTTTAAATTTTTCGAGTACTAATATATGTATCTGTCTTGTTATATTCTGTTCTATACTCTAATAATGCTCCATGAAAGTTAATGCATTCCCTTTGAGAGTGACATTAATGGACGTGGGGTGTTACATAACCGAGGCGCCTCTCTATCCATCATCCACATAAGTAAAACGTATGGGCTTGAAAAACCCAGACACCACTCCTAGCTAGAAGGAAATGCATTTCCTCCGTGAGGTCATCTCCCGTTTCTGGTTCACACCGGGTTGCAAGGCTCGTGAATTAACGCTATACACAAAGCTATGCTATATCAAAGCCGTGCATTGATCATCAACCACAAGGCTCTGCTTTTCAATAGAAGCCTTGATCATTTGCATCTCAACATGCCACACAGGTAATTCACGCTATGCAACCGATGTGTATCAATCACACAGAATGAAATCTGATGTCAGACACACATCCGTTTACAAGTTCGTTCTGGGTCTGGACGAAACTGGAGGCACCTTATTCCTCGTCCCATATGTCCAATACAGGAGAGAGGTCCTCGCATATCCGGTTGATCTCCAAGTACGTCTGGACGATTACCACTTATTATCTCGTTTTGGGTGTAGAGCCCAATCAAGACATCAGTAATCATCCAAACGATGTGAAGACCTCTGGTCTTCAACCACCGTCTTCATCGTCGACTCATCGCCGATTCAGTTATTCAGAATGGTATAAACCCGGTCTTTCCGAATAACTCGCGTATATAATAAACAAGTGCTATAAAAACACAACATGCGCCTCATTCCAATTCTAAATATTCTTTTATTTAAATATTCATATCCTTTGGGAAAGGTTCCCATTAATTTTATCAAAGATAAATTCTTTAAATTTATTCTTTAATCTTCCTTTGGATATTAATCCAAACCAAATTAAGGTTTATCCAAACTAGTCGGGATTAGCGATCCTTACCAAAGTAATCCTTTATTTTATTTCCCAATCCCAACCTATTCATCCCATGGAGAAAAACTGGTAATACCCCATATCTAACACCACGATGTTATCAGCAAAATTATTTACCATTTCACATTCAAATCCAATTAAAGATTTAACTATCGCTTGGAGCAAAAATGGTGATACTCCATTCTCGATCATTTCATGAATTCGATAAATTTAATAATATCATTCACATTCCAATCTAATTAAGGATTCATTAAAACTCTAATTCAGTTTTAATCTCAAAAATCATTACCTAATGATTATTCAAAGTTAAGAAATAAATCTTATCTTTAACCGGGTTAAATAACTAATGTCATTTAGAACACAGCTCACGATAAACCCAAAATCACATTCCATTAACAATGGAATCTTCATAGAAAACCGATCAATATATATAATCAATACGAACTTCCAGATCCAACCGATAATATAAATGGAATAACGACAAAGCCTTTTATATTCCATATATAGTAACAGTCTTCCTGCACAGAAGTTCACTTCGATTATTACTGAATCGAATTCTATTCCATTCCAATTTATTTTATTAAATTGGAAAACTTTTCTTTAGAAATTTCCCCTAAATCTTAATTAAAAGATTTAAAAATTCCAAATCATATTTCACTGTGAATCGGGTTAAAGAACGAATGTCATTAAAACACAGTTCACAATAAACCCAATTCACATTCCATTTTATTCCAGTTACTAAATATAACTAAAAACTCCAATAATCTTAATTGAAAGATTTATTCTTTTCACATCGGGTTTAAGAAACGTGTTAATGAAGACACCATTCACGCCAAACCCAAAATCCCATTTCAATTAAATTCCAATTAAATATTAATTAACTGGCAAACTTCATCAAATCTTATTTAAAAGATTTAATCTTTTCTCAACTATGTTTAAGAAACGGTGTTAATGAAGACACCATTCACCACAAACCCAAATTCCAATTCAATATTAAATACAAGGCTCTGAATAGAAATTATATTGGCTTATATTCAATATCAAATCATGAAATCAACAAATATCGTATTGGGAATAACGATATATATATATATATCTTCCAAATTCCTCCACAATATCCGTATAAGCACGAAATCCAATATCAAAATATTCCGAAGATAATTTTGATTCAAATCCATTCCAATTCATATATTGGAAATTCTGGTTATTTTTGAAACCATTTCAAATCCAATTTATTTTATTTAAAAATATTGGATTTATAATTCTAGTTCATAACTAGTTCATTTCGATAAAAATATATTTTTATCTTTTCAAATATGGGATTTTTCATCTCAATTTTTTCCAAATCATTTATTATGATTTTACACAAATTATTAATATTTTAAATAATTTTATAAAACAGTCGATTTCCATAAACAGCCATCGAACTGCACTTACAGCGACCTTTTTCAAATTTTATTTGGACATTATTCCAAATCCAATCGTTAGATTACAAATTTCTTGTATTCGTTAGAAAGCTTTTTTCGATACGAACCCCATGGTTCTAGTTTTAGGAGAATCCGACGGTTGGATCTCCCATAATGTCCATCCGAAGTCAATGGTCGAAATTCGCGAACTGCCGCGGTACGACGCGTTCTGTTTAGGCCATTAAATATATATATATATATATATATATATATATATATAATATTATATATATTTCATCGATTTCCATTTAAAACGTATTTTGTAAATCGTTTTAAATTCATTTTCAAATTGATTTCAACTTCATATCCAATTTTAAATCAAAATTAAATATTTTATATCATTAATATATAAAGGATAATATTTTCAAAACATTAGATTTTGAAATCACTTCCATTTCGATATTCATTATAATAATGAGTAAAATCGAAATAAATATCGTTCACCTCTAAATGGCGTTAATTTAATCAACATGACTTCATATATTTAAATATTTTCCTGTCCATCCCAAATCGGACATCAAAATCATATTTTGATCTATTACTAAATATTATTTTAAAATATTAGTTATTTAAAAATATTCCTTACTTATCATTTTAAAATATTCGTTATTTTAAAATACTCATTCCTTCCGAATTGGAATCAGACGCAGTCAATTACCATATAATTTTATTTACATGGATTTCGTACACACATGTAACTCTGCCTGTGTAGTTTTCATTCCCTTGGTGTAAGCTCTTTGCCGATGATGTTGTGCTGATTGATGAAAGTAGAATAGGGGTCAATAGACAACTGGAGTTGTGGAGGGAGACCTTGGAATCAAAGGGTTTCAGGCTTAGCAGAACTAAAACTGAGTATATGAAGTGTGAGTTTAGCGGTGCTAGGTCAGATGACAGAGAGGTCACCTTGGCTGGTAGCGTAGTACCCAAGAAGGAATCGTTTCGATACTTAGGATCTATGTTGCAGTTTGATGGAGAGATTGATAAGGATGTTAGTTTTAGAATTCAAGAAGGATGGGTGAAATGGCGGCTAGCATCTGGCATTCTTTGTGATAGGAAGATTCCTCAGAAGCTTAAAGGAAAGTTCTATAGGACAGCAATTAGGCCTGCAATGTTATATGGTGCAGAATGTTGGCCTACTAAGAGGCAACACGTGCAGAAGATAAGTGTAGCAGAGATGCGGATGCTGCGTTGGAGCTGTGGGCATACCAGACGAGATCGGATTAGAAATGAGGATATTCGGGAAAAACTTGGAGTTGCACCTATTGAAGAGAAGTTAGTCCAACACCGCTTGAGATGGTTTGGACATATCCAACGTAGACCACGCGATGCTCCTGTGCACGTTGGAGTTATAGGTCGTGCCGAAGGCCCAAAGCGAGGTAGAGGTCGACCTAAAATGACATGGGAAGAGATAATAAAGAGAGATCTAAGAAATTGGAGTATATCTGAAGAGCTTGTGGTAGATAGAAGTGCATGGAAGTTGGCAATCCATGTACCAGAACCTTAGGATTTTTTTTTAAATATATATATATATATATGTTAATTATTATTATTTTTAGATCTGTTTAATTATTTTAATTTTTTTTAGGACTTTATTTCACTTTTATTGAACCTTTTTACTTTAATCTGTTTGGTTATTTTAAACTCTTTTTATATATTATTATTAGTTATTTTACCTTAATTTTGGGTTCCATATCTAGCCAACCCCAACTTGTTTGGGATATATGGCTTTGTTGTTGTTGTTGTTGTTGGATTTCGTACACACATGTGCACAACAATAATCAAACACAGTCAACCATCATTCAGAGTGCATTACATAACTGCATAAGCATTATTATGAATAATTAACGCTTACAACAGTCTGTCAACCAATCAATTGACATGAAACTAAATATTGGGATTAGCGTATGTCCAATATCATCCCAATACCCGTGTGGGGTTTTCAAACAACAAACACTGATTATTATTTGTGCAGTTGGGCGATGTGTAAAATATATCGTCCCAATCCACATCAGTCAATTGTGTGTACATAAACAAATTGTCCGATTTGTAAACGAATATTTATTTTATTCATATACTCGTTAAAAATTATAGTTTTAATTATAAAATATTTATTTCATCTCATGAATATTTTATACAGTTCATTTATACAATAAAAACGATATTTTTATTATTCTAATATTTTTAGAAAATTTCGGCAGCATAACGGCGCAATACTAGAACCGGAATCAGGTCTAGCCTCATCCCTCGCCTAATAATGGCTCACGTCACGTACATACCAATTCTAATCAATTCATTTCATTTCCCAAACCAAATTAAACCATATAATCCAATCAACCAAACAAGCATGGTTTCAAACAAAGGTGTCGGGTGCTACTAAGCACCGTCTACATCCTAGTACATACTTTTAAATAGAAAATAAATTAGAGTGAGAAGTTCTCACCTTTGGGATCCACCCCGTCATTCTTCAGCGGGCGGTTTCGATTTGGATTTGTCTCCAGTGCGTTGTATTCTTCACCGTGATTCTAACATAATTTGTTTCATGCAGTTTATATTAAAAATCACATTTTTGATAAAATCATATTTTACAATGCTATGTATACATTAGAAATCATATTTTTAATTCGCTACATATATAAAAAATCATATTTTTATATTATCTACATATATGAAAATCATATTTTTAATTTGCTACATCATATGTAAAAAATTACATTTTTTTCTTCACTACTTCATATGTAAAAAAAAAAATTACACTTTTTTCTTCACTACTTCATATGTAAAAAAATTACCTTTTTTTCTTTTCTACTTCATATGTGAAAATTTTTCATTTTTCTCTTCACTACTTCATATGATAAAAATCATATTTATTACTTGTTATTCATGTGAAGAAAAATCAAATTTTTGTATGCTATTCATACAAAGAAAAATCCAATTTTTATATGCTATGCATACAAAGAAAAATCCAATTTTTATATGCTATGAATACAAAGAAAAATATATTTTTTATATGCTATACATACAAAGAAAAATCCAACTTTTATAAGCTATACATACAAAGAAAAATCCAATTTTTATATGCTATGCATACAAAGAAAAATCCAATTTTCATATGCTAAAACTGATTTTTATTTTCATTCTACTTACATAAAAATAAACAAAGATAAACAAAAATAATGAATAAAAACTCACAGCATCATTGGGGTGGGGGAGTCACGGTTGCTCGCGGCACGGCGGTGGCAGGAGTCTTCGAGGAGGTGGGCGGCTAGGGTTTCAAATCAATTTGGGGGGGGGGGGGGGGGGTTGTGCTCGGTTTTCAAAGGAGAAGGTTGGGGGGAGGGAGAATCGCCTGAGGGGTTCGGCGGAGGGGAGTTTAGGGCACAGGTGGGGGAGGGGGGAGATTGGCGGTGGCGGTTTCCCCCTTCGGTCGCTCTTTTTTTGTTTTTGTAGTTCTAACGTGAAAGAGAAAGGGGGGTTGACTGAGTGGAGATAGAAAACGGGGGCTTTATATAAATAAATATTTTTTTTTATTTACTTTTAATTCCAAAAAGTTGAATTATCAACCTAACTCCAAATCAAACTCAACGACTATCGCCCCTAGCTAAATACCCCATTCCGAACAGTGGGATATATCCCGCAGGCCAATTCAAATGTTCTGATCAGTTTTCATCAAAATTACAATATAAATTAGTTTAACTTTCAAAATAGATCTCAACGTACATTTTAATTTACCAGAGCCACACACTGACGCCAAAAATTCTAGAAAAATAAATCTGGCTAAGTTTTGACAATACGGTCCTAACAAAACTGATTTCGTCGAATTTGTAGGCCGTTTGAAAAACGGTCATTTTTCAGTCGATTAAATTCAAACTGAATTGACCAAACACGTTTAAATTTACCACACTCACATATTGATTCCAAAAATTATGAAAATTGGAATCCAGAAATAATTTGACATTCCGAATCCAACAAAAGTGGTTCCGTCGAAAATGGTGGTCATTTGCAAAATCACTATTTTTAAGTGCTATATTTCTATAGCGACTATTCTGAGTTTTCAACTGGGCATAACTTTTTATTCCCGCTATGAAATTTCAGTTTATCAGATCCGTTAGAAAGGTATTTTTAAACAGATTCATATATTTCTTGTTTCACTAAAATCCGATATATTTTGAATCATGTACATTCAGTTAAAGTTCAGAGTTGAATTTTCAGACTGCCGCGCCATTTCAGGCTCGTTATATAATTAAAATAAATTTATATTCTAACTTCGGTTTGAATAAATTTATATGTTCTAATTATATTCAAAATAAATTTCTATTCGTAATTATTTAAAATAAATCACTTTAAATATTCAAAATTCATTAAAATTGCCAAAATAAACTTTTTAAATTGGTTCTGATTTTCCGGTTTGTTATAAGAGCAGTTGTGCATTATATCGAGTCATTAAATCCGACACCTGCTCCAATTCTTATTCCGTATCAAATCCCACCTTTGAAACTTGACTGTAGTTCGTGCTCGGTTAGACAGAGTCCTATCTTCAATAGGGTATGCCAATACTGATAATATATTATTTAAAACCATATAAACAAACAACATGGACCGTTGGAAGTATATCATATCCTTGGTAGATAAACAGTACAAACTAGCATGCATAACGCTTTAGCATATTTCTTGATACTGTTGCGCCCTGTTTTGCTTGTCTTTGTTTGCACCATGTTCTGCATTGTGTTCTGCAAACTCGTTCATGTTGCATGCCATGTCCCTTGTCTTCGTGCCATCTCCAACTATTTTGTTTACCCTTCCTCTACTGGTCGTATCTTATATTACTGACATCGTTCTCGCTTATGCATGTATCATATACTATCGAATTGCTGGAGCACCGTGTTCGACATATCCATGTTGACGTTGATGCCATTATATACTTCGGTTGTCATCATTTCACCTGACTTATTGTATGTTGTTATCATCGTGTTGCCATATGATATATTATATTTGGTATTCTTGATCTTGTTTCCCTTATGTACCGACGCATGTCCGCAAAGCTTGTCAAAAGCTGTAATTTATTAAAGAAATTTATGTATAAATTTATATTCTTTCATTGTATAAACATTGTAAACTCTGATATGTGAATAATTTTTTTTTTGCTGCTATTGTTGAGCACTACGATTCTGTGTTAAATTCCATTTTAAACCCTGTAAGCTGGTAACAATCCGTCGTTTTGAACGCTTCAAGTTGGTTAATCACCGACTTGGGGTAGTTAAAAGGGCAGGTTGTTATTATTTTAACTAACAATAATTTAGGAGATTACTTTCTATTTGAAATTCATTTAAAAGGAGATTGAAGTTGAAATGAAATCTAATTGAATTTTGGAAGGAATTTATGAACTGTTTTATATTAAAACCCGAGCTGTGCAACGAAGTTATAAAAGGGATTTTAAGTGGATACGGAGGCTTAAAATAAATGTTTACTTAATATTTGAATTAAGTAAAGGAAATAAAGATAAAAGGGGTTTCATATTGAACCTGAGTTTTGTAAACAAGGTTTATAAAGGGAGATGTGAATTTAAAGCGTTAATTTTAAATTAACGTTAGTAAACAATGGAATTGAGAGAAATGAATGGGATCGAAATGAGATTTTCAAAAAGGAGAGATTAAAAAGGGATCTGTAATTGAATTTGGTAAAAGATTTAGTAATGGGATTTAGTGATAATAATTCGAGGTATAAAATGAATTCCTTGGAAGAAGTTAAGTTTAAGAAGTGATTTTATTAAGAAATTTCTTAGTCAACAAATAAATAATAATAAGTTATATTTAAAAGAGATATTTCCAAAAGTGAGAGGACTTTGTAAACCGTTTTTTAAATAAAATAGTTTTATGATATTTGTTTGATATTAGAATGAATATCAAATTTTGAATTACAACTCGTATTTATCTTAAGATAAGAACATTGTTGGTCAAGGTCTGAGAGGTAAATAAATACTCCAACTTAAACAACTTCCGAATTATCTGAGGATGATGTTAGTTTGTAATGGGAATAATTTATTATTTCCATATGAGAAACAACAACGCAACTTTAATTGCAAGATTTTATAATATAAAATGAAATTTTCAAAGTAACTGAAATGGGATGATTTGAGAATATGTAGAATAAATTTTCCGAAGCAAAGGTAATAAAATGGGGATTGCGTGAAAATATAATGATATTTCCAAAAGGTAAAAAGAAATGAAAATTAAGTTTTGGAATGAGTTTATTCTAAAAGAATAAGACCTGGGTATTGTTTCAAGTAACAATGTTTACGTGAAATTTGATAAAACTAAAGTGGAAACATATATATTTATATACATATGATTTAATTCTAAGTAAATAAAATAGTTTTGAAAGTAACCATATGTTATGTAAGAAGTGAAATGCTATGTTAATATATTGAAAAGATTTTTAAGTTATCTAAACATTCGTTAATTATTATTAAAAAAAAGAGGCCAAGTAATGCCGAGTGCTGAATCAGTGAACGCATTTTTATTTTCATGGTTGTTTATTTGATAGTTAAACAACTGACTATCAAATCTAGCCAATACGATTGTTAGTATGGAAAGACCGGGATCAAATTATATTCGAAAACCATTCCAACCAGCAAATACACGAAGATGCTGATTGAAGATGGAGCAATTGAATGTTGTGGATCTCATGAGCAAAAGAACTACTCGTTGAATTTCTCTGGTTAGCTCCCAGAGATATTTCGGCAGTGATTCTTTCGTGATTGGATTCTTTCAGATTGTAAGGGTTACTTGCTACTAATCTTTAGGGTGATATAGGATGTGGTAGGAGGGTGCCTTCGGTTCATCCTGTTCCTGGATGACTTGTATGGACGAGTGTCTGACAAAATATTTCCAAAGGGGTCACGTACGTTGATTTCTTCAAACTACCATAGTAGGTGGCGGAGAACGATGGTTCTCTTAGCTTAACAGCTAGAGTATTTTTGTGGACATTGATTAGTGGTTTCTAGCGGATTTGACTATAGGCATTCAAAGCGAATGGTGGCCATATGTTCTAAAAAGTAAGTTTGACCTCAAGCTTCATCAAATGGGAAATGGCACAAAATCAGGTAGGTCGCATGGCTATGTGGGTCGCACCCATAAAAAGGGTAAATCATTACCTGATCTGGAGAAATAAAATGCCTTCGGTTGTCCAACTTTAATTTTTGTATGTATGCTATCGGTTCGGTTGGCTAGCCCCCAACCGTGGTGATGATATATTCAGTACTATCAAGAGTAGTGAGGGGTCGGTCATGTTTAGCCTTAGTTGCAAGATGTTCTTGTTGAACCCAAATGTATTCATCTCCAGAGGTACATTGTCGGAGAGGTGGTCCCATACCTTGCCAGGCAATCCACTCTCCAATAAGTACCTGCGGTTTTGATTGTATACTATGCATGTGGAGCGTGAGATGCAATTGTTCCGCTAGATTGACATTTATTTGTATTTAGACATTGTTATTATATCAGAAAAGACATTGATTTCAAAAACGTTTTGGGTTATCGTAAGGTAAAAACCGTCCGTATTTATGTGTGGATTTGGTCTTACGATTATCCTTTTATTTCAAAAAGATTTTGACTATAAAAGCAAGTTTGCTGATATATATAAACTTAGTGTGTTTTTCTCACTCTGGTTCAGCAGACTGATCCGGCGTTTATAATGCTCGGGTTAGACTGGGTTGTAAAGCTCTAGATTATCGAATGCTCCAAAGTCCAGAGACGAGCTGGAGGTGTTCAGACGTATAATGATATTACACTTTCCGC
This sequence comes from Allium sativum, assembly GCA_030737875.1. Taxonomy (NCBI): domain Eukaryota; kingdom Viridiplantae; phylum Streptophyta; class Magnoliopsida; order Asparagales; family Amaryllidaceae; genus Allium; species Allium sativum. The sequence continues at coordinate 372,077,104 of CM060925.1, read as the reverse complement.
TGTTTGATTGTATATGAGGAAAGGTTATTATAACTATCCAAATGTGTGATGTACTCTGATAATTGTAAGTATTTTCCTAGCTCTCGATAAAGATTCATTTCTATATTATATTTTGTTCCGCTGCGAAGTGAGACTATGTGATGTTTTGGTTCTTCTTCTTATATTCTGATACTCCTTTATTTCTTTTCTCACCCTCTGATTTCATTCCAATAACGTTCCTATGTTTTCGGTGCTTGGAAGGTCGGCATGTTATACAGTAATGTATTTATGTCGATCTTCGAGGTCAAAAAATCTTCGGGCCATTACAAAAATATAGTGATACATATTCTTTACATAATGAACAATCCAGACTCAAGAAAACCAGTTCTGATTCCTAATTCGATCGTTTATGCATAATCTCATTTGGAATCGTAAATTAAATGCTTAACGATCAATATTTAAATAAAATATTTAAATATCCAATCGTTAAAATATTGATCATTACATTCTCCCACCTTAAAGGATTTCATCCCCTGAAATCATCAATGACGAAACAACACAATCCAACACTCACGAACAAGTGACGATACAAGATGGAGTGTCACTTAGCGCTCTCAACAACATTAATTGAAATCGATCACAGCAAAGGAAATATACTTGGAATTTGGCATGGTGCCTATATTCTTGTAACGACCCGTAATCTACGTACCGGAGTATCATAGAATATATTTGTTCATATGAGTTTGTATAACTTTAAGAAATGATTGTTAGGGTAGTTTACTACTTTCACCATTTTTGTCGAATTTTATTGTGATTGTCTTGCTCTTGGAGAATCTTGTTTTATCCATAACTTTTGATTAGTAAGGACTTTAGACCTGAATTCACTTCCATTGGGAGCATATCATCTCAACATCAAATCAAGTTTGAGGTTGATGCATGGCATTGGAATTCAACCCGAATCATCATTAATTTTAGATCTAATTATTTGTGGAAATTAAAGTGAGTGAATAGTTTAATTACTCACTAATTAGGGATAATTAGTAGATATTCACCTCTGAAAATTATAAAAAAATATTCATAAATCGTGCTTTAATATGTTATTGCATGTATATGGGTTGGGTAAGTTTGGTTAAGTTTTGTTAATCCCGAAAATTAGGGAAGCCAAAGTAACAATGCTCTCCTAACCTCGTTATGACGATTTTCCTTATTTCATTGGCCTGAATATTTCTTATATATGTTGTTTTAGTTTTTTGGTATGCCAAGACATCTCCTATAAATGTTATGATGGATGCAAATAGCATCGTATAGCGAAACATGATGTTAAGAATCATCCTGGAAGTGCTAGAAGTCCCGGTTCGACATTTTCGGTTCTAGTTAGAGCCAGATTGTTAGAGCTAGACCAATGTTGCCCAATTTGCATGAAACTTTGTGGGGACGACATAGAAGGTACCAGGATTCCCTAGGACAAATTTCAAGCTGTTTGGAGATACGGAGATCTAGTTATGGTGCTCTAATGTTCGGTTCGACTTATCATGCCTGGAACTTATCTGATCCGGGACTTATCCTACCCGGAACTTATCATATCCAGACTTATCCTATATGGAATTATCATATCCAAATATGGACTCATCATATCCAAATTTACCTTATCCAAAACATATCCTTTTCGAACTTATCCTACCTAGAAATTGTCCTATCCAGAACTTATCCTATTCAGGACTTCTCTTATCTGAGAATTGGAAAAGGGAATGGGTTCGTGTGGCATGGCATTACTTCTTGATGATGACTAGACTCTTTCATAGATGCTCAAATAAGGCTAACTAACTCGAGACATGAAGGAAAGTCTATATGGCAAGTTACCTCCTAGGATCTAGATGGGAACCGTCAAGGTGACTTCTAGATTTGGCTTTACTGTGGGAACTTAGGAAAAAGGATTATTAGTACTTAAGATATTAGTGCATCCATGAGCGAGGGGGACATGTAGACGAGTTAGAGCCAGGGCAGTGTGGGTTGATTCAGCCCGGTCCGTAGAGCCCAAGCAGTGTGGACTGGGTAGGCCTAGTGATTATAGATTAGGGAAGTTGTCCATAGCTGATATGAGTGGAGACCAGGGCAGTTGCTCCAGCTATGGGCCTGACTTATTGGATGACTAAGGTAGTGAGTATTATATACTCAACGCACTGAGTGAGGGAATGGGAGAATGTTCGCTATGTTTGAATCTTTGTTACCGTTATGTCACACACACCTCTATTTACACTTAGTATTGTTATTACCATAGAGTAGCATACATGGTTGTATTGTCTAACTCTTTGGATGTAGGACGAGGTCAGGTATGATTTTCCATACCTATTATGTTACCCTATTTAGTGATTGAGATTACTATCGCTCACACTAGACTTTGTCTAACTTAGAGTTTTATGCTCGCTTCTTATTACTCTAAGTGGTATTACACAAGCAGACTAGAGACAGGTTGGCATGCTCGAGTAGCTAATCGGAGATGAGATGGAGGCTCCTACAAATTATATATACTCTTATCCCTGTCTTCTTCTGTTGAGCGCTACTTTGGGCATTAGTAGCGTATTATGTATTAGAGACGGTATTTTGGAGATGTACCTGTATATGTCTATTTTGGTACTTATGATGTAGTATGGATCTATTGTTCTGAAGTTGTAACTGATTTGGTTACAATGTCTCACCTATTTTATATTATGTTTTATGTTACTATTATATTTTATTCCATGCGCTATGAGATATATGTTAGGTTACTTGGGTATTTATTATTTCAACCTTGATGATTGTCTCACGTTAGTCGAGCACCACCACAACGCAACTTGTTGGGTGTCGGCTGGTGCAGGGCGGTCGTCACATTTAATATCAGAGTTTGGGTTGCGTAGACTGACCTAAATAGGTGGTGCCAGGGAACAGTATACATATAAGATGTTGAATTTTGCTTTACAGCGTTTTGATTATGACAACTATACACGTACATATATTATTATCGACTAACTCTGTTTTGCAAGAAGATACTCGACAACAGATTCAAGAACTCCTGTTAGTATTAGTAATTAATTGTTAAAATCTTACTTTGTGATACGCATACATGCATGTTTTAAATATATATGATTTTATATATGGCATGCACAAGGCATAGGTCTGTATCAGTAAACAGACGGCTATTTATTTCAAGTCAAACGTTTGTTTGCTAAAACAAATATTATCTCCAGCATAATATAAAGACGTCTGAATTAAAATAAACAGACGTCTGAATTGACCCCAAAATGTCCTATTTCCTTATTTGAATTTTATTAAAAAAACAGACATTTGAATTTCTAATTCAGACATCTGAATTGTTAATCTAGACATCTGAATTTTTAATTTAGACATCTGAATATTGGCTGAAATATCCAATTTCCTTGCTATTTGGATTTTATTCAAAAATAGACATCTGAATTTTTTATTTAGACATCTGAATACGAATGGATGCAACTATTCAACGAAGAATCACAACTTTTAATTTGTATCCTTTCTTCGAATCTCTTCATGAATGATTGCAACCTTTTGTATATTATATATAGAGGTTCAATCGAATATTTTCTCGATCAAAACTTATTCTAATACTTTATATCTTATCTAAAGTATTCAATTTCACAAGAGCACTCAATTTTCATATTTCAAAGATTACAAATCTTTGTAATCTTCCATATTCTTTCACAAAATACACTACTATCATCAAAGAAAGATTACAGGAAGGGTGTACATAAATTTGATATATCTGTGTTATCAAGAACACAAGTAGTCAACAAATTCTTTATATTGTGGAAGTCCTCTTTAGCAGTTGAGGCAAGAAATCTCGTTCGGCTGTTCGGGCAATTGTGAAGTTGTTCCTCTGGGTGAAGTGAGGTTTGTTGGGTTTAGTGAAATATCATAAGAGAGTCTGGGACTGGAGGTAGGACAGTAGGGTCCGAACCAGTATAAAATCAACTGTGTAATTTTACTTACTAGTATTACTCCTCCACTTAAAACTTTTCGTCCCCGAAAAGGAACGAAGCTGAAAGTTGTTTAGCTAATCAACTCAACTTCCATTATTTTCATTACGGCTTAAGTTCTTCAACTTTTCAGTTTCTCAAAACTTTTCAAAATTTTCAAAAATTTGGCTAACACCCTAAATTTTTGAAAAATTTCGCCATAATCTCTCCTGCACCAGGGACTTCGGGATATTTCAAATAGCCTCCTATGGCCCTCATCAATCCAAAAAGAAAAAGAAACAGCCAATCAGCTCATAAAATCATCCGAACCCAATAAATTTGTAAATATGTACCTATTTGTCGGGCAAACAATTTTATTCCTCTTCCCTAGCCTCCTTGCTATGACCTGTTCAATGTAAGTACATGTACATGTATGCAAATGCGACAAATTTTCAATACAACTCACAATTTGGTTCAATTTGGCTAAAGGTTCAACATTTTAATTAATCAAACAATAATCAAACAACACAATCAGCAATCAGTTAGTTGATTATCATTTCAAATTCATAATTTTGATGCATAGTCAAAAAATCACATTTTTGATGCCAAATCACAACAATAAGCCCTATCTAGTTTTGGTTCTCACACCAGTCAATTGGAAATATATAGAAATCCTACTTTCGTCACAAGAACATAAATCTTAATGATGGAGCTCCATCATCAAAATCATCTCCGGCGATTAGAGTGTAATTCTATATCTATCCAGTATATTAAAATTTCAAATACATGTGGATCAGACGTATACGCAAAATATTTATATACTTGATTGTCCAAATTCAATATAAAAATAATATTCAAATACGAATAATTGAATTAAATTTTCAAAACAAAAAAATCATTTTCATTTTAAAAAATATACTCTTCACACTCGTTCTAGGATACTACTGATCCCATCTCTAACGAGTCATTCTTATTGGATACTACTAATCCAATTTCTGATGAATTCTTTCGTTTGGTTCTAACGTGTCTTGTTCTCGAGCTTTGTAAACCAAAGCTCTGATATCAAGCTGAGACGACCCGAACTTCTCCGGTAAGGAAAGACGGGATTGAGTTGAGGACAAGCCACATTGGGACGCAAACATAAGAACATTTCATTGTTAATTACAAAAATTCCATTAGAATACAAGAATATACAGAGTTGAATCAATATTACACATTCACTAAATATCAGAGATTACAATACATTACTGCAGCGGAAAAATAATATAATACACAACTAGAAGTAATACGCGGATACAGAGCTTTCCGAGTACCGTTCCAGCTATAAATCAGGATCCGATGAATATAAATCTGCAAAACAAAAACTACTAGCTGCCTGTGTCAAAATAAAGGCATCCAGAGTTTAGATTAAAACAATAAACTACAGGTCAGTCATGTAAATGGTGTGAGAACTAAAACAGTTATTAATCTTTATTTTAAAGTTAAGTAAATCAAGGGGCCACGCCGTATAACACGGAACGGGTTTCCTCCCAAGAATACCAGTGCATAAAACAACAGCGCAATGCTAAATAAAGAACAATGAAGCTATTATAAGACCCAGGTCCCATCACACAATGTAACGCAAGCCGGGGGATAGGGTTTTTACCTTATAATAGCCAAAGAATGGTTGATACGCTAAACTTCATGTTTTATTATTACTATAAGTGTATAGTGTCAAAACAATTTCAATCATAAGTTTTAATCATAGACGACATAAGTGCCCCATACCACTATGTCGCCATACTAGGCTCTACAATCAAAAACCGCAAAGTCACGTATTGGAAGTTGGGTTTACATCTGTGAACCGAGGCAAAAGATAGCCCTCACCGATTCAAGACAATCTAGCCCATGTCTCAGGATCAGAGCTTGAGTGACCCTTGGAGCGACAGGGTCGGTCCACCGATATGGATTAAAATGCCTGAACACTGCGTTTTCCCACCCTTTGGGGTGTAAATGAGCCAAATGACTCCATCGGATCCACACAGTCACCGATATATCCGAGGCGCCTCACAACAACATCAACCACACAGGTGAAAATAATATAAATGTCAGGGCTGGTAGGTCACTGACACCATCCTAGCTAGAAGGAAACGCATGCCCTCCCCGAGGTACTCTCCCGTTTTTGGTTCACAACCGGAGTGTGAGGCTCGCGAATCAACGTTACACAAAGCTATGCCACACAGGCGGTGCTTTGATCATCAACCACAAGACTTTGCTTTTCAACAGAAGCCTCGATAATTTGCCACTTAGGCATGCCATACAGGCAATTCACTCCATGCGATTGATATCCATCAATATATAACCCCTGAGCTCGTACGTCTCAGAGAAGGGCGTTAAGCAAGAGAATAAATTCTCCACCGCCAAACAGATATATATTTAATAGAATCAATCACACAGAATAAAATCCAATGTTACACACACAGTCCATTTACAAGTTCGTTCTAGGTCTGAACGAAACCAGAGGCACCTTGTACCTCACATATCCATCGATCTCCAAGTACGTTTGGACGATCACTAACTGATTCCCTTCACTTGGGTGTACAGCCCAATCAAGATCATCAGTAATCACCCAAACGACGTGAAGACCTCCGGTCTTTAACCACCGTCTTCATCCTCGACACCACGTCGAATCAGTTATTCAGAATGAGATAAACCCGGTCTTTCTGAATAACTCGCATATATAATAAACAAATGTTACACAAACACAACATACGTCTCATTCCAATTTAGAATATTCTTTCATTCAAAGATTCTTACACTTTGGGAAAGGTTCCCATTAATTTCATCAAAGATAAATTCTTTAAATTTATTCTTAAATCCTCTTTTGAATATCAATTCAAACTAGTCGGGATTAGCAAACCACACCGAAGTAATCATCTATTTTATTTCTCAATCCCAACCAATTCATCCCATGAAGTAAAACTGGTAATACTTCATATCTAACACCACGGTGTTATCGGTAAATTTAATTACCATTTCACGTTCAAATCTAACTAAAGATTTAACTATCGCCTGGAGAAAAACTGGTGATACTCCCTTCTCGATCAGTTCAATATAATTAAAGATTCATTAAAACTCCACTTAGTTTTAATCTTCCCAAAAATCAATATCCTGTCTTTAACTGGGTTAAAGAACCCATGTCATCTAAAACACGGTTCATGATAAACTCAAAATCACATTCCATTAATTATCAGGTTAAAGAGCAAGTGTTATTTAAAACACCGTTCACGATAAACCCAAAAATCAATTCCAATTCAATTCCAATTAAATACCATTTAATTGGTACACTTCATTAAATCTAAATAAAAAGATTAAATCTTTTTCTCAACTGGGTTTAAGAATAGTGTTAATGAAGACACCATTCACGACAAACCCAAATCACATTCCATTAATTATCGGGTTAAAGAACAAGTGTTATTTAAAACACCATTCATGATAAACCCAAAAATCAATTCCAATTAAATACCATTTAATTGGTACACTTCATTAAATCTAAATAAAAAGATTTAATCTTTTTCTCAACTGGGTTTAAGAACATTGTTAATGAAGACACCATTCACGACAAACCCAAATTACATTTGATATTAAATACAAGGCTTTGAATAGAAAATACATCGACTTATATTCAGTATCAAATTCTACGACCAACAAATATCTTATTGGAAATAACGATATAAATATATCTTTCAAATTCCCATAACAATATCTGTACCATCGCGAAATCCAACACCGAAATATTCCAAAGACAATTTCGATTCAAATCCATTCCAATTCAATTATTGGAAATTCTGGTTACTTTTAAAACCATTTCAAATCCAATTTATTTATGTTAAAAATAAATGGATTTTAATTCTAGTTCAAAACCAGTTCATTTCGATAAAAAAAATTATTTTTATCTTTTCAAATTTGGAATTTTTCATCCCAATTCTTCACAAATCATTTCTTATGATTTTACACAAATTATTACTATTTTTAATAATTTTATCAAGGCTCGTACAGTCGATTTCCATCAATGGCCATCGACCTACACTTACAGCGACCTTTTCCAAATTTGATTTGGACATAATTCCAAACCTATCCGTTAGATTTCTAATTTCTAATATTCGTTAGAAAGCTCTTTTCGATACGAACCCAACGGTTCAGGTTTTAGGAGAATCCGACGGTCGAATCTCCCGTAATATCCATTTAAAGTAAATGGTCAAAATTCGCGAACTGCCGCGGCGCGGCGCGTTCTATTCAGGCCATTATATTATATATGTAATATATATAATATATACTTCGTCGATTTCCTTTTAAAACGTATTTTATAAATTGTTTTAAATTTGTTTTCAAAACGATTTCAACTTTATATTCAATTTCAAATAAAAATCGAATATTCCACATCATCGATATTCAAATGATAATATTTTCAAAACGTTATATTTTGAAATCACTTCCTTTTCTATATTCAGTATAAAAATGAATAAAATCGATATAAATATCGTTCACATCTAATTGGCGTAAATCTAATCAGCACGGCTTTTATTCAACACATGAATGTTTATTCTATTCAACATATGAATTTATATTTCTTATTTTTCCAAATGGGAATGAGGCCCAATCAATTACCCTATAACGTTTATTATATGGATTTTCTTATATAAATCATCAACCAGAGTGCACCACAAAACTGCATAAGCATTGAATATAAATAATTAACGCTTACACAGTCTGTCAACCCATCGATTGGCATACAACTAAACAATCGGGATTAGTGTACGTCAAATATCATCCAAGTACACGTGTGGGGTTTCAAATCAACAAACATAGATTTTATTTATGCAGTTGGGAGATGTGTAAAATTTATCGTACCGATCAATATCAGTCAAATCAGTGTATATAAACAAATCATCCGATTTGTTTATTACTATTTATTTTATATACACGTTAAAAATCATATTTTTAACTGTAAAATATTTTCCACTATAAAATATTTTATTTCATTCCACATCACACAATCAAATTTCACAACAGAGCAATCAAACAAACAAGTCATCCATGGTCTGTGGACGACGGGTGTCGGGTGCTGCTAAGCACCGTCTGCATCCTAGTATATATTTCAACTAGAAAATAAATTAATAGTGAGTAGTTCTCACCGAATTCCAATCCAATACACCGTGGCTCTTCTAATGTAGAAAATCTTCGTCGTGCTCCCTTTGTCACTTTCGTCGTCCGTAGCCACTACATATATAAAAATCGCACTTTTATATTGTTGTTATGTATATAAAAATCACATTTTTATACCGCTACTATATAGATAAAAATTCTATTTTTATACCGCTACTATATATATAAAAAATCTATTTTTAAAATCATATTTTTACTTTGCTAAAATATATATAAAAATTATATTTTTATCACTTCATTTCAATAAATAAAAATCATATTTACAACGCTTCTTTCTATATAAAAATTAAGTTTTTATATTTCTAATTCTTATATAAAGATCGAATTTTTACTACCTATATAATACAAAAATCCGACCTTTTCTATTTGATTAACTATATAAAAATCCTATCTTTTCTATTTGATTAACTATATAAAAAATCCGACTTTTTCTATTTGATTAACTATATAAAAATCCGACCTTTTCTATTTGATTAACTATATAAAAATCCTATCTTTTCTATTTGTTTAACTATATAAAAATCCTATCTTTTCTATTTGATTAACTATAAAAAAATCCTATTTTTACCTCTCTAAAAATAATTCCTTTACACGATAAAATATAGTATCTTCTTATGACTAAAACGATGTTCTTATGCAACTAAAAACGATTTCTTTTTATGACTAACGAACAAATAAAAATCATTACTTTAAGAGAATAAAAATCAAATATTTTCATATATAAAATCAAAGCTTTTATATATAAATTTCATAGTATTATTTTCATAAAATCATAGCATAAACTCCAAAAAAAAAAAAATGAACTAAAACTCACGTCATTTTCTTTCAGATCCAAGAGCCAAGGGGGTAAAGGTGTCGCTGTTCTGAATTAGAGAAGGAGGAGGCGGGGTTAGCGGCGCCGGGGTCCAGCCGTGGTCGGAGGTGATGCATGAAGCGGTGGCGAGATCGATCTTGGGGTGCGGTGATTCAGGATCCGCGGTTTTGGTCTGAAGGGGGAAATGGGGTTCAGTTTTTTTGGGGTCTTGAATGAAGAGGGGGGCGTCGGAGTTGCAGTGGAGGTCAGGGAGGGTGATGGACGAAGCGGCAGCGCCCCTATCAAGGCGGCGATGATCGATTTCCCGGGGTGGGGGGGGGGAGGAGGGAGGGGGCAACACGATTTCTTTTTTTTCTAAAATAAAATAGAAGAGAGAGAGGAAGGTAGATAGTATATAAATATATATTTTTTATTTTATTAATTTTATAATCCATAAAGTCACTTTTTATTTCGATCTCGAAATCAAGCCCACCAACTGTCATCCATAGCTAATTACCCCTATTCTAAACACAATGGGATATGTATTGCAAGCCAGTTTGGCTGTTTTGATCAGTTTTCATCAAAATCAAAATATAAGTCTATATATTGAATTTGAACACACATTTCAATTTACCGGGGCCACATACAATCTCTAAAAATTCCTGAAAAATTATTCCTAGCTTCGTATTGACGATACAGTCCTAACAAAACTAATTTCGTCGAATTCTGAGACCGTTTGAAAAATGGCCATTTTTTGGTCGATCGAAATTGATGGAAACTGTTAAAACACGTTTTACTTCGCCACGCTGACATATTGATTCAGAAAATTATGTATTTTGAAACCTAATAATAACTTGACATCATGGATCCAACAAAAGTGGTTTCGTCGAAAACTGAGGTCATTTGCAAAATTTCCATTTTAAAGGGCCCAAAATTCCATAACGACTATTTTGAATTTTCAACTGGGCATAACTTTTTATCCCCGCTATGAAATTTCTATTTTTCGGATTCGTTGGAAAGATATTTTCAAATAGATTGTAATATTTTTGTTTTCGCCAAAATCCGATTTATTTTGAATCCTACACATTCATTTGAACTTTAAAATCGAATTTTTGAACTACCGCGCCATATTCAATTTCTTTTATAATTTAATATAAATATTTATATTCTAACGACGATTCAAATAAATATATATGTTCTATTTCTATTCGAAATAAATTTTTCGTCATGATTATTTAAAATATATCATTTTAAATATTCAAAACTCACTAAAATTGCCAGAATAAAATTTTTAAATTGGCTTAGAATTTCCGGGTTGTTACACTACTATATACCGATTACCTTTCTTATACTCCATGCTATACGATCCTACCGCTGCATAGACTCTTTCATAAGAGAGCATTTGTTTGTAGTATTTTGGTTTTCAAAACTACACATATATATATACTATTAATATATTTAAGGGAAGTCGCATTGCACTTACTCCGCTAAGTAGGATTCCTTGAAAGGATGATTAATCGACTTCTTTTTAGATTGAATAACGAGTCGTCAAGTAAGGAACACTACTAGGAACTTTGCTTCTGGAGTTGAAGAGAGAGCAGGCTCAGGATCCAACAATGCTAATCCTCCTGATATGCGAATGATGTTTTCTGTTGTCATGAGGGAAATGCTTGGAAATACTTAAGGAGCTACTCCGAATTTTGATAAGGGAAGAGGTGCATTGGTGTAGGTGCCCAAAGCAGAATTTGCAAAGTTGAATAATGACTTCACCAGTCTGGGAGTTAAATCTTTCCAAGAAGCGGAGTCAGCTATGGAGGTGCAGGACAGGATTGACACATGTAAGTGCATTTTTGAAGATTTGGACTTAAGGATGCCACTAAAAGGAGGTTGGCTTCACTTCAAGTTCAATGCAGGGCCATGAACTAGTGGAACGTTATTAAAGCTACTACTCCTGAGGACCAGTTTGTTTAGGATCAATTCAAGAAATGATTTTGTTGGAAGTTAATTCCAACCACTAAGAAGTTGGAGTTGTTTCATAAGTTTCCAGAGCTTAAATAGAATGGCAGGACTGTTTCTGAGGATGTTGCCGAGTTCGATGAATTGTCAAAATATGGAATGTCTTTTATTGATAGATTGAGAAGAAGAATGAAAAATTCATTACAGGGTTGGATGATTACTTAGGAGAAAGGCTTATAAATCACATCGATGAGACTTTCGAGTCCATCGTTATAAAAGCTTTGAGGTCAGAAAGCATTTACCATAAGTCGCAGGTTGAAGCTACTGCTGCTCTGAGGAAGAGCCAAAGCCGCAAGTGGGCGGTGGAGGCAAGAAGAAGTCTCTTAATAAGAGGAAGCCTTTCCAGGCCAAAGATGGGCAAAAGAAGAAGGCTAAGAAAGAAAATGAGGGCTGTGGGTGTGGCAAGAAGGGCCATTATATCAAAAACTATTTGTCCAAGCTGAGGGCGAGGAAGTGTTTCAACTATGAAAAGGAGGAACACTTCAAGAAAGATTGTCCAGAACCCGGTTGATGGTTTCGCTAGCCTTTGCATGATTTGTCATGGGTTGGTCTTATCGAGTCATGGAAGCATGTTTTTCTGTGATTTATTCTTTCTGGGTTGACTGGGTTTGGTACTGTCCTTGGAGTCAATTGGCTCCAAAGGTATGGGGTGGTAGTGGACTATGAGAGGTCTTCGGTGACCATTGGGGTGGAGGATGGGCGGAGGGTAGTGTTGGGCTGTCTACCTGGTGATGAGGCGATGGAAAGTTTTTTGTATGTCGTCGACGTTTCGCATGATGAGTTATTGGGTGTGCCTGTTGTTGGCGAGTATCCAAACACCTTCGATGTAGTAACCGGATTTCCACCACACCAAGAGATTGAGTTCCATATTGATTTAGTGAAAGCTGTCAGACCTATAGTAATGCCTCTTCGACGAATGGCACCAAGAAAGCAGTGGGAGCTCGAGTTGCAGTGAGTTGCCTCTTGAGGAAAGGGTTTATTTGAAGAAGTATTTTTGAGTGGAGAGTACCTATTGTGTTCTCTACGAAGGCGAATGGTTCTCTTAGATTATGTGTAAACTACCTTGAGCTATACAGGGTGATAAGAAAGAATAAGTATCTTCTTCCGCGAGTAGCTGATTTGTTTGACCAATTGAATGGTGCACGGATATTTTCTTAGTTAGACCTTACAACATGAATCTATCAGCTATGGGTAGCAAAAGAGAGTGTACCCAAGATAGCATTTCGGATGTCGTCTGGTTTTTATGAGTGGTTGGTTGTGCCGTTAGGACTGACCAATGCGCCAAGATATTTTGTGGATCTCATGAATCGTGTTTTCAGAGATCAGTTAAATAAGTTTGTACTTGTGTTTTTTAATGATATTTTTATTTTCTTACGGACAGAAGAAGAGCACAAGGATCCTTTAAGAACTGTGATGGAAGTGTTAAGAAAACACCGACTTAAGGCCGAAATTTCTAATTGTCACTTCTAGAGGAGAGAAATAGGGTTCTTGGGCCATGTTGTTTCTGAGAACAGTATCGCCATGGACCCTGCGAACGTGGTGATAATACAAGATTGATCTACGATCAAGAATGCAACTGATATGAGAAATTTCTTGGGGTTAGCTGGATATTATCTTAAATTTGTCCAGGTATTTTCCAAGATAGCGGCACCATATACTCAGTTGACTAAGAAAATTCAAAGCTTTTGTCTAGGATGAAAGATGCGAGGTTGCATTTAAGAGTATAAGCGAGAGGTTGACGAGTGCTCCAGTGTTAGTATTCTAAAAGGAAACAAAGAAATGATGGTATACATTGATGCTTGTTGTAACTGATTTAGTGCAGTATTAATGCAAGGATGTAAGATTGTCTTTTATGCTAGTCGGGAATTAAAACCACATGAGAAGAGGTACCCAGTCCATCATTTTGAACTGGCTGCGATTGTGTTTGCATTGAAGATGTAAAGATATTATCTTTTGGGGAAAGATTCGAATTATTTACTCACCACAAGTTAATGAAGTGTCTTTTCTCTCAGACAGATTTAAATCTCTGTCAACAGCGGCGGTTATACTTCTTGGGTTCCTATGATTTTAATATCGCATGCACTTTGGGAAAGGGTAATGCGGTAGCAGATGCATTAAGCATGAGACATGCCAGTTTGGGGGCCATATTCCTACAATGGAAGCAACTGGAATATATTGTCGGGTACGATTTTAAGCCTAGATGTGAATTGGAGCCAAAGATGTTGGTAAACTTAACGATTAGACCAACTTTTATTGAGCGGATCGGTTCAACTCAGAGGAGTGATCCTAGATTCACTACGCCATAAATTAAATCAGACAACAACTATCACACAACATAAGATTGATTCTTTTCTATCCCACTTTTTTGCACAACAAAAGTAGAAATCATCTGTTGTCTAGAAAAGCCCATGAAATCATTATGTTATGAAGATTTCATGCATGACATTCAATCAATATTTTATATGTTGTTTGATTGCAGTTACAAAAAAAGTTAGATTTGGCTTCACACAAAGTTTTTCCCTCCAAAATGTTGGTCAACGTTTTATTTCCCTCTCGTATTTTAGATATGATATCAAGCCATACTTTTATGTTATTTAATTAGAGTTATAAAATTCAGATTTGGCTTCAAAGAAATTTTCCCTCCCTCCAAAAAGTGGTCTACAATTTAACTTTTCCTTTTCATATTTTAACTTTGTATTCATACCATCTTTATCTGTTGGCTGAAGAAGTAGTCAAAAATTTACTTTTCGGTCCGTTTCCATGACTATGTTTTATCGTTTCCGTTGTTTGTTAGGGTTATGAAAATATTACATGTTCAGATTCATATTATACTTTACTTTCTCACTCACCGTTTTAGTTTCCCCCTTCTTCTTATTATTATTTTTTACTTTCTCTCTCCCGGTAATCTCTCTATCTCAAAACCTAATCGAACCCTAATCTCGATGATTTGGCAGCCATTACACCGTTTCTCCTTTGCTAATGCATTCATCAAACATTTAACTTCAACAATTTCACGGTTTAGGATTTATGCGATTTCACGTAATTCATACATACTCTCTCGCGATTTAGGTGTTTCTAATCCATGGCTTGTTTTCTCTCGCGATTCTTGGTTTCAATCCTCTGCAATAGGTTATCGCGCTTTAAGGTTCTGAATCAGCATTCAGCTGGAAAGATAAGAAATTTATGATTTCCTTTTTGTACGTTTTAATTTTACTATGAATTCATTTTCACGTACAAAAGTAGGTGCTGTGGAAATTAATTTTTCAAGTCATCTTATAAGCAATATACATCAAAATAGATCCAAATTAGTTTCAGTATCATGTAAAAACCAAACCAATTTTTCAAGTCAGCTATTACACATGTTTTTAGTGCTTGCCCGAGTTTTGTGGTACTTTTTCTATGCGATATGGGTTTATATTGTGAAACCCTAATATATGCAATAGCAAGGTAAACCCCAATTCTCTTGTCTTTTGTTTATGGAATTATGATGAGAATTTGGTGATTGTTATCGGCTATTATTGGTTGTTCTATTATTGGGAAATTTGGCTATTATGCTTACTACAATTGTACTCTGTTATTGTTCTTCTTCTTGTCACTTATTTTGGTTTTATTCAGTGGTTTTAACTCTACTATCTTTTGTGAGTTAGTACTGAATAAAAAATGGTTTGTACTAAAAATTACTTATTGTGCATGTGCCATTAAATATACAAGTAAATGACCATGCTTCCGCAATTCATATACTGTCCGGAAATTTTGTTGCAACATTTGTGCATTGTTAAATGCCAGCTGATTTTGTAAATTAACATTGGTGCTTGAATTGGAATTCTTTTGTGGACAAATATAAATCCACTACTTAAGAATTAATATGTGCATGAAATGTGCTTACATGTGTTGTACTTTAGTAACTTATCATACCTTTCATCTTAGGTTAGTTCAGAACATGTATTTCGTAGTTTCTTCCTTTTTACATCTCCCATCATTGGTGGCTACAGAAAATTTAAATTAATGATGCATGTTATCCTTTGGAATCATTTCTTATTTAATGTTTCAAATTTCTAATTACAAGACAATTGATTATTATGTATGTAAAAGTTTTATGCAGATATATTACATCACCTTGAGCTTGGAAATAATGCTTGATACTGACTAGAGATGTACCTCATTATGGAGGGGTTTCAAAAGTTTTTTATGAAGATTTAATAGCATTGGAGATCTAGTGCAATGGATGCTCAACTTAGTTGAAAGTTTGCATTATTGATCCCTTTTGCAATTAAATCTACAATGGAAGATCGACTTATCAGTTTATTACTTGAATCTTATCTTTTACTAAGATGTATGGTATGTTCGCATTCTAAATGATGGAGATAAGTTTTCAGGTGAGATTTCTATTGTGGATCTATGCTGAATCAAGATAATTCATGTATATAATTTTGATCTCTAAACTGTTTAGCAACTTTTTTCGTTTTCTTTTACAGTATTTCATGCATTTTGTAATCATAAAGAATGCAACATGATTGATTCTACAAACTATTTTATGCCACTAATTTTCTTGCCTCAAAATTTTGTTTCAGGTGCTTGGTAATTGCATCAGGTCATCAAAAGATGCGAAGCAAGTTTCCAAAGAAGTGAGTTTCATTCCCTCTTCCATATGGTATGTGTTTATGACATTCCTTGTTTTAGTTACGTTTAAGCGAATATTCATATTGGATGAAATTACATGTATTCTTATGCTCTTTAAACTCTCTGACCAGGCAATCTTCTTCTTAAATAAGAGATTTTTTAATTGAACAAGTACAATACTAATGTCAAAAAGATTTTTTTTTTTTTTTTTTACTTTTACAATTACATAGTGATACAATTTAACCAGTGTTTAAAATGTTAGAGAGTAAATAGTATTCAATATTTATATGGGTAATAGCTTACATAATGTATACAATAATACATCATGAAACGTAATCGAAAACAAGGTCAATCAGAACAATCAAAATCTGATGTCAGAGTTAGCTATCAGAAAGCAATAATGTTTTGTATTTTTATGTTTAATTACATGTTGTTAATATAGCATTGTGTTATATTAATGTGGCGATGTATTATTGATTAACAAATGAAGGCTATATTTTGCAGTTAGAGCTTAATCAGTAATTGTAATATTCATTATTATCTTCTTAGTAAACATGTTTTTGTGAAATTGTTGGTCTAGGTGGTTTGCTTTAGAATGATATATGTGTTAGCGATTATTCATAACTTTTATCTGGGTTGTCACTTCGATTTGGAAGCATGAATATAAGTGAGATTTCACTCATGATTAACTTTAATTTCAGGTTTATTGATTCACATGAAATAATAGATAAATAATATTTAACAATTTCATTTATGTCTGATTTGGTCCTTCAATAAGTAATAAACATCGATGTTGTCCATCAGTGATTGGGGGTGAACACCATGTATTTGGGCATTTTAATGTGTCATACCTGAGTTCTCTGCTGCTTATTTACCCTATTACATTTGGTGACAATGTGTTATATTAGCAAGCCCGGCCATGACTGAGAAAATTTTGTTGCATTTCTTATAACCTGAAATCTTGGGAACTTCCCTTTGCTATCTTGGATTTGCATAGTAACCCTAGCGCATTATTCTGTATTTGCTTTTGATGATGAATCTACTTATAACAAATGATGTAATCAGGCCTTTTGGATCTTTTGTTTCAAACCTTTACACAAGATGGGGAGATTTGGATATTTCTCTTGAAGTGTCCCATGTTGCACCTTCTTCCACTATTAAAATACATTGATGAGAGCATTACAAAGATATCGTAATCTCTTGTTACCTACAACTTATACTTTCTGGTTTTTTTAGGAAGCATTTCCATAAGTGGATGAATGTAGGAATTATAATTTGTCATTTAAACTTGGAATCAACAAGTTTTCACCATTAGACACGATTAAGCAAGCACCTAAGCTCATGTACCTCTCTTATCTCCAAGTATACACATATAACTTGTGAGTTAGTACTTAATAAAATGTGAATATTCTATCTTCATAGAATTTGGTCGCAGTATCTTAAAGATACTGAACACCTCATCGACATGTTTCTGAAATAAACCTTCTAGCAGTACTACTTAACAATGCCAATACTATATTATTATATAATCGATACATAGCATAAAAATTTCCCTTCAAGCTCAAGAGAAGCATTATGTGACATAGAGAAACTCAGTTTCTTCTTAAATGGTCACCCAAAGGGAGCGAAGACAATTTGTTTTAGGATCTTGCCTCGTCAATATTAATAATCGAGATTGCATAATTTCTTGCAGCTTCCTAGTGCAAACACAATTTGTGGTAGGCCATCAACAATCAAGTTGAACCTGAACCGTATTTGCAATCTCGATTATTAATATTAATAAGGGTAGAGAAACATAAATTGATGTGGGAAACTGAAAAGTGAAACCCACCTTCTTTCGAGTATTTTACAGGTGGTTTAGTTTTGTATTTAGCCTAGATAGAAAGGTAGTGTTATAGAAGAAATGGTTTTACCATACTAGGGGAGTTTGAGATTTTCTCATCAAGCACTTTCTTTTAAGCTAACAGATGAAGTAGGCTGTGCTCTTCATAGTTAATGGGAACTTGATTGAGCTTCTATGCCAGTTAATCTCTAATACGAAAAATTTATGATGTTGGTTTCAGTTGGTAGCTCAGTTACCATGTATAACCAGATTTAGGCAATTTAGCTTATATGGAGTACATGTTACATGAATGTTTAGAGATTCGTTCTTACATTTGCTCCTCATTTCCCTTTTATGCACATTGTATTTGCGTTCAAATGACCAACAATAACATGGAAATTTTGCCTTTTTTAAAAATCCCTGATACTTGTTACAACTAAATTTGTTGTGAGACATTTAAAATTTGATGTACATGTCTTTTGTTGCTTGTCTGCTGCTAACTGATTATTTGTTTTTCTGGGGTATATGTTAGAGGTTGAGTTCAACTTCCTAAGGTGATGTTATTGCTGATTATTTATTTTCTTAGAAAGTGTTGGTAATAATTTGAGTACAAGTTGATCATAAGTCGAGTAAATCATGTGTATTTTTGTTTATGTTTTCTATTGCTAGAGTCATGCGACTTCATCACAAGTGAAGAAATGGCCAGCTTTATAAATGGGTAGAAGGAAGTTTCTCTAAATGCAGTGTTGGTTGATGTAACACCCCGTAATTCTATAACATTAAGTTTCACAAATTAAAGTATAATTAAATTTTAGAAGAAGAATTAAGGGAAACGGGTTACGGCATTGCGTTCGTCTCGAAATTGTGCTTGAGATAGAGTCCGAGTTTGCATAAATTGGACTCCGTATAAAAAAGATATCCTTAAATTAAATATTGCAGCAAAACATGAAAAAGAGGAATGAGAAAAGAGTAATGTTTAGCATTGTTCTAACTTTTGTAAGCAAAAGACTTAGTAGCTTATTTGGTTGGAA
Source organism: Allium sativum (assembly GCA_030737875.1). Classification (NCBI taxonomy): domain Eukaryota; kingdom Viridiplantae; phylum Streptophyta; class Magnoliopsida; order Asparagales; family Amaryllidaceae; genus Allium; species Allium sativum. The sequence goes on along the minus strand of CM060925.1, from coordinate 372,057,673 downwards.
CACATGACTTGCATACAAGAGGTATAGAGTTCGATCTCCGCCAGTGCCCTATTTTTGTTTTAGTGGAATGGCTTAAAATAGCCTGGTGTGAACGCAGTTCAAAAAGTGGTTTAGTGTGAAAATGGGTAATTGGGAAGATAGATTAAAAAAATGATGAATATATATATATATATATAATATGTATACATACGCATATATATATATATATGACGTGTACGCATCATGTAGCGTACGTTGCGCATTTTTGGTTGTCAAGGATTGTTTTTTTTAAATGTCCTTTCCTAATTGGATTTATGACAAATTAAAAGTAAGAAAAGATTTTAATCATATATATATATGGGTAATTAATGTAAACGGTAAAGGGAAAATGTATCTATTAAATACGTATTTACGTTTGAAGACAATAAATAATAAAAAGAAAAGATGAACATTAGAATATCACTTTTGTTATGTTAACATTAGAATAACATTTCGTTAAGAAATTAATATTTAGATTAAAATGCTTATTTAGATTAAATTGACATTTCAGTAAAGAAATGTTCATTTAGCTAATGTTTTGTTTTAAATAAAAAAAAATGTCATTTTGGTTATGATATGTTAGGAAAGAACCAATGTGTCATTTATGAAAAAAATGAACATTTAATATGCTGAGTCAATGCTGAGTCATTTCTGACTCATTGCTAAGTCAATAGGCTAATTCTATCTTGACTGAACGGTTGTGGTCATTTCTAGGGTTAATCAAATGGCCTAAATTAATCCTAAAATTCTATATATACAACCTAGCTCTTAACCTAATTCACACAATTAAACTTGGAGTCGTCACGCTGCTGTAAGATAGCTTGGAATGGCCGCCGCCTAAAGCTTAAAGACAAACAAAGCTAGAACAAATCTAATTCAAAACTAAGAATCAAAACAACGTATACCCAAATGAACTCATCTCAATTTTATAACCTCAGATCTCAGAAAAACAGGATCGTCTTGCGTTGTAAGTATAGTGGCTCTTTAGATGGGAATGTGATTAAGACATGATTTGTTGTAAATTGTAATATGGAATTATATCAGTGTTAACGATGTTGTTTTATATTTGTTATTTGTGATAATTTGAATGATTGTGGTGATTGAATCTTTTATGTATTGTGAATCAAACAATCAACACCTTATGCGAATTGTATGTATACAGTTAGATCTAAATATATGTTTATGCAAGTTATAGGTTGCAAGTTAGATTTACACAAATATTTATATCATTCATGTAGGCTCTATGTATATATGTTTAAACCAATTGTGGCTACATGACTAGAATAGATCTATATTCACATGTTTTTATGCAAGTGAGAACTTATAATCGGATCCATGTCAAGATCCGTTTAGGATTCATATGAAAGTTTATTGTTAGATCTATGTTTATATATATGTGTTGCAAGTTCACACCCTTAAGTGGTTGTCAAAGTTATACATATAGTTTTCTCTTACGCCAGTTTTATGTTTGAGGTTGTGGCTAGACCTATGCATTAACATGTTATACCATGTTTTAGTGGATTCATATGACACCTATTAGGTTATACTATGTTATACCTTTATGTTAGGCTTAAACTATATGATTCATGTGACACCTATTTAACTAGGTCCGATATTTATATGCAAGTTTGTGGCATATTATGCAATGCTATGATATTCATGTCGATTATTTTGCAAGTTTGCACCTATGACATGTTTATGTTAATGAATTATTTTTATGCCAATTTTGTGTACGCTAAATTAGGCTAAGTTTTTAGCCTAATATTATATGTCAAAATCATGCAGATGGAAATTTAGGCTAAGATTGTTAGCCTAATATTTAGACGGGGTAACGTTGGGTAAAATTGGCAATTATAGGGAACTTGGCATAAATTGGTTAAAAATCACATAAGTGATTTATGGCATAAAATGGTATTAATTATATACCTAAACTAATGAGATTGATTGGATAAAATTTGGCAGTAATTTGAATTTGAATAATTTACATAATTAAAATGTAAATTTAGACAATACGAATATGCTTAACCCGAGGTTGGATTGAGTTGTGATGTAAACCTGCCCGGACACGCCCGACTGTCCAGTAATCACAACAATACCTATCCAATATGAGAGGTTAAGGCATTGAGCCTAATAAAGACCCAAGGTTAGACTGAGTTGTGGCATAAGACTGCCCAGAACCGACTGGCATACAGGCAGCCACAACAATACCTGTCTAATGTGAGTGGTTGGTGCTTTAATAAGACAATTAAAGCTAAGTTAGGATTGGTAGGGTTAAGTTAACTAAAACACTTAACCAACTTAACATATTAACAAGACAAGACTTATAGGGGTTAAGTAACTAAGAAAACACTTAGCCAATTTAACATGTTAACTAGGCTAGAAGGTGAGGTTAAGTAAAGTTAATACATTTAACCAATTTAACATATTAACTAGACTAGAGGGTGAGGTTAAGTAAATTCAAGACACTTAACCGTTATAACCTGATAATTAGATAAGTGGGTGAGGTTAAGTAAATTTAGAATACTTAACCATTATAACACGTTAGCTAGATAAGTGGGTAAGGTTAAGTAAATACACTTAGCCAATTTATTATGTTAGCTGGACTAGAGGGTAGGGTTAAGTAAACTTAGAACACTTAACCATCATAGCGTGATAAATTGAACAAGGTTAAGTTGAAACATGAAGGGACAATACTTAACCATTAGGACATGTTAATTAAACAGATGTTAGGGTTAAGTTAACTAAGGGAACACTTAACCGTTATAACATGTTAGTTAAAACAGATGGGCAAGGTTAGGTTAAAAAGAGACACTTAACCAATACAAGGTGAATGGGTAGGGTTAAGTAATAATAAATACTTAACCCATATAACTTGGTTTGTGATGGGTTTAAGTCAACATTAACTACTAATAACACTTAACCAGTTTAATACGACAAAGGAATGGGTTAAGCTAACTTGAATTGACTAATGACACTTAACCAATCCAACTTGATGAGAAAGAGGGCTAAGTAGTAAACCTTAATTAAGAAAACAACGATTCAGGAAACTAAATGGTAAGCCTTAGTTAGGAAAACTAAGAATTCTTAGTATAACACGAGGAGGAGCGAACGTCCATCTGATCTTAAAGAAGGCTCCAACGAGTTGGGTTACGAAGCCCGACGTGAGGGTACCCTTGGTATCCATCTGTGAGAATGCAGATGATCCGCCTGGGCTCACAGAGGTTAAGGTCTGTGTTAGAAGAACCAAGGGTATGCCTTGGTTGCAATATAAGGCAACCTAAAGACTAGGATGGACCAGCTTGATTCGGCGGGACAAATAGCCATGTGATAGCGACCCGTCGTCTACTTACCATCTTGAGTCAGTCGAGATATGCATGCGGAAAGGCAGAGAACTCCCAACAGACCATATACTTGCTATCTAGTTATGGGTGAGGCTGGCCAATAGGAAAGTGGGGCATAGGTGGCAGGAGTATAATTCTCGTGCTTGATTTTCTTGGATTGCCTTTCATTAGTTGAGGGAGGGGTCAGGTGGGACCATAGACACTGGAAAAACAGACCTTATAATCTACATCGGCAGATATCTGAAAGCTCTCGACCGAGTTCCGTGTTTCTAGATTAGCCCTGCCACGGGACTCGGGTCGCACATTTCAGGACATGTGCATCTAGACAGCGATAAACGATTCGCGACACATACGTGGGGAAAGTCTAGGAACATATACCACTCTAGGTAGTGTGTCCTAGACTAGGGGCATCGTTCGATAGGTAGCATAATCCCTAGTAGACCTAGGTGGCATAAATCCTGAATTCGAGAAGTATTAGATAAGTTGCATAAACCCTAGTTGAATCTAGGAAGCGCTCGATAAGAAAACCCTGCATTAGATCTAGGTAATAAATAATAGATGTACACCTAAAGGCAACCGCAATTACAGGGATTAGGATCACGTTATCATCTTTATACAGATTACTAGTTGGGATACTAGTTAAGTGGTGCAGAGATATATAATGGGGGTGTGATTGTATATTCGGTTTAAACTATCTTGCTTTTATTTATATTAGTCTATTATTCTGGTACTATCCTATTTTTTCCAGTTTACTCCTTTCATGAACTTTATCTTGTTCACATGCTAAAAGCCACTAGACTTACTCAGGCTTTATGTCTGACTCTATTTTTCTTTCGTCTTCTTTTCTTCCGTCCCCCCCCCCCCAAGGTAGTCAGGGAGGGAATAGCTCTGCTTAGTATGGACTGTTACTCTTTCCAAGCTTAAAGACTCTTGGATATATAGCTTCAGACTCTCTTTTCTGTTGCTATGGCTGGCTTATGCTACATTGGGGAATATAAGTGTTATTTTATGCTTCTTTATTTTGTAAGACGTATGATACTCTGGTATTGGAAAGCAATTGTTGTACAAACTATTTTATCAATAAAGTAAAGTTTTATTTTCCATTGTTTTAATTTTGTCTGTTTTATAATTTATCTTCATCTTTTACCTTAAATGCTCCACAGAACTTAGTGCATTCCCTTTATGAGTTACACTAACGGATGTGGGGTGTTACACGTGGTATCAAAGCTGAAGGTTACCGAATTAGATAAAAGATTTGAAAAATTATTTTCAAAACGGTTTTAAAAAAAAGAAGCATTTTCAAAAGAAAAGATTTGGTTTAAAGGCATATTCCCCAAAGCCATATGCACTATCTTCTAATTCTCTGTTTGAATTCTTGTCCCCATCTTTCTTGAGTCTTCGGGGCTCCTGGCTTTCTGGGAGGTAACCTCATCGCAGCATTGTTCCGTAAGCTTGATAAGACTACAATACCTATTGAAGGGCGAAGCAGTGCCCGACTTCCATCTATAGTCGCGGTAGTTCCACCTGCGGCAAATTTTCCTCCAAGCTTTGTAGGGTTCTTTGTGCGATAGAGGTAGCTTTAGAGAGAACTATAAACATGTTACACAATGATGGTAAAGGTGGAATATGAATAATTGTGGCAGGTGCCCTAGGTAGGAAGAATGACTGACCTTAAGAGAGGTAAAAAGTACATAGCAACCTTTAGCTTTAAACCCTTAGATTTGAAACATGATGAATGAGCTAAGTAGAGCAGAGATCTATAATCATATTAGTATATACACTAGTATCAAGGTTAACATCTGTTTATCCTGGAAATGGAGGTGAAGAAGCTTCGCAATCATGAAGTTAAATTAGATAAGGTACCATATAGTGAAGCTCAAGAAGGTGCGACATATAAGACTGGAGACTAGACACGAGCATCATACCCTTTTTTTTAAGGGTATATCCCTGATCTCTTTTTTCTAGGAATTTTATGCATACTTTATAGCTTTTAAGGTATATCCTCTAGTACGTATCATCGATCCTTAGGTAGAAGCCAATGGAACCATGTATTTGAAATATGTATTCGAAACATGTTATGATTGATGGTTGCAAGTGGTTGCTCGTGAATGCATATACACACCATAGGCGCTAGGACAACTCAGTCACTTTCATATTGCATTCGCATATATGTATTTGTTTACAGATTGAACTCAATATGTTATCATATGGACATTGCAATTGAGTGAATGGTTGTGCACTCATATAGAAATGATATGTATCATTAGGATTTCATACATGATTGGACGCATGGCACTAACATAATTCGCATTAAGGAGGTCGACTGAATCAGTAGACCACCTGATTTTCCATTAGATAAAGACATACATACACACTATGCATATAAATATGAAAGCATTTAGAAATCTTTTTAAGTATAATGAATGCCTGTGATTGAATGGTTGAGTAGATGGGTGATTGTATGGTAGGACACATTCTTCCTAACTTGAAGATTTCGGGGACGAAATCCTTTTAAGAAGGGGAGAATGTAACACCTCGTAATTCTGTAACATTTAGTTTCACAAATTAAAGCATAATTAAATTTTAGAAGAAGAATTAAGGGAAACGGGTTACGCCATTGTGTTCGTCTCGAAATTCTGCTTGAGATAGAGTCCGAGTTTGCGTAAATTGGACTCCGTATGAAAAAGATATCATTAAATTAAATATTGCAGCAAAACATGAAAAGGAGGAATGAGAAAAGAATAATGTTTAGCATTGTTCTAAATTTAGTAAGCAAAAGACTTAGTAGCTTATTTGGTTGGAACACATGACTTGCATACAAGAGGTATAGAGTTCGATCCCTGCCAGCGCCCTATTTTTGTTTTAGGGGAATGGCTTAAAATAGCCTAGTGTGAACGCAGTTCAAAAAGTGGTTTAGTATGAAAATGGGTAATTGGGAAGATAGATAAAAAAATGATGAATATATATATATATATATATATATGCATATATATATATATATGCATATATATATATATGACGTGTTTAGCGTACGTTGCGCATTTTTGGTTGTGAAGGATTGTTTTTTTAAATGGCCTTCCCCAATTGGATTTATGACAAATTAAAAGTAAGAAAAGATTTATTCATATATATATATATATAAATATTTATATATGGGTAATTAATGTAAATGGTAAAGGGAAAATGTATCTATTAAATACGTATTTACGTTTGAAGACAATAAATAATAAAACGAAAAGATGAACATTAGAATATCACTTTTGTTATGTTAACATTAGAATAACGTTTCGTTAAGAAATGTATATTTAGACTAAAATGCTTATTCAGATTAAATTGACATTTCAGTTAAGAAATGTTCATTAAGCTAATGTTTTGTTTTAAATAAAAAAAAATGTCCTTTTGGTTATGATATGTTAGGAAAGAACCAATGTGTCATTTATGAAAAAAAAATGAACATTTAATATGCTGAGTCAATGCTGAGTCATTTCTGGCTCGTTGCTGAGTCAATAGGATAATTCTATCTTGACTGAACGGTTGTGGTCATTTCTAGGGTTAATCAAATGGCCTAAATTAATCCTAAAATTCTATATATACAACCTAGCTCTTAACCTAATTCACACAATTAAACTTGGAGCCGTCACGTTGCTGTAAGATAGCTTGAAATGGCCGCCGCCTAAAGCTTAAAGACAAACAAAGTTAGAACAAATCTAATTCAAAACTAAGAATTAAAACAACGTCTACCCAAAGGAACACATCTCAATTTCAGAACCTCAGATCTCAGAAAAACAAGACCGTCTTGCGTTGTAAGTATAGTGGCTCTTTAGATGGGAATGCGATTAAGACATGATTTGTTGTAAATTGTAATATGGAATTATATCAGTATAAATGATGTTTTTTATATTTGTTATTTGTGATAATTTGAATGACTGTGGTGATTGAATCTTTTATGTATTGTGAATCAAACAATCAACACCTTATGTGAATTGTATGTAAACAGTTAGATCTAAATATATGTTTATGCAAGTTATAGGTTGCAAGTTAGATTTACACAAATATTTATATCATTCATGTAGGCTCTATGTATATATGTTTAAACCAATTGTGCCTACATGACTAGAATAGATCTATATTCACATGTTTTTATGCAAGTGAGAACTTATAATTGGATCCATGTCAAGATCCGTTTAGGATTCATATGAAAGTTTATTGTTAGATCTATGTTTATACATACGTGTTGCAAGTTCACACCCTTAAGTGGTTGTCAATGTTATACATATAGTTTTGTCTTACGCCAGTTTTATGTTTGAGGTTATGCCTAGACCTATGCATTAACATGTTATACCATGTTTTAGTGGATTCATATGACACCTATTAGGTTATACTATGTTATACCTTTATGTTAGGCTAAAACTATATGATTCATGTGACACCTATTTAACTAGGTCCAATATTTATATGCAAGTTTGTGGCATGTTATGCAATGTTATGATATTCATGTCGATTATTTTGCAAGTGTACACCTATGACATGTTTATGTTAATGAATTATTTTTATTCCAATTTTGTGTACGCTAAATTAGGCTAAGTTTTTAGCCTAATATTATATGTCAAAATCGTGCAGACGGAAAATTAGGCAAAGATTGTTAGCCTAATATTTAGACGGGGCAACGTTGGGTAAAATTGGTAATTATAGGAAACTTGGCATAAATTGGTTAAAAGTCACATAAGTGATTTATGGCATAAAATGGTATTAATTATATACCTAAACTAATGAGATTGATTGGATACAAATTTGGTAGTAACTTGAATTTGAATAATTTACATAATTAAAATGTAAATTTAGACAATACGAATATGCTTAACCCGAGGTTGGATTGAGTTGTGATGTAAACCTGCCCGGACCCGCCCGGCTGTCCAGTAATCACAACAATACCTATCCAATGTGAGAGGTTAAGGCATTGAGCCCAATAAAGACCCGAGGTTAGACTGAGTTGTGGCATAAGACTGACCGGAACCGACTGGCATACAAGCAACCACAACAATACATGTCTTATGTGAGTGGTTGGTGCTTTAATAAGACAATTAAAGCTAAGTTAGGATTGGTAGGGTTAAGTTAACTAAAACACTTAACCAACTTAACATGTTAACAAGACAAAACTTGTAGGGGTTAAGTAGCTAAGAAAACACTTAGCCAATTTAACATGTTAACTAGACTAGAAGGTGAGGTTAAGTAAAATTAATACACTTAACCAATTTAACATATTAACTAGACTAGAGAGTGAGGTTAAGAAAATTCAGGACACTTAACCGTTATAACCTGATAATTAGATAAGTGGGTGGGGTTAAGTAAATTTAGAATACTTAACCATTATAACACGTTAGCTAGATAAGTGGGTAAAGTTAAGTAAATACACTTAGCCAATTTAATATGTTAGCTGGACTAGAGGGTAGGGTTAAGTAAACTTAGAACACTTAACCATCATAGCGTGATAAATTGAACAGGGTTAAGTTGAAACATGAAGGGACAATACTTAACCATTAGGACATGTTAATTAAACAAATGTTAGGGTTAAGTTAACTAAGGGAACACTTAACCGTTATAACATGTTAGTTAAAACAGATGGGCAAGGTTAGGTTAAAAAGGGACACTTAACCAATACTGATAACACTTAGCTAGTTTAATATGACAAAGGAATGGGTTAAGCTAACTAGAATTGACTAATGACACTTAACCAATCCAACTTGACGAGAAAGAGGGCTAAGTAGTAAACCTTAGTTAAGAAAACAACGATTCAGAGAACTAAGTGGTAAACCTTAGTTAGGAAAACTAAGTAGTAATTCTTAGTATAACACGAGGAGGAGCAAACATCCATCTGATCTTAAAGAAGGCTCCAACGAATTGGGTTACGAAGCCCGAGGCTTCGAGGGGATGTGAGGGTACCCTTGGTATCCCTCTGTGAGAATGCCGATGATCTGCCTGGGCTCACAGAGGTTAAGGTCTGCGTTAGAAGAACCAAGAGTATGCCTTGGTTGCAATATAAGGCAACCTAAAAACTAGGATGGACCAGCGTGATTCGGCGGGACAAATGGCCTTGTGATAGCAACCCGTCGTCTACCTACCATCTTGAGTCAGTCGAGATACGCATGCGGAAAGGGATAGAACTCCCAACAGACCATATACTTGCTATCTAGTTATGGGTGTGGCTGGCCAATAGGAAAGTGCGGCATAGGTGGCAGGAGTATAGTTCTCGTGCTTGATTTTCTTGGATTTCCTTTAATTAGTTGAGGGAGGTGTCAGGTGGGACCATAGCCACTGGAAAAACAGACCTTAGCATCTGCATTGGCAGATATCTGAAAGCTCCCGACCGAGTTCCGTGTTTCTAGAATAGCCCTGCCACGGGATTCGGGTCGCACATTTCAGGACATGTGCATCTAGACAGCGATAAACGATTCGCAACACATACGTGGGGAAAGTCTAGGAATATATACCACTCTAGGTAGTGTGTCCTAGACTAGGAGCATCGTTCGACAGGTAGCATAATCCCTAGTGGACCTAGGTAGCATAAATCCTGAATCCGAGAAGTATTAGATAATTCACATAAACCCTAGTTGAATCTAGGAAGAGCTCGATAAGAAAACCCTAGATTAGATCTAGGTAATAAATAATAGATGTACACCTAAAGGCAATCGCAATTACAGGGATTGGGATCACGTTATCATCTTTCTACATATTACTATTTGGGATACTAGTTAGGTGGTGCAGAGATATAGAATGGGGTGTGATGGTATATTCGGTTTAAACTATCTTGCTTTGGTTTATATTAGTCTGTTATTCTGGTACTATCCCATTTTTTCCAGTATACTCCTGTCATGAACTTTATCTTGTTCACATGCTAAAAGCCACTAGACTTACTCAGGCTTTATGTCTGACTCTGTTTTTCTTTCGTCTTCTTTTCTTCCGTTCCCCCCCTCCGGTAGTCAGGGTGGGAATAGCTCTACTTAGTATGGACTGTTACTCTTTCCAAGCTTAAAGACTCTTGGATATATAGCTTCAGACTCTCTTTTCTGCTGCTATGGCTGGCTTATGCTACATTGGGGAATATAAATGTTATTTTATGCTTCTTTATTTTGTAAGACAGATGATACTCTGGTATTGGAAAGCAATCGTTGTACAAACTATTTTATCAATAAAGTAAAGTTTTATTTTCCGTTGTTTTAATTTTGTCTGTCTTGTAATTTATCTGCATCTTTTACCTGAAATGCTCCACAGAACTTAGTGCATTCCCTTTGTGAGTGACACTAACGGATGTGGGTTGTTACAGTTGATATCTTAACTGAGGTACGTAAGTTGATCATAATCAGATAGTGTTCAAAAAATATATATTAGTGATCACTCAAATAGGCTCATTCAAGGAGCTCCAAAACAGAGAGGTAATTTGACATGTGGATTGTGGGTTATGTGCTACATGAAAGACTGTGGGAGACAAGAATTAACTATAGGTTGCTATGGTAATATATACATATATGTCTCTTGCATACTGAATCCTTGTGCTTTGAAAGATATACTTCCAGTACACTACACCCTTGTGTGTCCATTGTTGTGCTGTGTTGCCGTCATTATTAAAGTCATGATGTGTCCATTGTTATGTTGTATACACCTGCGTGTCATAATTATTCACATCTAATGTCTTATGCAAATCCAATTTCTAAAATGCACATGTCTTGCTGCCACTTTATGTGATGTCTATAATGTGATCTACTCATTCTCCTTGTTGCTTGGGTCTTACCACTATTTACTGCACTTATATGCGCTACTATCCATTGCACTACTCATTTATGATATTCTGTTGGCACAAATCTTTACCACCATGCTTCCTTGATGACTGGTCACGGCCATTTTCATGTGTCTCTAGTCTCATTGTATGACCTTGTAAGATACTTTGAAATTGTTGTTGCATGATTAGTGGTCTTTCCTCGAACACTTGTGTTAGGCTGTTTAAAACTCATGAGCTACCAAACTTGTATATAGGCATATATCAGATACATGTTGGGTAAAGTTAACATCTGCATTTCCTATTTGTTGCAGTGGGAGAAGTGTGTAAACAGTAAATTTCACAAAAGGATATTGATGTCATGCGGGTGGAATAGGCTACACATGTCTATAACATTGTATAATCATGGCGCCTGAATTCTATATGTGATTGCCAATTGAACCCTTGTTAGTCAGCTTTGCCAATGTTGGTTTTGTTGAATTTTGTGTACACATGGGTTCGGTTGCCTAGTTTATGTAGTTCATGTTGAACTGATGCTTGTAGGATGCATTTGGATTTTGTGTCGATGTTGATATTGCTTAATATTGTGTATATGCAATAGAAATCTGAACTGCTGTGTTATTTGAATTGCTCTATGTTAGTTGAGTAGCTTTATGTCATTTCAATTGAGAAGGAACAACACATACAAAAAATGATTTGAGTTATGTTAATTGCTTTAAAAAACATTTATCTTTTGTAAGAAGAATGTTGTGAAAAATAGTGGAGATGTGCATTTCGTTAAGATAACGTAAAACTGTTATTTTATTAACTTTCAGACAACATATAATATTCATCACAACTATTTATAAAATAAGAACACCACATCAGATAACACATGACTATGTTTTTATATATTACTCTAGTTCAAATCAGACAATGGGTTATATCTGTGGTCTGATGTATAGTGAGACGACAAGAGATTTAACGACAGAGAGATATGCAATCTGACAATGGTGCATATTTGTCATCTGATTTGATTTCTAGCATTATGAATGTTGGAGATCATCATGAAAGTGGAATCTGCAGAAGATGATAAGATTAAGACCATGTACAAACTCAACCATGAAGGTTGGCTTCGGAAAGGTGGGAATTGGTTGTCCCCGGCGTCGAAGGATAAAGAGATGAAGTACCTAAAAAGTGTCATCGCTCGAATTAAACCGTACGCCCCGGTGCTAACAAGATGTACCAAGACATGAAGGGAGCATACTACCGAGAAGGCATGAAGAGGGACGTCGAGAGATTCATCGCCAATTGCATGAACTGTCAATTAGTTAAAATTGAGCAGAAAAAGCCTAATGGTATGTTGCAACCGCGGGAGGCTCTTAAGTGGAAATAGGAGCAAGTTTCAATGGACTTAATTGATGGTTTGCAAAGGACTCGACTAGGGCAGGTATGATAGTATTTGGGTCATTGTGAATAGTTTGACCAAGAGCGCAAAGTTTATACCTGTCAAATCGAATAGGACGAGATCCAAACTAGCAGAGTCGTATGTGAAATGGGTTGTGTGATTTCATGATGTCCCAAAAGGAATTGTAAGGGACTGGGATCCAATGTTCACTAGTGGATTTTGGAATAGCTTACGATTGTTTTTGGGATCAGAGTTACATCTTAGTACTTCTTATCACCCTAAAAATTATCGACAGACAGAAAGGGTAAAGTGCATATTGGAAGGCCTTTTAAGGACGTGCATCCTAGATTTTGGAGGATCATGGGATGACCATTTGCATATGGTTGAGTTCATATATAAATATAGCTACTAATCGAGCATCAGCATGGCTCCATACGAAGGTTATATGAAGGTCGTGCAACGCTCCTTCGTGTTGGTGGGATGTAGGTGAGAAATAATACTTGGGCCAGATATGATAAGAGAAACTTCAGAGAAGATTAAGATTATTTGGTAACGAATGAAAGTCGCTCAAGATAGGTTGAAGAGTTACACCGATAAGAGAAGAAAGGCTTGGAGTTCTTCGTATGTGATTTAATGCTTGTCAAGATTACTCTTTTGAGAAATGTGAGTCAATTTGGTAGTAGAGGAAAGTTGGCTTCGAGGTTTGTTGGTCCATTCCTAGTCCTCGAGCGAGTTGGAAATTTTGCTTATAAAGTGGAGTTACCTCAGAATATGGCTGGGGTACACAGTGTGTTCCATGTTACCCATCTAAGGAAGTTTGTGCACAATTCCAATATAATTATCACGCCAGACCAGTTAGATGATATTGAGGTAGAACCAGAAGCCATTGTAGCTCACAGACCAAGTTGTATCATTGGACACGAAACCAAAATAGTTTATAAGGAAGAATGTGAGGCTTATTAAGGTTTAAGGGAGCGAGAATGAGAGTGAATATATTTGGAAGACCGAGGGGAGCATGAGGACATCTTATACGGAGCTCTTCACTTAGTAAATTTTAAATTATCACTCTTATATTGTATTCGTGATATCGTCAGTTTTCTCCTTTAGTGACCTGCATGCTAGGATAGGCTTGAATTGTTTTGCCATCATGTTTACTATGTATGTTTGATTAGTTGTGAAAAAATAATAAGCATGTCCCTGACAATCTTGTTTGTTTCTTAAGGAATTTCAAAGGTGAAATTTCTTAAGGGGGATGGGAGGGGAGAATGTAATTACTTGAATTCTACATATCATAGGATCATAGAATATTTATTTTATTTTCATATAATGTCATATGACTGTATAACTTTGGGAAATGATTGTTAAAGCAATTTCCCACTTTCACCATTTTTGTCGAATTTTAATGTGATCGTTTTGCCCTTGTAAAATCTTGTTTCTCCCATAACATTTGATTGGTAAGGAGGTTAGACCTAAAAGTACTTCCATAGAATTCAGACGATGGTTTCTCATTCCATAGAGAGGTCACATTTTGAAAACGGACTTACCGTTTGGGAGAAATGGCTGAATTAAGTTCTAAGTTGGTTTAGGCAGCATAATTGGGCTGGATAAGGTCGTTAAGGGGAGGAACCAAAGTCTATTTCAAGATTAGGGCTAAGTAAGGGCTGAATGGTGTAGGAGAATCATTCATTCTCACTTTTACAATTTCCAAGAAAGATCCCATCAACCTCTAATGGGTTCCGTCCTCTAAAATACCTTCCAATCTCTTCTTTAATTAGCCTAAACCTAATATTAGTGAAGATTATATCATCTCAACATCAAATCAAGGTTGGTGCTACTGCATAGTATTGGAATCCGAGCTAAATGATCATCAATTTCAGATCTAACTATATGAGGCAATTAAGGTGAGTGACAAGATTCATTACCCATTATTAATCACCACTGAAAATTATATCGAAATGGTAATAAATCGTAATTTAATATGTTATTGCACGTATATGAAATTAGGTTAATTTGGGTAAAAAAAAATTAATCTCGGAGATTAGGGAAGCCAAAATAACAATGCTTTCCTAACCTCGTTGTGATGATTTTTCTTACTTCATTGGCCTAGATATTGCTTGCATGTGTTGTTTTAGTTGTTTGGTATGCTAAGACATTACCTAGAAATGATAGATGGATGAAAACACTGTCGTATGGCGAAACAGGACGTTAAAAACCATTCTGAAAGTGCTACAATTCCTGATTTGACATCCTGGGTCCTAGTTAGAGCCGGATTGTTAAAACCAGTCCAACGGTGACCAATTTGCATGAAACTTTATGGGGACGACAAGGAATGTCCAAGGAGGCCCTAGGACAAATTTCAAGTCGTTTGGAGTAATGGAGATCAAATTATGGTGCTTTGAAGTTCGGTTTGAGTTACCCTATCTAGGACTTATCCTATCCGGACTTACTTTATCCAGAACTTATCCTATCCGGACTTACTCTATACAGAACTCATCCTATCTGAACTTATCCTATATGAAACTTATCTTATCTGGAATTTTTCCTATCCAGGACTTCTCCTATCTGAGAATGGGCAAAAGGAATGGGTTCACGTGGCATGACATTACTTTCTGATGATGACTAGACTCTTTCAACAATACGCTAACTAACCCGAGACGCGAAATAAAGTCTAGATGGGAAGTTATCACCTAGGATTCAGATGGAACCATAGAGGTTATTCTAGGTTAGACTTCACTGTAGGAACACGTGCAAAGGGGTTATTAGTACTTAATACTTTAGAGCATCTGTGAAGGAGGGAACATGTAGACGAGTCAGAGCCAAGGCAGTGTGGACTACCTAGACTCCAAAGCCAAAGAAGTATGGACTGGTAGGGCTAGTAACTATAGACCAGGGCAGTTGGCCACCCAGAGCTGAGCGGAGAACAGGGAAGTTGGTCCCGCTATGGCCCCAATGGATTGGATGACTAAGGTAGTGAGTTTTTATACTCAATGTACAAAGTGAGAGAATGTCAATATGTTTGCTATATTTGAATGTTTGTTATCATAATGTCACACAAAACTCTATGTACACTTAGTATTATGATTACCACAGAGTAGTGTACATGTTTATATATGCTAACTCTTTGGATGCAGGACTAGATTAGATATGATTTTCCATACCAGTTATGTTACCCGATTTAGTGATTGAGATTACTACCACTCACACCAGACTTTGTCTAACTTGGAGTTTTATGCTTTGCTTCTTATTATTATGTGTACTCTCAAATGAGCAAACTAGAGACAGGTTAGTGTGCTCGAGTAGCTGATCAGAGACAAGCAGGAGGGTCCCACGTATTATATACACTCTTATCCATGTTTTCTTCTATTGAGCACTACTTTGGGCATTAGTAGTGTATTTTGTATTAGAGGCAGTATTTTGGAGATGTGCCTATATTTGTCTATTTTGGTACTTATGTTGTATTATGGATCTACTGTTCTGAAGTTATGATTCATTTGGTTACACTGTCTCGCCTATTTTATATCATGTTTTATGTACTATTATATTTTATTCAATGTGCGGTGAGATAAATGATTGGTTACTTGGGTTTTTTTTAGTTCAACCTTGATGAATGTCTTTGTTAGTCGAGCGCCACCACAGCGTAACTTCTTGGGTGTCAGCTGGTACAGGGCGGTTGTCACAATTCTCATTTATAAGTACAACCACAATTAAATTCGGAATCGATGTAGTTATGCTAAACACAAGTCATACACCTACTTTCCAAAAATTTAGATGATGGGAAACAAAATTGATAATTTTCTAACGGGAAGACAATTCAACTTAGCACGGCATATTGAATTTCTTTTCAAACTAGGAAAAATTCAAAAAAAAAAATCAACAACACCACTTTTTCACGGACGATCCAGAAAAATACAACTCGTTATGCAAGGTCCATCCCAACAAAAGAAAACAACAACCCAAAAGTGATTACCCATACATTGGGCTTAAAATGACCAAAATGGGTCAAATGGAAAAAACCACAACTCTACATCTACTACACACCTCGTTTCAAGCAAGCTTTATATTTTTGGCAAAGCTGACCGGTTTTTATAGTGATTCGTAACACTTACTATTACAGCAAATAATAGTTACTAAAAGTACAGAAGATTGGCAGATCGCCAATCTACTAATTTCGGTCTTTAAGGTGGACCGCCCACCATTAATGGTTTTTAGAGTGATCCGACCACTAGAACTATACAAGCTTACAACACAAGAGCTAGTCTATATAACTAGACAACAACAAAAATATTACTTAATCCACACAGGGAGTCAAATTACATATACTGACATAAACTAATAAAGAATCAAATTGATTTACATATCCACATCAACACATGCTATAGGAAAATCTATAAAAATATTATGACTCCACTGTAGAAAAACTTGACATGGCTTTATGACCAAAACAGTGTATTGCACAAAAACTGCACCAAAACAATACATCTAAGTGGGACAATGCAGCACAGAGCTAGTAACACATGTTTCACGAGCAACTCGCATGTACTATTCCAACAACAAATGTTGTAGAATGGAGTTTTGATGACAACAACCTTATTTGAGTTATCATTGTTTATAAAATATATATTAACATCTCTATCTAGGATTTGTATACAGCACTTAAATACTGAAGTATATACAGGTTTAGAGTTTCAAGAGATTCAAAATTCAAAAGAGATTCAAAACTCATGAGTAATCAAGTTGTCAAGATATCAAGAGTTCAAGAAAAATATAGCAATAGAGTCTAGTTTATATGTACGACTCTGAATAGCACTCCAAGTTCAAATTCAAATTCAGTTTTTCAAATTCTTATTTTTAAATTTCAAATTTTGTTTTCAAAATTCAAAATCTTTTTTCAAATTATTCTATTTTACTTATATTTCAAATAAATTTAAAGTTTTTAATATATATAAGTTTTTATATAAATGTATAGTTTTATAATATTATAGTTTTAAACCCTATAATTTTATAAATATGTTTATATAATATATAATTACGTTTTCATATGATTTTACACTTTAGAATACTCATTTATATCACTAGGATTTTTTTCAAGAATTTCCAGAGTAATATATATTATTATACACTTGAAAAATAGGTTTCAGAATAAAAAATATACATATATGTTGACATACATATATGGATATGTCGACATACAACTGTCAGAGTTTCAATTTTCAAAGGAAGTGTCTTTTCACTAATTGTGACGGTTCTGAAACGTTGCAACCTTTCAAATCTTACAAATAGGAGTCGTTTTCGGATTATTTTTCATAATTCATCTTCTTCGTCTTCACGCTTCTTCATCCTACCATTATTCTTTATCATTTTACTGATTTCTACTCTTCTACTTTGCCGATTTCTACTCTAATTATATAAAACTTCTTCTTTTCTATACAAAACTTCTTCTTTTCTCACTCTCTATTCACAACTCTCTGAATTATAGTGCTATTGAAGAGTTATAATGTTGTTGTAATCATTTGGGAATTTTTTAGGAAAGGGTGTGTTCCTTGTAGCCCTGAAATCAAGGAAAGGGAGCGGTGTAAACCTTATAGCCATGAAATCAAGGTGGTTGGAGCGGTGTTAACCTTGTAGCCGTGAAATCAAGGGGATTGTACTTGGATATCGATAATAATAGAACTCTGCGCAATCCAGTGTTGCGTGGGACTCCACGTAGGAGTAATCCGAACTAGTATAAAATCCGGTGTATTCTTTCCTTTTCTGTATTTTATATTTGTTTATTTCTGTGTTTGTGTTTGATTCTGTGTCTGTGATTACTTCTGTTGTGTGTGATTCATATAGTAGATTATATAAGTTTAAGAGTTTCATAAATTCTTTGAAAACACTATTCACCCCCTCTAGTGTTAGCCTTGCCTTATGATCTTGATTCCGCAATCCCTAACAACTGGTATCAGAGCATAGGTTTTCAAAAAGTTCATAATCTGTTTTTTGGAAATATTAAATGTCAAATTTTGAAATGATTATTAACACTGGTGTCAATTCATGCATTGCATCAATATTGAAAGAGTCTGCACTCAATTATGTTAAAAAGTCAAATCATCTACTGAAGTTTTTTCCAATAAAGGAAAAGATGTGTATATGGCTATTGGAATTCAAAATTCGAAAAGATGGGTGATATGGCTGTTGAAAATTCAAATTTCGAAATGGTGTTGTTAGCCTACTTTGTGACCAGGCTACCCAAAGCAAAGATCATGTTAACATACCTCTGGGTAAATGCTGTCTCATATGGAATCTCTGGATAACATCGCTCTCTGGCATTGGAGGCATCGTTAGAAGACACAAAGCAGTTTGGTCAAAATCACAACATCAGTATAAACTGACCCGAAACCCCTATCAAATGACCTCATTTGGATCTATTCACCTCATATACTCGTAGCCCTTTGAATTAGCTTCAGTTTGAGATTTGGTTTGGCTCAATCGGACTTACGGTTTGAATGTTACGCCCATTTCCGTGAACGGGTGTAAGCTGGCATATGACCGCGATCCGATCCGCCCTTGCCTATGCGATCCGATCCGACCTTGCCTACGTGATCCGATCCGACCTTGCCTACGCGATCCGACTTATGACCGTGATCCGACCCATGATCGCGATCCGACCTATGACCGCGATCCGACCCATGACCGCGATCCGACCTTCGGACCTGTTCAAACGCAGCTTGTTTTGACCTATTCTCAAGGCTACTGGCTATCCTATTTTTCTGGATCGCCTGCCACGTACCCCATCACAAACCAGTCCTCGCAGGAGCTTTCCTACAGCTATAAATACACCTTCAGAGAGCATTTTCAAGTGATTTTTTTTGGCATCTCCTCATCCATGGCTGCCATAGCCAACACTTCTCCATGAATAACCACCATCTTCCTCAATAAATTCAATGGATTCGGAGAGAATTATTCATTGAATTCAAGTGATTGAAAGACAATATTCATTGTAATTGTAATCCATGAGAGAAATGAGAAAATATGAAGTGGACGTAGGCTCGTTAACGCCGAACCACTATAAAAATCTCGTTGTCTTGCTTTTTTCTCTATTTTTCGATTATTTCTTCATATCCTATGCTCAAAATACGATATTTTGGGTGTTAGAGCCATTTTTTGATCTAACATTTTGGTGCTTTCACTCAGAACCGAATTCTCAACCTATCAGATTGCTATTCTACTATTTGGATTTGAAAGTTCGAAGAAAACAGTCCGCATTTCTACCATTTTTGAAGATTTCAGTTATTCCAGAAAATCAGAATTTCACGGCTCCTGAAAAAAGCTAAGGATACACAAACTTCATTAGCAAACTAGGCTGGTGAAGAAGGTGCACAGGAGCAGGTTAGAGCAGGTGGCCAGTTCTCGGTTCACGGTTCGCGGATCGCAGGGGGTATCACGAACTGGCTCGCGGTTCGCGGAACTACCTCCACGAACGGAGCCCAAAGAGCCATCGCGATCCGATTCGTAGCTCGCGGAACGATCTCCACGACCCGGGCCCAGAGTTACCTTCACGACCCAACCTGGAGTAGGATCCACGACCCGATCCGAAGATGTTGATTAATTGACGATCCGAGCCACGAATCAGACGACAGTAGCGAACCGCGACTCAAAAAGTGGTGACGAACAAGGGTCGCGACCCGACCCAAAAAAGTGACATTTTTTGGAAAAAATGCAATTTTCAGATCATTTCAGAAAAGGCTCTATCTTCCAAAATCGAAAAAATCGTGCGGTGCCCACATTTTTTGGAAAAAAATGCAATTTTTAGATCATTTTCAGTTTCAAGCAAGCTCTATCTTCCAAAAACCGGCTAGGTCGATTGCCGCCGGGACTGCGGGGCACCGGACCCCCGTCGGCGCTGCGCCCGGACCCGCTGATGGCCTCGCCTTCGGCTCGGAGCACGGCCTCGCCTTCGGCTCGGAGCATGGCTCATCTTCAGCTCAAAATATATGTTGGCCAATAGCATTCATCAAAGCTTGTCATTAAAGAATAATCGGATTGTCAAAGAATTTGACAACGGAATGGCGACGATTAGAATTCCTCCAGAAGCCATGACCTCTATCTACCGATGTTATTGAATGTGAGGAGTTGTTGAAAAGATTCGACACGCGGGCTATGGCAGTATACAAAATAATGATGTTCTCATAACAGCCTCCTCTTCCAGAGCTCCGATGGTGTAAAGATCTCCCCAATGCAACCGATGATGTTCCTGAACAAGTAGTGATCACCTAGTTTACGTGACTTAAACCTATCCAACAGTCGGGATACCAGATGACATTGACATAGAACAATCCGGACACTATTCTGAAGATGACTCAGAAGATCCTAATGACCATGATTCTCAATAATGGGATACCCAACAACAAAGATTGATTGCCATCGAATAAGGTTTGGATCAACACGCTTTGGTGCCCATAGTCAAATACCAGTTGAATCACTGCAAGCCATGATTGGACCTAGGGATCCTTACCCGGATAATAGCAACATTAGCCACTATATGACCTTGGTCAAGAGACGAGAGCTCGAGATCAACGCAAATATGAATCAACCATTAGCTCTCCACTTCATACAACAGTTGTGATAGGATATACGAACCTTACTTGAAGCCTCACAAGCTATGCTATCATGTTCAAGCTCATCTGATCAAGATTCAGACAGACCAGCTCCAACAGAATTCAGAGCCAACATTGCACCCTAGTGCCTATTGCTAAATATACCAACCGAAGATGGAGCGGGAATGGTCTATGGTGACCAAGTTATTGGCGAAGACGACTATTCAGCTGGATGGACCATGCTATGCAACAAAGATGGCGTGAAACCCAAAGATGCTTCCCCTCTAGACGAAATGGAGTGTGAAGGAGGTATCAATATTGCGAATAATGGGAGCATCACAAAAGGAATTGCCCAAGGATCTGTCTGAAGATCTAGATCCCAGCAAGGATCATCATTCGGGATGCAGAAGGGCGACATCTAATGACGCAACTACACGTGTTCCGATTGGTGACGCCGACCTGACTAAGGTCGTGAAATCAGATCTCATTTAGACCTCTTCGAACGAAGGAACTGACATGCTTTCTACAGGCGAACCTGGATGCGTTCGCTTGGACCTATGCTAATATTCGCAGGATTTTACCATAGTTTATGAGTCATTTGTTGAGAATAAACCTGAAGTGTGTTCTTGCCAAGCAAACAAGACGTATGCTCGATCCAGGGAAAGCATCTACCATGAAAGAGGAAGTCGAAATGTTGAGAGGCAATGGTTTTATATGATGTGCCACACATCCCGCTTGGATATCAAATCCCGTCCTTGTCAAGAACGCTAATGGAAAATGGCGCACATGCACTGATTTCTTAGATTTGAACAAAGTTCGCCCAAATGGAAGCTTCCCGTCAATCAGAATTGACCATCTTGTGGATTCAATGACTAGACATGAATGTATCCCTCCCATGTATGTGTGCGTAGCTTACAACCAAATTCTTATGCATGTGCCTGATCATGAATAAACATGTTTTATCATTGACCTCGAACTGTACTGTTATAAGCAATTGGCATTCGGACAGAAGGATGCCGAGGCAACTTACCAGTGCTTACTGAATTATATAGCCCACAACCAAAGTGCAAGGCCCCTGGAAGTCCATGTAGATGATAGTATTATGGAGTCCGAGTGGTCAACCTACCACGTTTCGAATCTGACAGAGATGTTCAATATCTGGAATGAACCTAAAGGCCTCATAGTTAGCCATGAACAACAAAGAATTAAAGGCGTCTGAAGCTTGGCATGAAAGTTGGCACCACTTGTGTGTAAGAAGGATAAGGTCTGAAAACTAGTCAATAATGTGAGCAAGAAAGTAGTCGTGGTATACCCAAAGATTGAAAAACTCGTCTACAGCTTGCTGAGTGCTCTAAGAAAGCTCCCCCATTACTTCCAAGTTCATCCGATGGTATGCACCCTCACTAACTACTACGACAGGTCCTGCGACGACCTAAGGCATCTGGAAAATTGCTTGATCGGGACATAGAGCTAAACCAGTTTGATCTCAACTCCCTCCTAAAGAAGTCCATACGAGGGCAAGCATTAACCGATTACATCGCTGAATGTACCACTCCCGAAGAGGATGTGGCAGATGTAGGAGATGCACCTGGAAGATGTAATCAGACGGTGCAAAGAATGATTGACTGTCCGACGCCGGTGTCTTATTAATAACCCCTAAAGGGCGGTTAATTTACTATGCCTTGCGGTTGAAATTCTCCGCTACTAACAACGGCTCCGAAGACGTCACCCTGATTATCGAATAGAAACTCGCTAAGTAGTTGGGAATAGTGGCATTAAGCATATTTTTTGACTTTCACATTGCTGTTCGCCAGGCTCGAAAGGAATTCCAGACGAAGGAACCACCACTCGCAGCTTACCTAGAACCGGAAGAAGGGTTGTTGGACGAATTGGAACGTTACAACATATCTCATGTCCTGCGAGCAGAAGATCAGAAGGCGGATAATCTGACCAAGTTAGAAGGGTCCGACAATATAGAAAAGATAGAGATGATCCCCATCAAGACACTATGAAATACAACCATTGATCAGATGGAAGTTGATCCAACGTTGGAGACCAAACCCAGAAGAGAGTCATGGTTAACTCCATGATAAACTTCCTACAGCACAGAATGCATCTGACAAGGTGAAGTGAAAGGCGTGAAATCATTTTTTATGCCTCGAGATATGACATGCAATTCGACATTGCCTATTTTTCTTGGAAGGTTATCCCAAAACAAACACCAACGAGTGCAATTGCCGAATTCACCACCCTGAATGATTTGACCAAATCACCAATCAGCCACCCATTAGATGGGAGATGTACATGAATGAAACTTCTGGCGAACGGCGTTCTGAAGTTAGAGAGTGAAGACTCATACTTCCACTCTTTTCATCGATTATCTGCCAAGTGACTCACTCCCCTAAGGCTGGGGGCAACTACAGATTTGAGCATAAATTGCTCGAGATTACATCATCTAATTCAGAGCTGATACATCAAGAATTTGCCTGGCCAATTGACTTAGTCTTGCCTGAAAGTTAGCAAGTTGAAGATCTAGAACGCTTACGCATGAATGCTGGTTGATTGTTGGCGCACCAACCCTTGTCCCCGATATGGGATCGAGAGTATATCAGCAAATTTATGTGATATGATTATCCCACCAGTAGTAATATCCTATTTCCTAGCATGAAAAGTGAAAAAATTTCTATAAGCATGAATCCATTGATCTCATGCTAATTTACAACCTAACACTAATGCAAAGATGTGCTACCGTTAGCAATCCAGTCATGACTTCCTGACACTCTATCCTTACCCTCAGCATGGGGGCAAAAAGACGATTTGAATGAGATGCGACCTCATCACTCGCTTATAGTACCTACCTAGCCGCCTTTGCCATCTCAAGACCCCGACCAAGGTCTATTCATTTCTTGGGACTGCCACCCCCATGATAATCTGAAAAGATACCCTTCATCAACTAAAGGACTTTGACCGCCATTTATTGGCAGAGATAGGGCGAAGCAAAATGGACCTGCAATGAATATGCAACGCCATTTTTCACTCAGAATGATACTCATTCCTTTAACAGGATTATTCTATAACCATGACTCTTATATTTGCATGATTTATGAGTTATTGATGTAATTAACTCAGATGAATTAATATGTGGATGGTGTAGGTATCCAGGATTTGCTACCGATCAAACTTGTAACACCCGCATATAGAGCAATAGAGCAATACTATAACGAGCTCGATTGAACTGCTCGTTTACAAAGCCACGCTCTTCGTCTAAAGAATGCTGTATAGCTCAAGGTGGATCCGGGATGACCATCCAATCCTTGGCTCACACGTGGCAGACCACAAGACAATTGAACATAAATCTTTGAGTTGCAAAGTTGGAGTCCTACTCCAGAAGGACGCGGTGTGACCATCTATATGGCTCAATCCTATCCGCGATGCCGCCAAACTACATGAATCCCAATAAAGGAGGAAACACTGCCTCTCGATATGCTTACGTTTTAACCAAGCAATCTACTTTCACATGCTTTCTGAGTTATTGACATGACTAACTCGTGTGATACGAATGATGCAGGTACCTGAAGTTTGGTGCCAACCATTCCTCCCAAAGACTGTTCGGAGGAACGCAAAGCCTTGGCAAAAGTTTTCCAACTGTTTGTCTGTCTGACTTTAATCCTCAGAGCTTGGATTAAAATATAAACCTTGGTTGAGTTTGAAGGGCGTGCCTGATTGAAGACCGCTCGATCCATGACTCTAACTCTCATGATTCGAGAGAGAGTATAAAGGACGCGAAGATGACGTCCACAAGGCGCGAAGGTGCACCATGATAGGAACCGCCTCGACAACACTCTAACTCTCCAGAGCAGAGAGAGAGTATAAAAGCGTCTCCGATTGAGCGCTGAGAAAGAGCTCTTACCCCGCTAAAGGATCGGGGAGCGATAGAACTGCTGAGCTCGAACTCTAACCTCGGCGACTGCCAGGAGTGTATAAAAGCGTCCCTGATTGTGCGCTGAGAAAGAACTCTTACCCCGCTGAAGGATCGGGGAGCGACAGAACAGCTGAGTTCGAGCTCTAACCTTGGCGACCGCTAGGAGAGTATAAAAGCGTCTATGATTAAGCGCTGAGAAAGGTTGAGACGACCCGTAACTTCCCCGTGAAGGAAAGCACGAATACTTTGAGAACAACACACAAAAGGACGCATACGGAAGAACATTTCATTGCTATTACAACAATTCCATCAGATACAAGAATATACAGAGTATAAATGAATAATATACATTCGATAAATATCAGAGATTACAATAAATTACATAGCAGCGAAAAATAATACAAAACACAACTGAAAGTAATACACGGATACAGAGCTTTCCGAGCATCGTTCCAGCTGTAAATCAGGACCCTGTGGATATAAATCTGCAAAACCAAAACTACTAGCTGCCCGTGCGGAAAATAGGGGCACCCAGAGTTTAGGTTAAAACAATAAACTCCAGGTCAGTCATGTGACTGGTGTGAGAACTAAAACAGTTATTAATATTGGTTTTAAAGTTAGGTAAATCAAGGGACCACGCCGTATAACACGCAATGGGTTTCCTCCCAAGAATACCAGTGCATAGAACAAACAGCGCAATGCTAAATAAAGAAAAATGAAGCTGTTATAAGACCCAGGTCCCATCACACAATGCAACGCAAGCCGGAGGATAGGGTTTTCCCTTATAACAGCCAAAGCATGCTTGATACGTTTAAAACACCTTATTTGATACTATAATAAGTGTATAGTGTCAAAACAATTTAATCATAAATATCAATCATAGACGGCATGGGTACCATATATCATGTCGCCATACTAGTTCTACAATTAAAACCGCAATACACGTATTGGAAATTGGATTTCCGTCATGAGTCGAGGCAAGGGGCAAGCTCCTCTCCGCGTTCGAGACACTCTAGCAATGCCTCAGGACCCCACTCTGATCCTTTGGAACCTCCAAGGCCGGTCCTCTCTTACTTTTGAGGATTAATTATTCCTGAACACACGTTTCCCGGTCCTTACAGACCTATATCCGAGGCGCCTCATATCCAACAACCACACAGGTGAAAAGTATATAAATGTCAGGGCTGGTAGGTCACTGACACCACCCTAGCTAGAAAGAAACGTCGTGCACTCCTTGGGTCCGTATCCCGTTTTTGACTCATACCGAGGTGTGAGGCTCGCGAATTCACGTTATACACAAAGCTACGCCACACAGGCCGTGCTTTGATCATCCACCACAAGACTTTGCTTTTCAACAGAAGCCTTGATCAATTTCCACTTACGCGTGCCACATTGGCAATTCACTCCATGCGACTGATGTCCATCGATATACAACCTCTGAGCTCGTACGTCTCAGAGAAGGGCGTTAAGCAAGAGAATAAATTCTCCGCCGCCAAACAGATGTATATTTAATAGAGATCAATCAACACAGAATAAAATCCAATGTCAGACACACAATCCATTTACAAGTTCGTTCTGGGTCTGAACGAAACCGGAGGCACTTTCCTCGCATATCCATCCATCTCCAGGTACGTCTGGACGATCAACAACTGATTCCCTCATCCTGGGTGTACAGCCCAATCAAGATCATCAGTAATCACCCAAACGATGTGAAGACTTCCGGTCTTCAACCACCGTCTTCATCTTCGACATCTCGTCGAATCGGTTATTCAGAATGGGTATAAACCCGGCCTTTCTGAATAACCCACGTATATGACAAACAAATGTTACACAAACACAACAAATGCCTCATTCCAATTCAGAATATTCTTTTATTCATAAAATCACATTCTTAGGGAAAGGTTCCCATTAATTTTATCAAAGATAAATTCTTCTAAATTTATTCTTTAATCTTCATTTGGATATCATTTCAAACTAGTCGGGATTAGCGAACCACACCGAAGTAATTATTTGTTTTATTTCCCAATCCCAACCTATATATCCCATGGAGCAAAACTGGTGATACTCCATATCTAACACCACGGTGTTATCGGTAAAATTAATTACCATTTCACGTTCAAATCTAATTAAAGATTTAACTATCGCTTTGGAGCAAAACTGGTGGTACTCCATTCTCGATCACCTTTCAAATTTGATAATTTAAATTATCAATTCACATTTTAATCTAATTAAAGATTCATTAAAACTCCACTTAGTTTTAATCTTCTCAAAAATCAACATCCTGCCTTTAACTGGGTTAAAGCACCAATGTCATCTAAAACACGATCCACGATAAACCCAAATCACATTTGATATTAAATACAAGGCTTTGAATAGAAAATATATCGGCTTATATTCAATATCAAATTCTGAAACCAACATATATCGTATTGGAAATAACGATATAAAATATATCTTTCAAATTCCCATAACAATATCTGTATAGTCACGAAATCCAACATCGAAATATCCCGAAGATAGTTTCGATTCAACTCCAGTCCAATTCACATATTGGGAATATTGGTTATTTTTAAAATCACTTTCAAATTCAATTTATTTATTTCACAAATAAATTGATTTTAATTCTAGTTCAAAACTAGTTTATTTCGATAAAAATCTATTTTTACCTATTCAAATGTGGAATTTTCCAGCCCAATTCTTTCCAATTCACATATTATAATTTTACACAAATTATAGATATTTTTAATAATTTTATCAAGGCCCGTACAGTCGATTTCCATCAACGGCCATCGAACTGCACTTACAGCGACCTTTTTCGAATTTGATTTGGACATAATTCCAAATCCAACTGTTAGATTTCAAATTTCTAACATTCATTGGAAAGCTCTTTTCGATACGAACCCAACGGTTCCGGTTTTAGGAGAATCCGACGGTCGGATCTCCCGCAATGTCCGTTTGAAATAAATGGTCGAAATTCACGAACTGCCGCGGCGCGGCGCGTTCTATTCAGGCCATTATATATATAATATATATATATATTATATATTTTGTCGATTTCTCTTTAAAACGAATTTTATAAATCGTTTTAAATTCGTTTCAAAACAATTTCAACTTCCTTTTCAATTCAAATCAAAATTGAATTCTTCTTTATAAATTCGTTTTAAAATTCATTTCTATTCAATTCAAATTTTAATTCAATTTGAATTCATTTTCAATTCAATTCATTTCGAAATCGTTTTCAATTCATTTCAAAATCGTTTTCAATTCAATTCATTTCGAAATCGTTTTCAATTCAATTCATTTCGAAATCGTTTTCAATTCAATTCATTTCGAAATTGTTTTCTATTCAATTCATTTCGAAATTGTTTTCAATTCTATTCATTTCGAAATCGTTTTCAATTCAATTTAATTCAATTTGAATTCATCTCTATTTTATTCGAATTCAAATTCACTTTCTATTCAATTCGAATCGAATTCATTTTCTATTCGATTCGAATTCATTTCAAATTGATTCAATAAAATTTCCATTTGGATTTTAATCTAATTCAATTTGAATTTCCTTTCAAAATATTAAATTTTGAAATCACTTTTCAATATTCATTATAAAACGAATAAAATCGATATAAACATCGTTCGCGTCAAAATAACGCATCTCTAATCAACACGGCTTTATATTTCAATAATTTGTTATTCTATTCAACAAATGA
Source organism: Allium sativum (assembly GCA_030737875.1). NCBI lineage: Eukaryota > Viridiplantae > Streptophyta > Magnoliopsida > Asparagales > Amaryllidaceae > Allium > Allium sativum. The sequence goes on along the minus strand of CM060925.1, from coordinate 372,028,951 downwards.
ATATTTGTTCTATTCAACACATGAATCTATATTTCTTTCAACACACGACTAATCTCAACACTTGAGTACTGTCGACACATCACTATTTTTGTTATGTAAAATATTTTATAAAACTATGGTATCTATCGTTTGATTTTTAATTAGACTTCTACTAGGAAGTAGTTCTAATTTTAAATATGATAAAGATGTAAATTTTTATTATATAAAATATTTCACTCAACACATGAACATCGTCAACACATGACTATTTTTATATTCAACACATGAATTTTCTTTTATAATATTCATTATTTTCCCGATTGGAATGAGGCCCAATCAATCACCATATAATGTTAATTATATGGATTCCATACAACACATGTATATAATAGCTTTAATCAACAATCAACCATCAACCAAAGTGCACTACACTGTATAAGCATCAAATATAGATATCTGACGCTTATAACAGTCTGTCAATCGACCGATCGACATATTTAATCAATCAGGATGAGTGAACATCAAATTTCATCCCAACACCCGTGTGGGGTTTCAAACAATCAAACACAGATTTTATTTGTGCAGTTGGGCGATGTGTAAAATTTATCGACCCAATCAATATCAGTCAAATCAGTGTATATAAACAAATCGGCCGATTTGTTTATAAATATTTTATTTATTCGCTTTCACGTTAAAACTATATTTTTAACGATAAAATATTTTATTTCAACACATGAATTTCTATTCAGTTCACTTATTCAATAAAATGATATTTTTATTTTTCTAACATATTTTAGAAAATTTCGGCGGCATAACGGCACGATACTAGAAACGGGACAAGGCCTAGCCTTATCCCCGGTCTAGTGAAGGCCCACGCCATTCACACATCAATCAAATCCATTCCATTTCACCAAACAATTCAATTCAAACCAAATGAACTAACCAACTACACATCCAAACAATTAAACAAACAAGCCATCCATGGTCTGTGGATGACGGGTGTCGGGTGCTACTAAGCACCGTCTGCATCCTAGTATATATATATAACTAGAAAAAGAATTTTGAGTGACAAGTTCTCACCGAAAGCTATCCAATACCACGACACTCCTATTGTAGAGTTCTTCGTCGTTCTCGCCTTTTCATCTCCTTTGTTGCCCGTAGCCACTACATATATAAAAATCGCACCTTTTTATATTTCGATGTCTTTGAAATAAAAATCACATTTTTATTTATTCACTTTCAATTTAAAAATCATATTTCTATAATCACTTCATATATTTAAAAATCGAATTTTTACTATGCTATTCAATATATAAAAATCGAATTTTTACTATGCTATTCAATATATAAAAATCGAATTTTTACTATGCTATTTAATATATAAAAATCGAATTTTTACTTTGCTATTCAATATATAAAAATCAAATTTTTACCTTCACGCTATATGGATAAAAATGCTATTTTTACACCGCTACTATATAGATAAAAAATTCTATTTTTACATCGTTATTCTATATATAAAGATCTCGCCTTTTCAACTATAAAGATTTCATCTTTATAAAAAAACAGCACTTTATTTCGACGTATAGAAAATAAAAATCATATTTTTATTTTGCTACATACACAAAGATGATATTTTTAATTCTCTACATAAACAAAAATCATATTTCTACTACTTCTACTTAATAAAGATCATATTTTTAATACTTTAAAAATATAAAAATCATATTTTTATTACTTTAAAAATATAAAAATCATATTTAATATGACAATCATTTCTATTCCTTCTACTATATGTAAAAAAACTGATTTCTATGTCTAAAGCTAACTATATTAGTTAGGAACACAAGAAGGAAATAAAATGAATAAACTTATAGTTTATTTTCAGCGAATGAGAGAGGGGTTTAGGACGGTTTAAACCGAAGAGAGAGGGTTGCGCTTAGGGAGGGGGTTGACTGGCCTAGGCGATCCGCGGCTTTCGAGGGGGCGTCGGTTTCTTTCAGGAGGAGGAAGAAGATGGGGGAGGCGGAGAAAAGGGGGGGCTGTCGGGGCTGTTGGTGGTGACTGGCGGCTCGTTCTTGGGCGTGGGGGTTTGGGCGCTCGCGTTCTTCGATGCAGGGGGGTCTGCGTCGCATCGAGGTGACGGAGGAGGAGCAGAAGGGGAGGGCGGCGAACTTGGACGGAGGTGGGCGCCTCCGGTGGCGGCGACGAGGGAATAGGCCGCTCCGTCCTCTTCTCTTTTCCTTTTTTTTTTATATATTTGATTTCTGAGAAAAAAATAAACGGGGGGGGGGGGGGGGGGCAGAGTTAAAAAAGGGGGAGAAATATATTTTATATATTATTTATTTTATTATTTTATTATGAAAAGTTGACTTTTACATACGACCTCGAAACGAGGCCCACCGCCTGCCGTCCATAACGTTTTACCCCCATTCCGAACTCAATGGGATATGTATCGTAAGCTGATTCGACTGTTTCGATCAGTTTCTGTTTAATTTACATTTGAATCACTATATTGAATTTTAAACGTACATTTCAAATTACCGGGGTCACAAACGAACTTTAAAAATTCCTGAAAAATATTTTCTAGCTTCGTATTGATGATACGGTCCTAATAAAACTAGTTTCGTCGAATTCTGAGACCGTTGGAAAAATGGCCAATTTCCAGTCGATTAAAATCAACTGAAACTGGTCAAACGCGTTTTCCTTTGCCACGCTCACATATTGATTCGAAAAATTATGAAATTTGAAACCTAGCAATAATTCGACATCACGGACCCAACAAAAGTGGTTTCGTCGAAATCCGAGGTCGTTTGCAAAATGTCCATTTTTAAGGGCCTGAATTCCATAGCGACTATTCAGAATTTCCAACTGGACATATCTTTTGATTCCCGCTATGAAATTTTGATTTGTCGGATTCGTTGGAAAGATATTATCAATTAGATCCTAATGTTTTTGGTTTCACTAAAATCCGGATTGTTTTGCACCCGGTACATTCAATTGAAGTTTGAAATCGAATTATCGAACTACCGCGCCATTTTCAATTCCTTTTATAATTATATATAAATATTTATATTCTAACGACGGCGTATATAATATATACGTTCGAATTATATTCAAAATAAATTTCTCGTCGATTTTATTTAAAATAATCTATTTTAAATGTTCAAAATTCATTAAAATTGCCAAAACAAAAATTTTAAACTGGCTCAGAATTTCCGGGTTATTACAATCTCCCCCACTTAAAACTTTTCGTCCCCGAAAAGGAACAAAGTCGAAAGTGGTTTGATTAATCAACTCTACGTTCGATCTGGCTTCCATTCTCCAACTTTTCAGTTTCTGAGAATTTTCAAAATTTCAAAAATTTGGCTAACACCCTAAATTTTCGAAAAATTTCGCCATAACCTCCCCTGCACCGGGAGCATCGGGGAATTTCAAATAGCTTCCCCGGTCCTTCAGATCTCAAAAAGAAAAAGAAAAAGCCAAGCGGCTAGCCAATAGGCTCATAAAATCATCATCACCCAAACAAAACAGTAAATTATGTAGTAAACATGTACCTATTTGTCGGGCAAACAAATTTTATTCTTCGGCTCTAGCCTCCTTGCTATGACCTGTTCAATGTAAGTATATGTATATGCAAGCAAACGCATCCAATTATCAATATAAGTCAATATGTGATTCTATTAGGCATAATGGTTCAAAATTATCAAACAAATAAACAAACAACACAAACATCAATCAATTAGTAAATTAGAGTTTCAAATTCATAACTTTTGATATATATACAAAAATCATGTTTTGATGCCAATTCACAACAATAAATCTAGCTATATAAGTTTTGGTTCTCACCCCAGTTTAATGGAAATATATAGAAGTCACACCTTCGAAACACGAATATAAATACTGATGATGTGGCCACATCACCAGAATTATTCCCGGGTGTCTAGAATGTGATTCTATATCTATCTAGTATATTAAAACTTCGACTATACGTTCATGACGCGTATACGCGAAATCTATATATACTCGATTGTCCATATTCAAAATAAATAAATATTCAAATACGTATAAAACGTTTTAAATTTTCAAAACAAAATTGTTTTCATTTGAAAAATATACTCTTCACACTCGTTCTAGGACACTACTGATCCTATCTCTAACGAGTCATTCTAATTGGATATTACTAATCCAATATCTGATGAATTCTTTCGTATGGTTCTAATGTGTCTTGTTCTCGAGCTCTGTAAACCAAAGCTCTGATACCAACTGAGACGACCCGTAACTTCCCCGTGAAGGAAAGCACGAATACTTTGAGAACAACACACAAAAGGACGCATACGGAAGAACATTTCATTGCTATTACAACAATTCCATCAGATACAAGAATATACAGAGTATAAATGAATAATATACATTCGATAAATATCAGAGATTACAATAAATTACATAGCAGCGAAAAATAATACAAAACACAACTGAAAGTAATACACGGATACAGAGCTTTCCGAGCATCGTTCCAGCTGTAAATCAGGACCCTGTGGATATAAATCTGCAAAACCAAAACTACTAGCTGCCCGTGCGGAAAATAGGGGCACCCAGAGTTTAGGTTAAAACAATAAACTCCAGGTCAGTCATGTGACTGGTGTGAGAACTAAAACAGTTATTAATATTGGTTTTAAAGTTAGGTAAATCAAGGGACCACGCCGTATAACACGGAACGGGTTTCCTCCCAAGAATACCAGTGCATAGAACAAACAGCGCAATGCTAAATAAAGAAAAATGAAGCTGTTATAAGACCCAGGTCCCATCACACAATGCAACGCAAGCCGGAGGATAGGGTTTTCCCTTATAACAGCCAAAGCATGCTTGATACGTTTAAAACACCTTATTTGATACTATAATAAGTGTATAGTGTCAAAACAATTCAATCATAAATATCAATCATAGACGACATGGGTACCATATATCATGTCGCCATACTAGTTCTACAATTAAAACCGCAATACACGTATTGGAAATTGGATTTCCGTCATGAGTCGAGGCAAGGGGCAAGCTCCTCTCCGCGTTCGAGACACTCTAGCAATGCCTCAGGATCCCACTCTGATCCTTTGGAACCTCCAAGGCCGGTCCTCTCTTACTTTTGAGGATTAATTATTCCTAAACACACGTTTCCCAGTCCTTACAGACCTATATCCGAGGCGCCTCATATCCAACAACCACACAGGTGTAAAGTATATAAATGTCAGGGCTGGTAGGTCACTGACACCACCCTAGCTAGAAAGAAACGTCGTGCACTCCTTGGGTCCGTATCCCGTTTTTGACTCATACCGAGGTGTGAGGCTCGCGAATTCACGTTATACACAAAGCTACGCCACACAGGCCGTGCTTTGATCATCCACCACAAGAATTTGCTTTTCAACAGAAGCCTTGATCAATTGCCACTTACGCGTGCCACATTGGCAATTCACTCCATGCGACTGATGTCCATCGATATACAACCTCTGAGCTCGTACGTCTCAGAGAAGGGCGTTAAGCAAGAGAATAAATTCTCCGCCGCCAAACAAATGTATATTTAATAGAGATCAATCAACACAGAATAAAATCCAATGTCAGACACACAATCCATTTACAAGTTCGTTCTGGGTCTGAACGAAACCGGAGGCACTTTCCTCGCATATCCATCCATCTCCAGGTACGTCTGGACGATCACCAACTGATTCCCTCATCCTGGGTGTACAGCCCAATCAAGATCATCAGTAATCACCCAAACGATGTGAAGACTTCCGGTCTTCAACCACCGTCTTCATCTTCGACATCTCGTCGAATCGGTTATTCAGAATGGGTATAAACCCGGCCTTTCTGAATAACCCACGTATATGATAAACAAATGTTACACAAACACAACAAATGCCTCATTCCAATTCAGAATATTCTTTTATTCATAAAATCACATTCTTAGGGAAAGGTTCCCATTAATTTTATCAAAGATAAATTCTTCTAAATTTATTCTTTAATCTTCCTTTGGATATCATTTCAAACTAGTCGGGATTAGCGAACCACACCGAAGTAATTATTTGTTTTATTTCCCAATCCCAACCTATATATCCCATGGAGCAAAACTGGTGATACTCCATATCTAACACCACGGTGTTATCGGTAAAATAAATTACCATTTCACGTTCAAATCTAATTAAAGATTTAACTATCGCTTTGGAGCAAAACTGGTGGTACTCCATTCTCGATCACCTTTCAAATTTGATAATTTAAATTATCAATTCACATTTTAATCTAATTAAAGATTCATTAAAACTCCACTTAGTTTTAATCTTCTCAAAAATCAACATCCTGCCTTTAACTGGGTTAAAGCACCAATGTCATCTAAAACACGATCCACGATAAACCCAAATCACATTTGATATTAAATACAAGGCTTTGAATAGAAAATATATCGGCTTATATTCAATATCAAATTCTGAAACCAACATATATCGTATTGGAAATAACGATATAAAATATATCTTTCAAATTCCCATAACAATATCTGTATAGTCACGAAATCCAACATCGAAATATCCCGAAGATAATTTCGATTCAACTCCAGTCCAATTCACATATTGGGAATATTGGTTATTTTTAAAATCACTTTCAAATTCAATTTATTTATTTCACAAATAAATTGATTTTAATTCTAGTTCAAAACTAGTTTATTTCGATAAAAATCTATTTTTACCTATTCAAATGTGGAATTTTCCAGCCCAATTCTTTCCAATTCACATATTATAATTTTACACAAATTATAGATATTTTTAATAATTTTATCAAGGCCCGTACAGTCGATTTCCATCAACGGCCATCGAACTGCACTTACATCGACCTTTTTCGAATTTGATTTGGACATAATTCCAAATCCAACCGTTAGATTTCAAATTTCTAACATTCATTGGAAAGCTCTTTTTGATACGAACCCAACGGTTCCGGTTTTAGGAGAATCCGACGGTCGGATCTCCCGCAATGTCCGTTTGAAATAAATGGTCGAAATTCACGAACTGCCGCGGCGCGGCGCGTTCTATTCAGGCCATTATATATATATAATATATATATATATTATATATATTTCGTCGATTTCTCTTTAAAACGAATTTTATAAATCGTTTTAAATTCGTTTCAAAACAATTTCAACTTCCTTTTCAATTCAAATCAAAATTGAATTCTTCTTTATAAATTCGTTTTAAAATTCATTTCTATTCAATTCAAATTTTAATTCAATTTGAATTCATTTTCAATTCAATTCATTTCGAAATCGTTTTCAATTCAATTCATTTCGAAATCGTTTTCAATTCAATTCATTTCGAAATCGTTTTCAATTCAATTCATTTCGAAATCGTTTTCAATTCAATTCATTTCGAAATCGTTTTCAATTCAATTCATTTCGAAATTGTTTTCAATTCAATTCATTTCGAAATCGTTTTCAATTCAATTTAATTCAATTTGAATTCATCTCTATTTTATTCGAATTCAAATTCACTTTCTATTCAATTCGAATCGAATTCATTTTCTATTCGATTCGAATTCATTTCGAATTGAATCAATAAAATTTCCATTTGGATTTTAATCTAATTCAATTTGAATTTCCTTTCAAAATATTAAATTTTGAAATCACTTTTCAATATTCATTATAAAACGAATAAAATCGATATAAACATCGTTCGCGTCAAAATAACGCATCTCTAATCAACACGGCTTTTTATTTCAATAATTTGTTATTCTATTCAACAAATGAATACTTGTTCTATTCAACACATGAATCTATATTTCTTTCAACACACGACTAATCTCAACACATGAGTACTGTCGACACATCACTATTTTTGTTATGTAAAATATTTTATAAAACTATGGTATCTATCGTTTGATTTTTGATTAGACTTCTACTGGGAAGTAGTTCTAATTTTAAATATGATAAAGATGTAAATTTTTATTATATAAAATATTTCACTCAACACATGAACATCGTCAACACATGACTATTTTTATATTCAACACATGAATTTTCTTTTATAATATTCATTATTTTCCCGATTGGAATGAGGCCCAATCAATCACCATATAATGTTAATTATATGGATTCCATACAACACATGTATATAATAGCTTTAATCAACAATCAACCATCAACCAAAGTGCACTACACTGTATAAGCATCAAATATAGATATCTGACGCTTATAACAGTCTGTCAATCGACCGATCGACATATTTAATCAATCAGGATGAGTGAACATCAAATTTCATCCCAACACCCGTGTGGGGTTTCAAACAATCAAACACAGATTTTATTTGTGCAGTTGTCGATGTGTAAAATTTATCGACCCAATCAATATCAGTCAAATCAGTGTATATAAACAAATCGGCCGATTTGTTTATAAATATTTTATTTATTCGCTTTCACGTTAAAACTATATTTTTAACGATAAAATATTTTATTTCAACACATGAATTTCTATTCAGTTCACTTATTCAATAAAATGATATTTTTATTTTTCTAACATATTTTAGAAAATTTCGGCGGCATAACGGCACGATACTAGAAACGGGACAAGGCCTAGCCTTATCCCCGGTCTAGTGAAGGCCCACGCCATTCACACATCAATCAAATCCATTCCATTTCACCAAACAATTCAATTCAAACCAAATGAACTAACCAACTACACATCCAAACAATTAAACAAACAAGCCATCCATGGTCTGTGGATGACGGGTGTCGGTTGCTACTAAGCATCGTCTGCATCCTAGTATATATATATATAACTAGAAAAAGAATTTTGAGTGAGAAGTTCTCACCGAAAGCTATCCAATACCACGACACTCCTATTGTAGAGATCTTCGTCGTTCTCGCCTTTTCATCTCCTTTGTTGGCCGTAGCCACTACATATATAAAAATCGCACCTTTTTATATTTCGATGTCTTTGAAATAAAAATCACATTTTTATTTATTCACTTTCAATTTAAAAATCATATTTCTATAATCACTTCATATATTTAAAAATCAAATTTTTACTATGCTATTCAATATATAAAAATCGAATTTTTACTATGCTATTCAATATATAAAAATCGAATTTTTACTATGCTATTCAATATATAAAAATCGAATTTTTACTTTGCTATTCAATATATAAAAATCGAATTTTTACCTTCACGCTATATGGATAAAAGTGCTATTTTTACACCGCTACTATATAGATAAAAAATTCTATTTTTACATCGTTATTCTATATATAAAGATCTCTCCTTTTCAACTATAAAGATTTCATCTTTATAAAAAAACAGCACTTTATTTCGACGTATAGAAAATAAAAATCAGATTTTTATTTTGCTACATACACAAAGATGATATTTTTAATTCTCTACATAAACAAAAATCATATTTCTACTACTTCTACTTAATAAAGATCATATTTTTAATACTTTAAAAATATAAAAATCATATTTTTATTACTTTAAAAATATAAAAATCATATTTAATCTGACAATCATTTCTATTTCTTCTACTATATGTAAAAAAACTGATTTCTATGTCTAAAGCTAACTATATTAGTTAGGAACACAAAAAGGAAATAAAATGAATAAACTTACAGTTTATTTTCAGCGAATGAGAGAGGGGTTTAGGACGGTTTAAACCGAAGAGAGAGGGTTGCGCTTAGGGAGGGGGTTGACTGGCCTAGGCGATCCGCGGCTTTCGAGGGGGCGTCGGTTTCTTTCAGGAGGAGGAAGAAGATGGGGGAGGCGGAGAAAAGGGGGGGGGCTGTCGGGGCTGTTGGTGGTGACTGGCGGCTCGTTCTTGGGCGTGGGGGTTTGGGCGCTCGCGTTCTTCGATGCGGGGGGGGGGGGGTCTGCGTCGCATCGAGGTGATGGAGGAGGAGCAGAAGGGGAGGGCGACGAACTTGGACGGAGGTGGGCGCCTCCGGTGGCGGCGACGAGGGAAGAGGCCGCTCCGTCCTCTTCTCTTTTCGTTCTTTTTTTTTTATATTTGATTTCTGAGAAAAAAAATAAACGGGGGGGGGGGGGGGGGGGGGGGGGGCAGAGTTAAAAAAGGGGGAGAAATATATTTTATATATTATTTATTTTATTATTTTATTATGAAAAAGTTGACTTTTACATACGACCTCGAAACGAGGCCCACCGCTGCCGTCCATAACGTTTTACCCCCATTCCGAACTCAATGGGATATGTATCGTAAGCTGATTCGACTGTTTCGATCAGTTTCTGTTTAATTTACATTTGAATCACTATATTGAATTTTAAACGTACATTTCAAATTACCGGGGTCACAAACGAACTTTAAAAATTCCTGAAAAATATTTTCTAGCTTCGTATTGACGATACGGTCCTAATAAAACTAGTTTCGTCGAATTCTGAGACCGTTGGAAAAATGGCCAATTTCCAGTCGATTAAAATCAACTGAAACTGGTCAAACGCGTTTTCCTTTGCCACGCTCACATATTGATTCGAAAAATTATGAAATTTGAAACCTAGCAATAATTCGACATCACGGACCCAACAAAATTGGTTTCGTCGAAATCCGAGGTCGTTTGCAAAATGTCCATTTTTAAGGGCCTGAATTCCATAGCGACTATTCAGAATTTCCAACTGGACATATCTTTTGATTCCCGCTATGAAATTTTGATTTGTCGGATTCGTTGGAAAGATATTATCAATTAGATCCTAATGTTTTTGGTTTCACTAAAATCCGGATTGTTTTGCACCTGGTACATTCAATTGAAGTTTGAAATCGAATTATCGAACTACCGCGCCATTTTCAATTCCTTTTATAATTATATATAAATATTTATATTCTAACGACGGCGTATATAATATATACGTTCGAATTATATTCAAAATAAATTTCTCGTCGATTTTATTTAAAATAATCTATTTTAAATGTTCAAAATTCATTAAAATTGCCAAAACAAAAATTTTAAACTGGCTCAGAATTTCCGGGTTATTACAATCTCCCCCACTTAAAACTTTTCGTCCCCGAAAAGGAACAAAGTCGAAAGTGGTTTGATTAATCAACTCTACGTTCGATCTGGCTTCCATTCTCCAACTTTTCAGTTTCTGAGAATTTTCAAAATTTCAAAAATTTGGCTAACACCCTAAATTTTCGAAAAATTTCGCCATAACCTCCCCTGCACCGGGAGCATCGGGGAATTTCAAATAGCTTCCCCGGTCCTTCAGATCTCAAAAAGAAAAAGAAGAAGCCAAGCGGCTAGCCAATAGGCTCATAAAATCATCATCACCCAAACAAAACAGTAAATTATGTAGTAAACATGTACCTATTTGTCGGGCAAACAAATTTTATTCTTCGGCTCTAGCCTCCTTGCTATGACCTGTTCAATGTAAGTATATGTATATGCAAGCAAACGCATCCAATTATCAACATAAGTCAATATGTGATTCTATTAGGCATAATGGTTCAAAATTATCAAACAAATAAACAAACAACACAAACATCAATCAATTAGTAAATTAGAGTTTCAAATTCATAACTTTTGATATATATACAAAAATCATGTTTTGATGCCAATTCACAACAATAAATCTAGCTATATAAGTTTTGGTTCTCACACCAGTTTAATGGAAATATATAGAAGTCACACCTTCGAAACACGAATATAAATACTGATGATGTGGCCACATCACCAGAATTATCCCCGGGTGTCTAGAATGTGATTCTATATCTATCTAGTATATTAAAACTTCGACTATACGTTCATGACGCGTATACGCGAAATCTATATATACTCGATTGTCCATATTCAAAATAAATAAATATTCAAATACGTATAAAACGTTTTAAATTTAAAAAAAAATTTGTTTTCATTTGAAAAATATACTCTTCACACTCGTTCTAGGACACTACTGATCCTATCTCTAACGAGTCATTCTAATTGGATATTACTAATCCAATATCTGATGAATTCTTTCGTATGGTTCTAATGTGTCTTGTTCTCGAGCTCTGTAAACCAAAGCTCTGATACCAACTGAGACGACCCGTAACTTCCCCGTGAAGGAAAGCACGAATACTTTGAGAACAACACACAAAAGGACGCATACGGAAGAACATTTCATTGCTATTACAACAATTCCATCAGATACAAGAATATACAGAGTATAAATGAATAATATACATTCGATAAATATCAGAGATTACAATAAATTACATAGCAGCGAAAAATAATACAAAACACAACTGAAAGTAATACACGGATACAGAGCTTTCCGAGCATCATTCCAGCTGTAAATCAGGACCCTGTGGATATAAATCTGCAAAACCAAAACTACTAGCTGCCCGTGCGGAAAATAGGGGCACCCAGAGTTTAGGTTAAAACAATAAACTCCAGGTCAATCATGTGACTGGTGTGAGAACTAAAACAGTTATTAATATTGGTTTTAAAGTTAGGTAAATCAAGGGACCACGCCGTATAACACGGAACGGGTTTCCTCCTAAGAATACCAGTGCATAGAACAAACAGCGCAATGCTAAATAAAGAAAAATGAAGTTGTTATAAGACCCAGGTCCCATCACACAATGCAACGCAAGCCGGAGGATAGGGTTTTCCCTTATAACAGCCAAAGCATGCTTGATACGTTTAAAACACCTTATTTGATACTATAATAAGTGTATAGTGTCAAAACAATTCAATCATAAATATCAATCATAGACGGCATGGGTACCATATATCATGTCGCCATACTAGTTCTACAATTAAAACCGCAATACACGTATTGGAAATTGGATTTCCGTCATGAGTCGAGGCAAGGGGCAAGCTCCTCTCCGCGTTCGAGACACTCTAGCAATGCCTCAGGACCCCACTCTGATCCTTTGGAACCACCAAGGCCGGTCCTCTCTTACTTTTGAGGATTAATTATTCCTGAACACACGTTTCCCGGTCCTTACAGACCTATATCCGAGGCGCCTCATATCCAACAACCACACAGGTGAAAAGTATATAAATGTCAGGGCTGGTAGGTCACTGACACCACCCTAGCTAGAAAGAAACGTCGTGCACTCCTTGGGTCCGTATCCCGTTTTTGACTCATACCGAGGTGTGAGGCTCGCGAATTCACGTTATACACAAAGCTACGCCACACAGGTCGTGCTTTGATCATCCACCACAAGGCTTTGCTTTTCAACAGAAGCCTTGATCAATTGCCACTTACGCGTGCCACATTGGCAATTCACTCCATGCGACTGATGTCCATCGATATACAACCTCTGAGCTCGTACGTCTCAGAGAAGGGCGTTAAGCAAGAGAATAAATTCTCCGCCGCCAAACAGATGTATATTTAATAGAGATCAATCAACACAGAATAAAATCCAATGTCAGACACACAATCCATTTACAAGTTCGTTCTGGGTCTGAACGAAACCGGAGGCACTTTCCTCGCATATCCATCCATCTCCAGGTACGTCTGGACGATCACCAACTGATTCCCTCATCCTGGGTGTACAGCCCAATCAAGATCATCAGTAATCACCCAAACGATGTGAAGACTTCCGGTCTTCAACCACCGTCTTCATCTTCGACATCTCGTCGAATCGGTTATTCAGAATGGGTATAAACCCGGCCTTTCTGAATAACCCACGTATATGACAAACAAATGTTACACAAACACAACAAATGCCTCATTCCAATTCAGAATATTCTTTTATTCATAAAATCACATTCTTAGGGAAAGGTTCCCATTAATTTTATCAAAGATAAATTCTTCTAAATTTATTCTTTAATCTTCCTTTGGATATCATTTCAAACTAGTCGGGATTAGCGAACCACACCGAAGTAATTATTTGTTTTATTTCCCAATCCCAACCTATATATCCCATGGAGCAAAACTGGTGATACTCCATATCTAACACCACGGTGTTATCGGTAAAATTAATTACCATTTCACGTTCAAATCTAATTAAAGATTTAACTATCGCTTTGGAGCAAAACTGGTGGTACTCCATTCTCGATCACCTTTCAAATTTGATAATTTAAATTATCAATTCACATTTTAATCTAATTAAAGATTCATTAAAACTCCACTTAGTTTTAATCTTCTCAAAAATCAACATCCTGCCTTTAACTGGGTTAAAGCACCAATGTCATCTAAAACACGATCCACGATAAACCCAAATCACATTTGATATTAAATACAAGGCTTTGAATAGAAAATATATCGGCTTATATTCAATATCAAATTCTGAAACCAACATATATCGTATTGGAAATAACGATATAAAATATATCTTTCAAATTCCCATAACAATATCTGTATAGTCACGAAATCCAACATCGAAATATCCCGAAGATAATTTCGATTCAACTCCAGTCCAATTCACATATTGGGAATATTGGTTATTTTTAAAATCACTTTCAAATTCAATTTATTTATTTCACAAATAAATTGATTTTAATTCTAGTTCAAAACTAGTTTATTTCGATAAAAATCTATTTTTACCTATTCAAATGTGGAATTTTCCAGCCCAATTCTTTCCAATTCACATATTATAATTTTACACAAATTATAGATATTTTTAATAATTTTATCAAGGCCCGTACAGTCGATTTCCATCAACGGCCATCGAACTGCACTTACAGCGACCTTTTTCGAATTTGATTTGGACATAATTCCAAATCCAACCGTTAGATTTCAAATTTCTAACATTCATTGGAAAGCTCTTTTCGATACGAACCCAACGGTTCCGGTTTTAGGAGAATCCGACGGTCGGATCTCCCGCAATGTCCGTCTGAAATAAATGGTCGAAATTCACGAACTGCCGCGGCGCGGCGCGTTCTATTCAGGCCATTATATATATATAATATATATATATATTATATATTTCGTCGATTTCTCTTTAAAACGAATTTTATAAATCGTTTTAAATTCGTTTCAAAACAATTTCAACTTCCTTTTCAATTCAAATCAAAATTGAATTCTTCTTTATAAATTCGTTTTAAAATTCATTTCTATTCAATTCAAATTTTAATTCAATTTGAATTCATTTTCAATTCAATTCATTTCGAAATCGTTTTCAATTCAATTCATTTCGAAATCGTTTTCAATTCAATTCATTTCGAAATCATTTTCAATTCAATTCATTTCGAAATCGTTTTCAATTCAATTCATTTCGAAATTGTTTTCAATTCAATTCATTTCGAAATCGTTTTCAATTCAATTTAATTCAATTTGAATTCATCTCTATTTTATTCGAATTCAAATTCACTTTCTATTCAATTCGAATCGAATTCATTTTCTATTCGATTCGAATTCATTTCAAATTGATTCAATAAAATTTCCATTTGGATTTTAATCTAATTCAATTTGAATTTCCTTTCAAAATATTAAATTTTGAAATCACTTTTCAATATTCATTATAAAACGAATAAAATCGATAAAAACATCGTTCGCGTCAAAATAACGCATCTCTAATCAACACGGCTTTATATTTCAATAATTTGTTATTCTATTCAACAAATTAATACTTGTTTTATTCAACACATGAATCTATATTTCTTTCAACACACGACTAATCTCAACACATGAGTACTGTCGACACATCACTATTTTTGTTATGTAAAATATTTTATAAAACTATGGTATCTATCGTTTGATTTTTAATTAGACTTCTACTGGGAAGTAGTTCTAATTTTAAATATGATAAAGATGTAAATTTTTATTATATAAAATATTTCACTCAACACATGAACATCGTCAACACATGACTATTTTTATATTCAACACATGAATTTTCTTTTATAATATTCATTATTTTCCCGATTGGAATGAGGCCCAATCAATCACCATATAATGTTAATTATATGGATTCCATACAACACATGTATATAATAGCTTTAATCAACAATCAACCATCAACCAAAGTGCACTACACTGCATAAGCATCAAATATAGATATCTGACGCTTATAACAGTCTGTCAATCGACCGATCGACATATTTAATCAATCAGGATGAGTGAACATCAAATTTAATCCCAACACCCGTGTGGGGTTTCAAACAATCAAACACAGATTTTATTTGTGCAGTTGGGCGATGTGTAAAATTTATCGACCCAATCAATATCAGTCAAATCAGTGTATATAAACAAATCGGCCGATTTGTTTATAAATATTTTATTTATTCGCTTTCACATTAAAACTATATTTTTAACGATAAAATATTTTATTTCAACACATGAATTTCTATTCAGTTCACTTATTCAATAAAAAGATATTTTTATTTTTCTAACATATTTTAGAAAATTTCGGCGGCATAACGGCACGATACTAGAAACGGGACAAGGCCTAGCCTTATCCCCGGTCTAGTGAAGGCCCACGCCATTCACACATCAATCAAATCCATTCCATTTCACCAAACAATTCAATTCAAACCAAATGAACTAACCAACTACACATCCAAACAATTAAACAAACAAGCCATCCATGGTCTGTGGATGACGGGTGTCGGGTGCTACTAAGCACCGTCTGCATCCTAGTATATATATATAACTAGAAAAAGAATTTTGAGTGAGAAGTTCTCACCGAAAGCTATCCAATACCACGACACTCCTATTGTAGAGATCTTCGTCGTTCTCGCCTTTTCATCTCCTTTGTTGCCCGTAGCCACTACATATATAAAAATCACACCTTTTTATATTTCGATGTCTTTGAAATAAAAATCACATTTTTATTTATTCACTTTCAATTTAAAAATCATATTTCTATAATCACTTCATATATTTAAAAATCGAATTTTTACTATGCTATTCAATATATAAAAATCGAATTTTTACTATGCTATTCAATATATAAAAATCGAATTTTTACTATGCTATTCAATATATAAAAATCGAATTTTTACATTGCTATTCAATATATAAAAATCGAATTTTTACCTTCACGCTATATGGATAAAAATGCTATTTTTACACCGCTACTATATAGATAAAAAATTCTATTTTTACATCGTTATTCTATATATAAAGATCTCGCCTTTTCAACTATAAAGATTTCATCTTTATAAAAAACAGCACTTTATTTCGACGTATAGAAAATAAAAATCAGATTTTTATTTTGCTACATACACAAAGATGATATTTTTAATTCTCTACATAAACAAAAATCATATTTCTACTACTTCTACTTAATAAAGATCATATTTTTAATACTTTAAAAATATAAAAATCATATTTTTATTACTTTAAAAATATAAAAATCATATTTAATCTGACAATCATTTCTATCCCTTCTACTATATGTAAAAAAACTGATTTCTATGTCCAAAGCTAACTATATTAGTTAGGAACACAAAAAGGAAATAAAATGAATAAACATACAGTTTATTTTCAGCGAATGAGAGAGGGGTTTAGGACGGTTTAAACCGAAGAGAGAGGGTTGCGCTTAGGGAGGGGGTTGACTGGCCTAGGCGATCCGCGGCTTTCGAGGGGGCGTCGGTTTCTTTCAGGAGGAGGAAGAAGATGGGGGAGGCGGAGAAAAGGGGGGCTGTCGGGGCTGTTGGTGGTGACTGGCGGCTCGTTCTTGGGCGTGGGGGTTTGGGCGCTCGCGTTCTTCGATGCAGGGGGGGTCTGCGTCGCATCGAGGTGACGGAGGAGGAGCAGAAGGGGAGGGCGGCGAACTTGGACGGAGCTGGGCGCCTCCGGTGGCGGCGACGAGGGAAGAGGCCGCTCCGTCCTCTTCTCTTTTCCTTTTTTTTTATATTTGATTTCCGAGAAAAAAAATAAACGGGGGGGGGGGGGGGGCAGAGTTAAAAAAGGGGGAGAAATATATTTTATATATTATTTATTTTATTATTTTATTATGAAAAAGTTGACTTTTACATACGACCTCGAAACGAGGCCCACCGCCTGCCGTCCATAACGTTTTACCCCCTTTCCGAACTCAATGGGATATGTATCGTAAGCTGATTCGACTGTTTCGATCAGTTTCTGTTTAATTTACATTTGAATCACTATATTGAATTTTAAACGTACATTTCAAATTACCGGGGTCACATACGAACTTTAAAAATTCCTGAAAAATATTTTCCAGCTTCGTATTGACGATACGGTCCTAATAAAACGAGTTTCGTCGAATTCTGAGACCATTGGAAAAATGGCCAATTTCCAGTCGATTAAAATCAACTGAAACTGGTCAAACGCGTTTTCCTTTGCCACGCTCTCATATTGATTCGAAAAATTATGAAATTTGAAACCTAGCAATAATTCGACATCACGGACCCAACAAAAGTGGTTTCGTCGAAATCCGAGGTCGTTTGCAAAATGTCCATTTTTAAGGGCCTGAATTCCATAGCGACTATTCAGAATTTTCAACTGGACATATCTTTTGATTCCCGCTATGAAATTTTGATTTGTCGGATTCGTTGGAAAGATATTATCAATTAGATCCTAATGTTTTTGGTTTCACTAAAATCCGGATTGTTTTGCACCCGGTACATTCAATTGAAGTTTGAAATCGAATTATCGAACTACCGCGCCATTTTCAATTCCTTTTATAATTATATATAAATATTTATATTCTAACGACGGCGTATATAATATATACGTTCGAATTATATTCAAAATAAATTTCTCGTCGATTTTATTTAAAATAATCTATTTTAAATGTTCAAAATTCATTAAAATTGCCAAAACAAAAATTTTAAACTGGCTCAGAATTTCCGGGTTATTACAAAGGTGCTGGAGACTCAGCACCCCCCATAATTTTTGCTCCACTGAAGGATCGTTGAGCATATCATGAAACAAGCTAGAACTCCTACCCCGCTGAAGGATTGGGGAGCAGATTAAAAGTTGAGTTCGAACTCCAGAGAAAGTATAAAGGCGCTAGAGACTTAGCGCCATAAGGGCTCCTACCCCGCCAGAGTGTCGGGGGACTGACTGAACTCCGAGCTCGGATCCTCCATGTCCGGACATGGGGGCAAAACAGTTAAGGTCCTAATCAATCCTCAACAATGCCCTAGCCAGGCACTAAGTTAATGATTGATTGGGAGCATACCTATACACACATACTACTTTAGTGCATTTTCATTTATAATTGCATTGACTACTTATAACGCTTCATGACTTATTTGCCCATTCGCAGGTACAAGACAATGCGAAAGGAACAGAACTTTTATTACTAAACGCAGGTTTACAAAAGATAACTAGTCAAGAACGCGAGGGCCTCACTCGTAGTGATGGCAACGTGCTAATGGAAAACGAACAAAGGGTCACGTCCAGAAGGATGATGCAGGCCCCTTGAAGACCAGAAAGCAGATGCAAAGGGAACGTCCATCTGCTGATCCCAACTTACTTCCAGAATGGGAAGCTCAGATAAGGCTGGATATATCCCACGTAATAATTGAACATGATGCAACCATTTCGTCCCCGACCTTTCCCTTGATGCAAAGAGCAAACGGGAGCACTCGAGGTGACTACAATCTGACCCTTCACCGCTTGATTTCTGTCCTCGGAGCTTGGATGGGAGGCTAGGGCTTAGCATAGGCTGAATACCAAAAATTCATTTTTGCACTCAACTCTGGCTCTTGATGCGAGAAGTGAACATGAATCCAGAGAAGACATGAATTCGAAGTGTACTGCTCAACAAAACCCCATGTAGATAGGGGGCACATGATACGAGCCTTGAGCAACATAGTTCAATTACTCGATGCCTCCGTTCCCAGCCGAATGACAAAAGCCTGATTGACGGCTAATGCCCGTGTAGAATCAAGAAGCCCGAGGCCGACCTTCACCTATTTTAGGAATGAACTGGAAGGCCGAGCAACAATCATCAATTCGCTGGAAATGATAAAATTGAGGTTCAGATAGTGACGAACTTGGCACAGTCAAATATCAACCATCAGCTTGGGTTGAACACAAACCAATCAGCAGGCGCGCAGCATGCGGTTTCGATTCCCTACGTCATGGATGGAAACACGGGCAATGGAACAGCTACCTGCAACAACCTAGATGAGAATGCAAGAATTGTGACAAACTCAGATCATGCACGACCAGTTTTAACTCCAACTCGAATGAATACTCGAGCGACATTTCATACTCAGCTCCAAGAAAGAACGCAACAATTCGAAAAACAGGAACCCGGTCAGGTCGAATGACTCGAACCATGACCCAGGGGCAATATCGACGTGGAAACAAGAAATCAGCAAAGACCCCCTTTGTAATCTCAGATTCGATGCTGGGGGCACCAGCCAGGATCTTGATAATGTGCATCAATTCTTTGATGGCAACCTGCTCGCTAGTTTGATTCGGCGCCTCTCGAGAGGCGGCACTTCTCGAGATGATATGGATAGCAACAATTACAGCCCTCACACGTGGGACGTCAGGATCCCCTGTTATTCCCCCGGACTTTAAATTTTCTCTATAACAAGGCTTGCTCAGAGATTTTGATGAATTCAACCCTGAAGTGGATAGACTTTCATGACAAAAAGGTGTTAGCGTCGAGACGAATGACCTAGAGGCCTTCCTGACTAAAGAATGGAGTACCTTCTAATTCCTGAAACGATAAGGACAAAGGAAAAGCCCTGGAAAACAATGACAAGAATGTGCAATTCCAAAGAGAATCTATACCACTTAATCGAGCCCATGATCTTGTTTGTCAAGCACAATTGGACCGAGCATGAGAAAGTGACTCAATAAGACTGTGATAACCATTTCGGACTATGCTGAAGCGTAAACGGTGGGGTCCAACTAACTTCATAACGACATTTATTCACTCGCATTCAACAACCTTACTTGACTCCGCAACTGATCTGATGAGAGTAACCGAAGTCGCTGATGCCCAATGAGGCAATCCTCACTATCTGACTAAAGAGAAGAGATGATATCAAAGCACATGTGGTTCAACCATTTGCATATACAATTCCGATTTTTGCTAAATTTAGAAACAGTACAGAATGATCTAGGTCGACTAAGATTGCCGAACCTGCAACTCTTACCAGATGCAACGACAGGAAGTATAAAATCTTCAAGATTAAATGCCTTATTGACTCAACTCAACCCCCATCAATATTGGGGACATAAGTACTGACCTCGCTTGTCCTCCGATGGCACTGAGAGCACAAGTATCGGTTCATAGACTAACTTTGAAGACAATCCTGGCATGAAATGGGATTCAAAACATGTACGTCATGCCTCCGGAGTACAACCTTACTCATCTTTGCCGACCAAGCGAGCTAGCTTGTGGATCGAATGTGAACTTAAAGACTCAAACTACATCGAATGGAAGGTGTGACAAACTTATCTTCTACCGTGCGATGGTGACGATCCTATAGGCACTAGTCCACATAATTTTAAAAACGTCTCTTACTGACTTGCATATGATTATTGAATTGCGAAGAAATCCAGAGCGATCGCGGATTCCTTTGACCACGATCCAGAGTGATCATGGCCTTCAGATTCCCTACTATTACGATTCAATTCGATTTTAAGATCCTGGATCAATACCAAGATATCAAGATAATCCAAACTTGAGTACAAATGACAAATTCACACGTTGAATCTGATATGCTTTGTCCCAATAGTCCAGTTGTTAGCTCAGAGCCCAAAGATTCTTACATTGCCCCATGATTTGGTTGGCTACTTCATACATTGGCTCATATGAAAAAGAAAGTCCAACCCTACCACGCGCTTGGCTTGCATAGAATGATGATGTTGTTCGGCAACAACCTGTGTGTGTAGAATCACGCTCGGGAGCCAACGATTTAGCATGACATCTGACGGATGAATTAGATCTTTTGATCCGACAAGGTTTAAACGATTTCTTGATCATCTCGAATACTCCTTCCGTGGAACTTGGCCTGACTAGGTCCCAGGGAAGCAATGCAATAGTTGGATAAAGCCTTCTCAAGGATAAATGACGTTCCAGAGAGATTTAGCTCAACATGTTCAAAGCACATCTCATCTTCGATAAGATGTACTTTGGGGGGCAAAATGTTAGCCTACTTTGTGACCAGGCTACCCAAAGCAAAGATCATGTTAACATACCTCTGGGTAAATGCTGTCTCATATGGAATCTCTGGATAACATCGCTCTCTGGCATTGGAGCCATCGTTAGAAGACACAAAGCAGTTTGGTCAAAATCACAACATCAGTATAAACTGGCCCGAAACCCCTATTAAATGACCTCATTTGGATCTATTCACCTCATATACTCGTAGCCCTTTGAATTAGCTTCGGTTTGAGCTTTGGTTTGGCTCAATCGGACTTACGGGTTGAAAGTTATGCCCATTTCTAAGAACGGGTTTAAGCTGGCATATGATCGCGATCCGATCCGCCCTTGCCTACGCGATCCGATCAGACCTTGCCTACGCGATCCGACTTATGACCGCGATCTGAACCATGACCGCGATCCGACCCATGACCGCGATCCGACCTTCGGACCTGTTCAAACGCAGCTTGTTTTGACCTATTCTCAAGGCTACTGGCTCTCCTATTTTTCTGGATCGCCTGCCACGTACCCCATCACGAACCTGTCCTCCCAGGAGCTTTCCTACAGCTATAAATACACCTTCAGAGGGCATTTTCAAGGGATTTTTTTTGGCATCTCCTCATCCATGGCTGCCATAGCCAACACTTCTCCATGTATAACCACCATCTTCCTCAATAAATTCAATGGATTCAGAGAGAATTATTTATTGAATTCAAGTGATTGAAAGACAATATTCATTGTAATTGTAATCCATGAGTGAAATGAGAAAATATGAAGTGGACGTAGGCTCGTTAACGCTGAACCACTATAAAAATCTCGTTGTCTTGCTTTTTTTCTCTATTTTTCGATTATTTCTTCATATCCTATGATCAAAATACGACAATTTGGGTGTTAGAGCCATTTTTTGATCTATCAAGTGTGTTACATGGCTGTTGAAAATTCAAATTCTGACGAAAAAATGGTGGAAATCAAAAAAGGCAAATGGATATTGGATAGTGTCTGTTTGAGACATACGACGAGAAACTCAGAAATACTAAATAATCTAGTATATGAAGATGGTGGAATGATCAACTTCAGAGATAACTCTAAAGGATATATCATTGGCATCGGCAATGTCAGTAATTCTGAAACTCATACTATTTCTGATGTTTTATTAGTTAGAAATATAAAACACAATTTACTAAGTATAAGTCAACTTTGTGATAAAGACTATAAAATAAACTTTGAAAAGGATAAATGCTTCATAGAAGATTGGAGTTCAAAAGTAATATTCGAAGGAAATAGAAAGAAAAATATCTATATATAGTATGAAAATCTCCAATGATAATCTATGTCTTATGGCCAATTAAAAGTGACCCTTGGATCTAGCATAAGAGATTCGGTCATATAAATTTCAAACACATCTCTGGATTTCTAAGTTAGATTCAATTAGGGGATTACCCAAAATGAAATTTATAGTAAATAATTTATGCGATGCTTGTCAGCTCGGAAAATTAATAAGTTCATTTAAATCAAAAGAGGAAATTACAACTTGAAACATAGAGTTAATTCGTATAGCTTTATTCGTCCATCCCAAACCCAATCAATAAATAATAATAGAAATGTTTACGTAATAGTCGACAATTTTTCTAGATTTACCTGGACATTGTTTCTTAAGAATAAAAGTGATGCTTTTGATCAATTTAAAACTTTTGCTAAAATAATTCAAAATTTATTATCTTTAAAAATCAAAACAATACGTAGTTACCACGGGGAAAATTCAAAAACGAAAATTTTGAAAATTTTTGTAATAAAAAGGGAATAAGCCATAATTTTTCTTTCCCCGGAACCCCTCAACAAAACGGGGTAGTTTAACGTAAAAATAGGATGATACAAGAGTGTGTGGGAACTATGTTATCTAATAGTAACTTACCGAAGAATTTATAGGCTGAGGCAGTTGCAACAGCTTGTTATATTTTAAATAGAATTTCAATAAGACCTTAACTCACATAAAACACCATATGAACTTTTGTATAATAAGAAACCAAAAGTATCATATTTTAAAATATTTGGAAGTAAATGTTTTATTCTTAATAATAAAGATAATTTAGAAAATTCGACTTGAATTTCGATAAAGGAATATTTATTGGATACTCAGAGAGAGGTAAGGCATTTATAGTTTTTAATTTAAGAACTAATACTATAGAAGAAACATTAAATGTTTCCTTTGACCAAACGATAAAAATATAACATAACGCAATGAAGATGAATGTGAAAATGAGGTTGATGAAACAAATAATTAAAATAATTAACCAAATAAAAGAATTAGATTAATAAGACACCATCCTGTATGAGACACCCCATGTCCGTTAATGTCACTCACTAAGGGAATGCATTAAGTTTCGTGAAGCGCTATAGGTAAACAGACACAGAATAATTACAAGACAGATATAAATAATGCAGCAGTGGAAAATTTAAACTTTTATTTCAAACATAAGTCATAATATAGTGGTCCACAATTTCATAAGTCACAAAAACCATTACAATAAAATAACTTCTATCATGCACCATCGAGTACATAAGTAAATAAAAAGAATCATTCCCCCAATAAAAAGAGTTAATCCATAGTAGAGACAATAACTTGAGCCATACTTCAGAAGTAGCTCCTAGCAAGATGGTATTTGATTCCTGATTAAGTTTGAGTGTTTCTTCCTTGAGTACTTGAGGGAAGGGGGAAGGAACGGAAGAAAGAAGGCGAAACAACAGGGTTAGACATAAAGTCTGGCGAGTCTAGTTACTTTAGCTAGTAGATAAATAAAAACAACATGATAGGCATATAAAGTAGATAAGAGAGATCACTACATAAATGGCAGGTGTGACATGGTAAGCAAGTTAAGGTGTATGTGCCTCACTAATGATTAGTCTGCATTATTACTAGTATAATTGAAATGAGATGATTCCTTCCACTATGAGTTGGTAGGCTTAGGTCATACGTCCAAGTATACCCTAACCACTACCCTAATCGATAGGCTCCCTACCCTGTAGACATCCTGTCCTGGCCCCACAGTAGGAGGTATCACTTCCTAAAGTGGCAACCCATGGTGTGCACAACCATATCTACTGCTGTCACGGTCGTCTTAGCCCCCTCTGCCCGACCCATGCACACAAATGTCCCTGGTCGGTTTGCGTCGCCCACACCATCTGCTTGTTTGGAACTTTTACAATCAAACAGTAAGCTTGACCCTTCTCCACCTAGCACGGAGGTCTTTACTTGATACTAACCCCGGTTTACTGACTGAAATGGGTCTCACAAAATATGATACAAGCTCCCCCCCTTGTCTTATATCCCCACTAGGTTTTCCACTGACTATGTCTACCTTTAGGTGTCTTTAATTACATAGCCCTATACTAGTCAAGCTTACCCTAAAGGGTGTCTTTAATTACATAACTTCATTACATTATCTACCGGTTATGTATACCACTAGGTGTCTTTAATTACATAACCTTATTGTAGTATGTACCGGTTATGTATACCACTAGGTGTCTTTAATTACATAACCTTATTGGGTTTAGTTCGTGGGCCTATATGTAAATATTACCCACCCCCTCTTAACCCACCCATTACCCATCCAATTTTACTTAACCCTAACTTAAGTTCATAGTCATATTAAATTAGGTTAAGTAGTCCATTTCATTACCATGTCCAATTATGGTTATATGGGCTAGACCTCTCACATTAGGCCTACAATGTGTGGATGCAAGATATACCGGTCGAGTCCAGGCAGTCTTATTCCACAATTGGGCCAAACCTCGTGTCTTAGCCCGATTCGTATTTGTGTACTTAGACCACCTACATTTGGTTCAACATTAGTGGCTGCTGGATATGCCGGTCGGGTCCAAGCAGACTTCCACCACTACTGTAACCTAATCTCGTGTCATAAATACAATTTACAGTTCCTAATTGTAAATTACTAAACATTCCAAATTAATCCAAATCTACCTATGTCGTTATAGGCAACTATTTCTATGTTTTCCCCATTTGAATTACATGTCCCATTTCATATAAACATTACATAAATCATGCCAATTATAATCCCTTTTCCCTGTTTCATCTCTAACGTATTCGCACGTATTTTGGTGGCATCTAGGCTATAAAGTAGCCTAGCTATAACAATATAAAGGGAATATGACAAGGGTGATAGTTTCAACATGTCTTGGCATAAACATGAACATAAACTGGCATAATAACAAATTGAATGGACATGTGATTAACATCATAATAAAGTGAACGTCAATCTGGTAACTTGTGGCAATCACTATGATGTTCAAGCAAGCATAACGAGATCTAGATTAAACATTAGGTGTCCAATTACTTAGATCTAGCATAGTTAGGGTGACATAGTAACATGTTTAGATCTAAAGGTTGATTCACATGTCAAGTTTACAACATATCTCAATGTATCACAATATGACATGTGTAAGGTGAATAACATAAAGATCTAGATCCAAGTAACGTCACAATTATCCAAATTAATAGATGTACATCCACCATAACATGGTTACAAGTCAAGATCCACATAAGCAACATAATTGAATCACCACAATTTTATTAGATCTAGGAAAATAGATCTATCATGACATAGTACAGAATTTCACATTAACATAGAATCATACTTTACAACATATCCAATTCATAGTCTTTCAAAGTATACTTCTATTTATCTAAACCTAAAAGTAATCTAGAAACTCACAGCGGTAGGTTTAGAGAATTTAGGAAGAATGGATCTAGAATTTCTAAATTGGATTTATAGAATATGTTATGGTAGAAAACAGTTCAGTTCGCACTCCAGCGGCATATGGCCTCCATGAATCCCAATGAAGAAAATATGAGAAATAGGAAACGTATATATTGCTTCCATACCCCCTGAAACCGAGTGCCTCCTCAGCCCTAGGGGTGTCGACATCCCTGTGGGTAGGTCGACTCCTAGGTCGACACTCCTTCAGGATGGTCGACCCCTAGGTCGACACCCCTCTAGGGCGGTCGACCCCTTAGTGCAGGAATTTTGCCGCTCAGAGGAATTTTTCGAATTTGACTCCTCTGGATAGGATTCTGACTCATCTCTGACTAACCTCTGACTCGTGCGTATATATAAAATATTTTTGTGAGTATACAAACTTAAAACCTTCATAACTTCTTCATACGGTGTCCGTTTTATGCAAACAAAACGTCTATGTTGACCAGAATTTCGAGAAGGACGCAATGGTGTAGTCCATTTCCTCTAATTCTGAATATTAAATTAATTATTATGTAATTTGTTCTCTTTAATGTCATTAAAAATTCGGGGTGTTACATTCTCCACTACTCAAAGAATTTCGTCCCGAAATCTCTGAATCGAGAAGAATGCATATCCTACCATCCATCATCCATCTACTCATCTACCAATCACTGGCATCCCTTGTCCTTAAATATTTCTAATGCTTATATGAATATATACAAAGGTGTGTGTATATGTCCCAACAATAATGCGAAGATCAGGTGGTCTACTAATTCAGTTGACCACCTTAATGCAATGTATGTTAGTGCCGTGAATCCAATATGTATGCAAATAAACCTATTGTATCATATAAGTTCTATATGTGTGCACACCCATTCGTCCAAATGCGATATCCATATGCCAGTTTATCCATTTCCATCCATAAAAGAAAAGAAAATGCACACACATCCATACGCAATATGAAAGTGGCTGAGCCGATCTTAGTGCCTAATATGTGTGTATACGCGTCCACAGGCAACCACTAGAAAACACTTTCGTCCACTTGCATCCATCAAACGTAACATGTTTCAAACACATGTTTACATCCATAGGATTCCTATCTGAAGGTCGAAAATACGATAGATAAGATATATTCTATTGACAGAAACAAGCACTGATAAAACTTAGGAAAGGAGTTAAGAACATACCCTCGAGAAGAAAAGGGTACGAAACACGAATCTAGTCTTCGGTCTCCCAAGGCGCATCTTCTCGTTTATCTCCCCATTGAACCTTTAGCAGCTTGATTTCCTTATTGCGCAGCTTCTTAACCTCTGACCTAAGAATACGGGTAGGGACTCGTCTGACTATCGCCTCACGTTCCACTTCGACTTCTTCCAACATGCTCGGCTCAGCAACTTCCGCGGTGTCATGCAGGTACTTCCGCAGATGAGAGACATGGAAAACGTCATGAACACCAGATATATTTTCTGGGAGCTTTACTCTGTAAGGCCATTTGGCGAATCCTCTTGGTTATTGGAAACGGTCCCACAAACCTAGGTGCCAACTTCCCTACTGATCCGAAGCGAACCACATTCCACAGAGGTGATACTTCGATAAAAACTAAGTCTCCTACTACAAATTCGATGTCAGTCCTTCTTTTATCTGCATAGGACTTCTGGCTATCTTGAGCTATCTTCATCCACCGCCGAATAAGGTCTATCTTTTCGGATGTTTCCCTAATCATATCAGGTCCAAGTAATAATCTTTCTGTAGATTCCCACCAACAAGTTGGCGATCTACATGGTCGTCTATATAATGCTTCAAAGTGTGTCATACTGATGCTAGCCTGATAGCTGTTATTATAGGCAAACTCTACTAAAGGAAGATGCTCTTCCCAAGTCCCACTGAAGTCAAGGATACACAGCCTTCAAAGATCTTCTAGAATTCTGTTCACTCTCTCCGTATGCCCATCGGTTTGAGGATAATAAGCGGTGCTCAAACACAACTGTATACCTAATGCTTCTTGCAAGCTCCTCCAAAATTTGCTAGTAAAGATAGGGTCACGATCGCTTATGATGCTGGAAGGAACTCCGTGGAGACAAACTATCTCACGAACATAAATTGCTACCAACCATGATGCCATCTTCTTACTTTTAACTGGAACAAAGTGAGCGCTCTTAGTGAGTCTGTCCACTATCACCCAAATACTATTATTACCTTTCTTCGATCTAGGCAAACCATCTATGAAATCCATAGAGATGCTCTCCCATTTCCACTGCGGAACCTCCAAGGGATGAAGTAATCCATCGGGCTTCTTTTGCTTAGCTTTGACTTGCTGGCAAACTAAACATTGAGAAACAAATTCGACCACATCCTGCTTCATCCCAGCCCAAAACAAAACCCTCTTCATGTCCCTGTACGTTTTCTCACCACCTGGATGAATGGTCATCTTAGAATGGTGGGCTTCTTCTAAGACTGCCTTTATAAAGCTTCCAGTTTGAGGAACACAAAGCCTTTCATCTCGTCGCAACCACCCCTTTTCATATATGGCGTACCTACTGAGGTGACTAGAAGTCTCCCCCCTTCTGAGCTTATCCATGATGTCCAGAATCTGTGGGTCACCTTGTTGTGAAGCTCCTTTCTGATCCACAAGAGTCGGTCGTATCTCCAAGGATGCAAATAAATCAGGCAAAACCTCGATGGAGGCTCTAAAATCAAAAGCTGATATGAACTCTAAGTTCTTTCTTTCCACAAACAGAGGACTCAGGGCCACCCTTTGCCTAATTAGTGCATCTCCCACCACATTACCCTTGCCAGGGGTATAAGCGATTTCAAAATCATATGAAGCTAAGAACTCCATCCACCGTTGTTGCCTTAAGTTGAGATCCTTCTGTGAGAATAGATACTCGAGAGATTTATGATCATTGTATAATTCGAACTTTTCTCCAAGTAAATAATGACGCCATGTCTGTAACACGAATACTATGGCAGCTAGCTCTAGATCATGGGTGGGGTAGTTCTTCTTATGAACTCTCAACTGTCTACCCCCATAACATATTACTTTCCCTTCTTGCATCAAAACCGCACTAAGCCTTGTACCGCACGCATCAGTGTAAACAGTAAACACTTTACTCCAATCGGGCAAGGTCAAGACTGGGGCTGTTGTCAGAGCCCTTTTTAGTCGTTGGAAAGCAACATCACAGTCTATATTCCATGAAAACGTCAAATTCTTCTTTGTCAGTGTGGTGAGAGGGGCTGGTATCTTCTCGAAGTCCTTCATGAACTTCAAATAATAACTTGCCAACCCAAGAAAGATTCTCACCTCAATTGCATTTTTAGGAATCTACCAATCCTGTACTGCAACCACTTTGGCGGGATCTACAACTATTCCTTCTTTGGAGACTACATGCCCCCAAGAATCTCACCTCCTTTCTCCAGAAACGGCATTTAGAGAACTTTGCTTTTAACTGATGGTCACAGAGAGTTTTCAAAACTTCTCCCAAATGCTGGGCATGCTCTTCTTCACTCTTGGAGAAGACCAAAATAACATCAATGAAGACTATGACGAATTTTTTCAGGAACTCCCAAAACACCCTACGCATCAAATCAACAAAATAGACGGGTGCATTTTTCAGCCCAAAAGGCATAACTAGCCATTCAAAGAAACTGTTTGTAGTTCTGAAAGTAGTCTTATCTATGCTATCCTCAGCCACGCTCAACTGATGGAACCCCGTAGCCAAATCCAACTGAGAAAATACTGAGGCACCAACAAGCTAATCAAATAAATCATCAATCCTCGAAAGCGGGTGCCTATTCTTCTTGGTGAGCTTATTTAACTCTCTACAGTCAACACACAAACGAAGCGAACCATCGGATTTAGTTACGAATACTGCTGGAGCACCCCACTGAGATATGCTTCATTTGATAAACCCTTTTTCAAGTAGCTCCCCTACTTGCTTACTCTGCTCCCTCTTTTCTCTTAGAGCCATGTGGCACACTGGTAATGCAAATGGCTTTGCATTGTCCACCATATATATGTGGAAGTCGATCTCGCACCTTGGAGGTATACCCCGTACCTCATCAAAAACATCGGGATAATCTTAAACCACTGGAACAGATTTCAAATCATCTATGGATGCATCTAGAGACACTAGGAAGCTAAGCATAACAGACCCTTGGGGGTCACAAGAAACTTCGAGGGTCTTTTCATAACAAGTCATGAGTCTAACAACCCTCCTCTCACAATCCAGAATGGCCCCATACATGGTAAGCCAATCCATTCCTAGAATCAACCTATAACCCATAAACCCGAGCACATACGCGGTGCATTCAAACTCGACGCCTAACACAGATATTTTCAAACCCCGACAAATCATCGATAAATGAGCTGAACACCAATGGGGTTTTTGAAACAACTATGGGATCTACTACCATACTAGTAATTAAATGTAGAAATTCAACCACAGAACTAGATATAAACGAATGTGAAGCACCAGAATCAAAACATGTTCTAACGGGATAGTTTGAAAGAGAAACTAAACTTTCTATGGAAATTTTTCTACCTCTTTCAGGAGCACTGATCGCGAGAGCATGCACCTTCCCTCCAGAAGTCCCTGCTCTTTGCCCTTATCCCTGCGATCCTTGTTTCTTCGGGCACTCTTTAAAGAAGTGTCCGACCTCTCCGCAATTAAAGCAACTGGCCTTCCTTCTTTTACAATCTTTGATCAAGTGACCCTCCTTTCCACAATTGTGACATTTTCTCCTATCCTTGCCTTTATCAACTTTCCCCCTTTCTTTTGTTGTTGCTGCTGTTGCTTCTATTGCTGCCCCTTCTTGGGCCACACCTTCTTATTCTGCGATGTCCCCTCAGTCTTTGTTTCCTTCTTCTCTCCCTTGTCCTCCTCATGCATTAAGGCCATATCTACAAGCTTTTCAAAAGTGGCCCCCATTGGAATATGGGACATGGCTAAACCATGCAGAGGCCTATTCATCCCTTCAGCAAACCGCAAAGCCCTTTTGTGCGGTGTGTCCTAACCCGAACCTTGCCAGCTGGTTGAACTTGTTCACATACTCCTTCACCGTCAAATTTCCTTGTTTTAGAGTTAAGAATCTCTCCATCTTTAAGCTTCTCTCCGCTTGGGAAAGAAATTTCAATTCGAACCTCTGTCTAAAGTCTTCCCAAGTTCCTACCGGACATCCAAGTTGGGTGATTTGCCACCAAAATGAGGCTTCTTCCTTTAATAGCCAAGCAGCTAATTGAATTTTCCTTCAGTCCTCCACTTCAAAGATTACGAATAAGTCTTTTGTCTCCTTAAGCCAATTACAAACTTCTATGAATGTCTCGTTACCATGGAATGGCCTTCCCCAATAGCCCGGAAGTCTTTGCAGATCTTGGCAAAGTTATCCGCTCTTGGAGGGGGAGGAGGAGGAATGACTGGTGCAGCTCAGGGAGGAACGTTTTCTTAGCCTTTCGCAGGTGCAATAGCCTCCAAATACCTATGGAACCACCTGGGTATTGTGACGCCCTCCGGGATATTAGGAATGCTTTATTCCCCAGACATGCGGAAAAAGGGAAAAGGAAGAAATTTAGATAAAGGACCGAAGGATATTACATATGGCTTTTTAGGGAATGTTTTTTTCTTTCAAAATAAACTTTTCATTTGAAAATGCTTTTCTTTTAAAACTTTTTGAAACTAATTTCCAAAAACTTTTTCTAATCTGGTAACCTTTGGCTTTGATAGCAAATGAGACACCCCACGTCCGTTAATCTCACTCACTAAGGGAATGCATTAAGTTTCATGGAGCGCTATAGGTAAACATACACAGAATAATTACAAGACAGATATAAATAAGGCAGCAGCGGAAAATTTAAACTTTTATTTCAAACATAAGTCATATTACCGTGGTCCACAATTTCATAAGTCACAAAACTATTACAATAAAATAACTTCTTTCTTCCACCACCAGAGTACATAAGTAAAAAAAAGCATCATTCCCCTAATAAAAAGAGTCAAGCCATAGTAGAGACGCCATACTTTAGAAGTAGATCCTACCAAGATGATATCTGATTCCTGATTAAGTCTGAGTGTTTCCTCCCTGAGAACCTGGGCGGGGACGGAAGAAAGAAGGAGAAACAACAGGGTCAGACATAAAGTTTGGCGAGTCTAGTTACTATTAGCCAATAGATAAATAAAAGAAACATGATAGGCATATAAAGTGGATAAGAGAGATCACTACATAAATGGCAGGTGTGACAAGGTAAGCAAGTTAAGGTGTATGTGCATCATTAATGATTACTCTGCATTATTACTAGTATAACTGAAATGAGATGATCCCTTCCACTACGAGTTGGTAGGCTTAGGTCATACGTCCAAGTATACCCTAACCACTACCCTAATCGATCGGCTTCCTACCCTGTAGATATCCTATGCTGACCCCACAGTAGGAGGTATTACTTCCTAAAGTGGCAACCCATGGTGTGTACAATCATATCCACTGGTGGCACGGTCGTCTTAGCCCCCTCTGCCCGGCCCATGCACGCACATGCCACCAGTCGATTTGTGCCACTCACACCATCCGCCTCGTTTGGATCTCTTACAATCAATCAGTAAGCGTTCCCCTTCTCTGCCTAGTACGAAGGTCTTTACTTGATACCAACCCCAGGTTACTGATTGAAATGGGTCCCACACAATATGATGCAAGCTCTCCCCCTTGTCTTATATCCCCATTAGGTTTTCCACTGACTATGTATACCCTTAGGTGTCTTTAATTACATAGCCCTGTACTAGTCATGCTTACCCTAAAGGGGTTCTTTAATTACATAACTTCATTACATTATCTACCGGTTATGTATACCACTAGATGTCTTTAATTACATAACCTTATTGTATTATCTACCGGTTATGTATATCACTAGGTGTCTTTAATTACATAACCTTATTGGGTTACGTTCGTGGGCCTATATATAAATATTACCCACCCCCTCTTAACCAACCCACTACCCATCTAATTTTACTTAACCCTAACTTAAGTTCATAGTCATATTAAATTAGGTTAAGTAGTCCATTTCATTACCATGTTCAATTATGGTTATAATGGGCTAGACCTCCCACATTAGGCCTACAGCGTGTGGATGTTGGATATGCCGGTCAGGTCCAGGCAGTCTTATTCCACATTTAGGCCCAACCTCATGTCTTAGGCCAATTCGTATTTGCATACTTAGACCTCCTACATTAGTTTCAACATTAGTAGCTGCTGGATATGTCGGTCGGGTCCGGGCAGATTTCCACCACAAATGTAACCTAACCTCGTGTCATAAGTACAATTTACAATTCCTAATTGTAAATTACTAAATGTTCCAAATTAATCCAAATCTACCTATTTCATTATAGGTAACTATTTCTATGTTTTCCCATTTGAATTACATCTCCCATTTCATATAAGCATTACATAAATTGTGCCAATTGTAATCCCTTTTTCCCCGTTTCCTCTCTAACGTATTCAAACGTATTTTGGCGGCATCTAGGCTATAAAGTAGCCTAGCTATAACAATAAAAAGGGAATATGACAAGGGTGATCGATTCAACATGTCTTGGCATAAACATGAACATAATCTGGCATAATAACAAAGTGAATGGACACGTGATTAACAACATAATAAAATGGACATCAAACTGGTAACTTGTGGCAATCAGTATGATGTTCAAGCAAGCATAATGAGATCTAAATTAAACATTAGGTGTCCAATTACTTAGATCTAGCATAGTTAGGGTGACATAGTAACATGTTTAGATCTAAAGGTGGATTCACATGTCAAGTTTACAACATATCTCAATGTATCACAGTATGATAAGTGAAAGGCGATTAACATAAAGATCTAGATCCAAGTAATGTCACAATTGTCCAAATTAACAGATGTACATCCACCATAACATGGTTAAAAGTCAAGATCCACATAAACAACATAATCAAATCACCACAATTTTATTAGATCTAGGAAAATAGATCTGTCATGACATAGTATAGAATTTCACATTAACATAGAATAATACTTTGCAACATATCCAATTCATAGTCTTTCAAAGTATACTTTTATTTATCTAAACCTAAAAGTAATCTAGAAACTCACAGTGTTAGGTTTAGAGAATTTAGGAAGAATGAATCTAGAATTTCTGAATTGGATTTATAGAATATGTTGTTGTGGAAAACGGTTCAGTTCGCACTCCAGCAGCATATGGCCTCCATGACTCCCAATGAAGAAAATATGAGAAATAGGACACTCATATATAGCTGTCAGACCCCATGAAACCAAGTGCCACCTCATCCCTAGAGGTGTGGACATCCCTGTGGGTGGGTCGACCACTAGGTAGACACCCCTTCAGTGGGGTCGACCCCCCTCTAGGGGGGTCGACCCCCTAGATCGAGAAATTTGCCACTTAGAGGAATTTTTTAATTTGAATCCTCTGAATAGGATTCTGACTCATCTCTGACTTACCTCTGACTCATGCGTTTAAATAAAATATTTCTATGCGTATATAAACTTAAAACCTTCATAACTTCTTATACGTTGTTCGTTTTACGCAAAAAATGTCTATCCTGACCAGAATTTCGAGACGGACGCAATGGTGCAGTCTGTTTTCTATAATTCTAAATATTAAATTAATTATTATATAATTTATTCTCTTTAATGTCGTTAAAAATTTGGGGTGTTACACTGTAGAAAATATTTTAGGAGATATTGAATCCCTTGTTAGGAACCAAAACCAATTAAATAATATGAGTAATTCAGCATTTATTTCAACTATTGAACCTAAAAATCTGAAGGAAGCATTATCTGATGATTCATGGATCCTTGCCATGCAAGAAGAATTGAATCGATTCACGAGGAATGATGTATGGGAAATTGTTCCTAGATCAGAGGATAAAATAGTAATTGGAATTAAATGGCTATATAAAAATAAAATGAATGAACATGGTGATGTCATAAGAAATAAGGCACGACTAGTTGCAAAAGGTTATACTCATGAAGAAGGAATACGTTATGATGAAACATTTGCCCCCGTAGCAAGATTAGAAGCAATTAGGATATTATAAGCATTTTCTAATCATAATAATCTCAAAGTATATTAAATTGATGTTAAAAGCGCCTTTCTAAATGGATTTGTTAAAGAAGATGTATATATGGAGCAACCACCTCTTTTTGAAGACAAAAAATTACAAAATCACGTATATAAACAAAGAAAGCGTTATATAGATTAAAATAGGCTCCTAGAGCTTGGTATGATCGATTAAGAATGTATCTATTACAATCTAACTTCGAAATTGGTAAAATAGATAATACACTTTTTATTAAAAGAAATAATAACGATATGCAATTAGTGCAAATATATGTTGATGATATAATATTCGGATCAACAAATAATAAAATGAATAAATAATTTTCAGATATTATGACCCAAGAATTTGCGATGACTTATGTGGGAGAATTAACATTCTTCTTAGGCTTATAAATTCATCAATTAAAGAATGGAATATTTATTAATCAAGAAAAATACACAAGAGATTTAATTAGTAAATATAATTTAACAACAACTAATGGGAGACTAACACCAATGACAACTAATATAGCCTTAAGTAAAGATGATACGTCAAAACACCTTGATCAAAAGTTATATAGATTTATGACAGGATCGTTACTATATATAACCGCTAGTAGACCAGATATAATGAATAGTGTATGTCTCTGTGCAAGATATCAATCGCAACCTAAGGAAACTCATTTGAAAACCATAAAACATATTCTAGGTGTAACAACCCGGAATTTTTGAACCAATTTCAAAATTTTATTTTAGCTATTTTAATGGATTTTGAACATTTAAAATGATTTATTTTAAATAATAACGACTAAAAAATTATTTTAAATGAAGTTAGAACATATAAATTTAATTTAATTATAAAATGAGCCTGAAATGGCGCAGTTGTTTGAAAATTCGATTTTAAATTTCAATTGAATGTATAAGATTCAAAATGAATCGGATTTCAGTAAAACTAGAAACATTTGAATCTGTTTAATTATATCTTTCAAACGAATGTAAGAAACTGGGATTTCATAATACAAATTGAAAGTTATAGCCAGTTTAAAATTCAGAATAGTCGCTATGAAATTTATATATATTTTAAAATAAAATATAGCCCTTAAAATTAGCCCTTTTGCAAACGACCTCCATTTTCGACGAAACCAATTTTGTTGGATCTGGAATGTCAAACTATTGCTAAGTTTCAAAATTCATAATTTTGGAGTCAGTATGTGGCCCCGGTAAATTAAAATGTACATTGAAATTAATTTAGAACATTATATTAATTTATATTTTAATTTTGATGAAAACTGATAGAAACAATCGAATTGGCTTGCGGTACATATCCCATTGTGTTCAGAATGGGGGTACTTGGCCAGGGACGACAGTCGTTGGGTTTGATATAGGGTGCGAAAGAAAAACTAATTTTTGGATTTAAAATTAAATTAAATATATTTTTGTATATTAGTCGACACCCCTATAATCTCTCTCCCGTCGTTCAGATCTAAACGAGAAAAAAAAACCAGCCCGTCTATCCCGTCGCCACCTCCTCCAAGCCCGCCGCCGCGCCCTAGCCGCCGCCCCTTGTTGACCGTCGCCGCCCCCTTCTCCTCCTCTGCTCCAATCCTCCTTCTCCGAACCCAAAACACCTCAAACCCACAAAACCTAGTCGCCGGACCCCACAGTGTCGCCCCTTCACCGACGCACTCCCCTGACACCTCCCCACCACCTGCGCCGCCCCCAGCACCCCCGCCTCCGACTAGTGGGCCCCCTCGATTAAATATCAATTTTTTATAAAATCCCATACGTCCATAACAGTCCCTGACCTTCCTGCCTCAGTACCTCCATAACCGTGCGCTTCTGGCCAAAACTACACGCTGCTAAAATTGAAGAGCACAATTTTCTCTTTGATTTGAGTATATGGAAGTCGTATTTTGGATTGCGGAGTTGTTCAGAAAGAGCGTTCAAAGTATGTTGTCCGATTTATGTCTTTTCGCGATTTTCGATGAAATAGAGCATTTTTGGAAGAAAGGCCACTAGGTGAAAGTTGCTCGGAATGGCGCGTTTAAGCTAGAAAACAATCATGTGAAGATTGGAACTCTTTTGCAAATTCTGGAATCATAACGGCAAATCAGAACGTCATAAAATAATGGCGGAGTGGATCCCAATATGAGAACACCTTCTCACTCAAACTATTTTACAGTTAAATATATCCTAGGTTGCAGGCGGAGCTTATTATCTCCTGACACTATTTATTTGTATAAACCATGGATGTTTGTTTGGATTGAATTATGGTGAAATTGACTATATTGTGGTTATTGATTGTATTTGGTGTATTGAATGTGATTGATGATTGTGTATGGCGCGAGCCAGTATCAGGAGAGGGATAATGCTATACATTATTCTTGTTCTAATATCGCGCCGTTATAATGCCAAAATTTTCTGAAATAAATATTATTCATTAAAAATGTAATTTTTAATGTGTATATGAACTATATAAAATAGTCAAGTGTTGAAATGAATATTTGTTCATTAAAAATATAATTTTTAACGTATATGTGAATGGCATAAAATTTTCCTGAAATGAAAATGAATATTCATTTACAAATCGGACGATTTGTTTATGTACACCCATTTAACTAACATTGATTGGGACAATAAATTTTACACATCGCCCAACTACATAAATAAAATCAATGTTTGTTGGTTGAAACCCCACATGGGTATTGGGACGATATTTGACATTCACTAATCCCAATTGTTTTGTTATATGTCAATCAATTGGTTGACAGACTGTTGTAAGCGCTAATCATTTATATTTAATACTTATGTAGTGGTGTAATGCACTCTGGATGATGGATGATTGGTTATCATTGTTGTTGTATACATGTGTTGTATGAAATCCATATAAATAACATTATATGGTAATTGATTGGGTTTGATTCCAATTCAGAAAGAACGAATATTTTAAAATAATATTCAGTGGAGGATTAAAATGTGAATTTGATGTCCGATTTTGGATGGACACGAAAATATTGAAGTATATGAAGCCGAGTGGATGAGATATGCGCCATTTTAACGCGAATGACATTTACACTTGTTTTATTCATTTTTATAATGAATATCGAAAAGGAAATGAGTTCAAAATCTGATATTTTGAAAATATTATCATTTAAATATTATAATGATAAGGAGTATTCAATTTTGATTTAAAATTGAAATGAAAGTGGGAATTGTTTTTAAAACGAATTTATAAAATACGTTTTGAACGAAATATGTATATGTATATATATATATATATATATATATATTAATGGCTTAAATAGAAAGTTCCGCGCAGCAACCGTTCGTGAATTTCAAACATTGACTTCGAATTGACGTAACGGGAGATCCGACCATCGGATTCTCCTAAAACCGAAACCATTGGGTTCGTATCGAAAGATATTTCCATTGAATATAAGAGACGTAAATTTGAATGGCTAGATTTGTAATTATGTATAAATCAAATTTGGAAAAGGTCGTTATGGATGCAGTTCGGTGGTCGTTATTGAAAATCGACTGTACGGGCCTTGATAAAATTATTAAAAATATTAATAATTTTTGTAAAATCATAATAAATTATTTGGAAAGAATTTGGATGAAAAATTCCACGTTGTAAAGATAAAAATACATTTTTATCAAAATGATCTAGTTATTAACTAAAATGGTTTTAATCAAACCAGAATTTTCCAATGTATGAATTGGAATAGAGTTGAAAAGATATCATCTTCGGGATATTTCGATATTGGATTCCGTGACTATACGAATATTGTGGAGGAATTTGGAAAATATACATATATCGTTATTCCCCATACGATATGTGTTGGTTTCATAATTTGATATTGAATGTAAGTCAACATAATTTTTGTTTAGAGCCTTATATTTAATATTAAAGTGGATTTTGGGTTTGTCGTGAATGGTGTCTTCAGTAACACTGTTCTTAAACCCCGTGTGAAAGGAATAAATCTTTTAATTAAGATTATTAGAGTTTCCAGTTATATTTAGTAATTGGAATAAAATGTAGTTTGAATTGGGTTTATTGTGAACTGTGTTTTTAACGACATTCGCGCTTTAACCCGATTAGTAGTGAATTGTTATTTGGAATATATAAATCTTTTATTAAGATTTAATGGAAATTTTCCAAAGTAAAGTTTTACAATTTAATAAAATAAATTGGAATGGAATGGAACTCGATTTGGTAATAATCGAAGTGAGCTTCTATGGAGGAAGACCGTTACTATATATGGAATTTAAAAGGCTTTGCCGTTATTCCATTTATATTACTGTTGGATACAGAAGTTTATATCGATTATATATATTGATCTATTTTCCATGAAGATTCCTTAGTTAATGGAATGTGATTTTGGGTTTATCGTGAACTATGTTTTAAATGACATTGGTTCTCTAACCCAGTTAGAGACAGGATTACATGTCTAACATTGTATTTCGAACTGTATTGTTGATCTCTATTAAATATATATATCTGTTTGGTGACGGAGAATTTATTCTCTTGCTTAACACCTTTCTCTGAGACGTATGAGCTTAGATGTTATATATTGGTAGAAATCAGTCGTACAGTGTAGATTGTCGAGGTGGCATGTTTGTGTTTCCAAAGTTAAATAATTATTAGATAATGATTTTTGAAGGATTAAAACTAAGTGGAGTTTTAATGAATCTTTAATTAGATTGAAATGTGAATGTGATAATTTAAATGATCGAGAATGGAGTACCACCAGTTTTACTCCATGAGATAGTTAAATCTTTAATTAGATTTGAATGGGAAATGGTAGTTAATTTTACCGATAACACCGTGGTGTTAGATATGGAGTATTACCAGTTTTTCTCCATGGGATGAATAGGATGGGATTGGGAAATTAAACAAATGATTAACTTGGTAAGGTTCACTAATCCCGACTAGTTTGGAAAACCTTAATTTGGTATAAATTGTGAAAAGAATATTTGAATAAAAGAATATTATGGATTGGAATGAGGCATATGTTGTGTTTGTGTAGCACTTGTTTATGAGATATGCAAGTCATTCCGAATGACCGGATTTATGCCCATTCTGAATAACTAATTCGACGATAAGTCGACGATAAAGACGGTGGTTGAAGATCGGAGATCTTCACATCGTTTGGATGATTACTGATGTCTTGATTGAGCTGTACACCTAGTACAAGGTAATAAGTGGTGATCATCCAGACGTACTTGGAGATCGACGTGATAAGCGAGGACCTCTCTCCTGTATTGGACATGTGGGACGAGGAATAAGGTGCCTCTAGTTTCGTTCAGACCTAGAACGAACTTGTAAATGGATGTGTGTCTAACATTGGATTTCATTTTATGTTGATTGATTTCCATTAATATGTATCTATTTAGTGGCGGAGAATTTATTCTCTTGCTTAACACCCTTCTCTGAGACATATGAGCTTAGAGGTTATATATTGATGGATATCAGTCGTATGGCATGAATTGTAAGTGTGACATGCAGAGATGCAGTGATCAAGGCTTCTGTTGGAAAGTAG
Source organism: Allium sativum (assembly GCA_030737875.1). Taxonomy (NCBI): domain Eukaryota; kingdom Viridiplantae; phylum Streptophyta; class Magnoliopsida; order Asparagales; family Amaryllidaceae; genus Allium; species Allium sativum. The sequence goes on along the minus strand of CM060925.1, from coordinate 371,987,614 downwards.
AGTCTTGTGGTTGATGATCAAAACATGGCTTTAAATAGCATAACTTTGTGTATAGCGTTAATTCGTGAGCCTCACACCCGGTATGAGTCAAAAACGAGATAGCGACTGCAGGGAGTGCATGCGTTTCTTTCTAGATAGAAGTGGTGTCGTGGTATGGAGCCCAAACATTTTTACTTATGTGGATGATGGATTGCGAGGAACCTCGGATTTGAGTCCGTAGTGGCTCTTGATATAGTCGACGTACTGACCACTTTAGAGGTCCGACAGGACCGAGAAACGTGTGTTTATCCACAATAAGTGTGGACAGGCCCTGAAGCATCCAAGGGTTGCACAGAGTGTGTAATCTTGAGACATTTGCTAGAGTGTCTCGAATCGGTGAGGATACATCCCTTGCCTCAACCCATAGGTGAAACTCCAATTTCTAGTACGTGACTTTTCGGTTTTATTTGTAAGACCTGGTATGTCGACATGATATATGGTACCCATGCCATCTATGATTGATACATTTATATTTGAAGTTGTTTCATACACTATGCACTTATAATAGTATCAAATGATTTTTGATTTCAACGTACCAAGCATATTTGGCTATTATAAGGTAAAACTCTATCCCCCATCTTGCGTTGCATTGTATGATGGAACCTTAGTCTTATAATAGCTTCATTTTTCCAAAAAGCATTACGTTGTTTGTTTTATGCACTGGTATTCTTGGGAGAAAACCCGTTCCATGTTATACGGCGTGGTCCCTTGATTTATTCTTTTTTAAAGTAAAGTTTTAATAACTATTTTAGTTCTCACAGCAATCCCATTACTGACTGGGAGTTTACTCTTTCTACCTAAACTTTGGGTGCCCATATTTTCCACACGAGCAGCTAGTAGTTTTGGTTTTGCGGATATTATTTTCACAGGGTCCTGGATCTACAGCTGGAGCTATATTCGGAAAGCTTTGTATCCGTGTATCTCTTTCAGTTGTGTTATGTATTATTTTTTCGCTGCTTTGTAATTTAAATCTCTAATATTTTTCTGCTATATATTATTTATTTATACTCTGATATCTTGTACTCTCATGTAAATTGTTGTAATAGCAATGAAATGTTCTATTGTTTGTATTCTGATTTGTCCTGTTCTCAACTCAATCCGTGCTTTCCCTCACGGGCGAGTTTGGGTCGTTTCACTAAGATATGTAAATCATACATTAGATTTTGGATTATTTTATCCAAAGGATGATTCGTTTGATTTTCTTATTGTGACGCTGATTATGCGGGATGTAAATTCAATCATAAAAGTACTAATGGAACTTGTCATTTCTTAGGACATTCACTAGTTTCTTGGTTTAGTAAAAAGCAAAATGCCATATCTTTGTCAACAACTGAAGCAAAATATATATTTGCAACTTCAGCTTGTTCATAAGTAATATATATGCAACAAACTCTGAATGATGTTGGATTAAAAATAAATAAACCACCAATATACTACGATAATAAGAGCGCTATAAATATATCAAAATATCCAACTCATCATTTAAAAAATAAACATATTGATATACGACATCGTTATCTAAGAGATAATGTAAGTAAAGACAAAATTTTACTCGAATTTATAGAAACATAAATATAAATAGCAAATATATTAACAAAATCATTGAATGAAGCAACATTCGCTAAATTTGAAGAGAATTAGGTATTTGTTCATTAAGTGAATCAGAGTAATTAAATATATTAATATATATAAGAATAACAATAAAATTTAGAAAAATAAAATTAAAACACATGTATATCAAAATACATTTTACATATTTCGACATATAACTGCTAAAATTCAAAAATTAATTCCCACCAAAAGTTAGTTATAACAACCATTTAAACTTTCTATTTCAAATTTTCTTCTTCATTCTCTCATTTCATTTCTGGAAAAACTCAAAACTAAAATAAACCATGGCATCCACTAATTATAATAACCAAATTAATCCCAAATAGTCCGCTAGACCATCCAGAGGTCCATTTCAACGCTCTACTCAAGCTCGTGTGATAAAATTGGTGGAGAAAATGGAGTATGTTCTCCAAATGCTCGCTGAAATCCAAGTTCTACAAATTCTGATGAATCAAGAGCAGGAAAAGTAAGAAAAAATTATGAGAAACCTCCAAAAATTTATTATAAAAACAAATCTGATTATAATCAAGGATGATAATCTAATAATGGAAGAAGAAGAGGAAGAAGTAGAAGAGATGATAGAAGTGGAGGAACAAGAAGGCGTGGAGGAGGAAGATCAAGTCATAAGCATTGGCGAAGTTTCTTTTGATCGAGAAGGGAATATAATTGATCAAAATGGGGGATTTTATCTCCATTACCCCCAATTTCCCAATTCATAAGTCCCCGATCATGAAGAATCATTGGACGTTTAGGATTTTGCTTATTCGTGTGTACGTTGTAATACGTGTTCTCGTTACAGCGTTGTAACGTGTATAGTCTGTAATTGTTTGTATTCTAAAACAATGACTAAATTATATAATGTTAGTTTTTATCTATGTCTAGTAGATTTGAGGATAAGTATTAGTTTTGTTTTAAGGATATAATATAGACATGAATTTAGGGTGAGTAATGTATATTAGTTCTTTAAGTTTAAATTCAAATTTTATAATCATAGAATATAGATAAATATAGGAATTAGGGGGAGTGTTTTTAAAATTTCTTTTTCTTGATGACAAAAAGGGAGAAATTATAAAATAAGGATGACTTAGGCTTAGTTTAAGGGGAAGTATGTAGAATTCATTATGACAGGAGGAGTATTAGAAGGATTGGAATCAATAGGTATGAACAGTTATGAATATTTTATAAACCAAGATTGTCATCATCAAAAAGGAGGAGATTGTTGGAGAACAGAATTTTGTTGACAACAACCTTATTTCAATTATCATTGTTTATAAAATATATACTAACATCTCTATCTAGATTTTTTTTTTTGAAAATTGGCTCACTTTTATTAACCTAGAAAAGCACTACACTATAGTTTAGCATACTAACCGTTACAACATAAAAACATAAAAGAAAACATGAAAATACAAGTAAATATAAACCTAACAAAAATAGAAATCTTCCCATGATGAGGCCAACTCTTCTTATAACTCACTACCTCTGAGCCCAATGCTCCTTTCAGCACACACGCTGCACCACATCCTACCCTTTTTGCATATCATCAAACTTATATGCATTAGCAACATAATATAACTCTGTTATAATCTAGTGAGGAAAATAGCATCTCCAGGTCAAAGTAAAAGAATCGAAAGCCTTTGTTCATCCAGTTCCAATACTCACCCCAAAAATAGAAAATTAGGCTTTGATCAATTCTCATTTCCTCAAGAAACCATAAATGGGTAACATGATCTCTAAGAGAACGACAGTGATTAGTGAATATATTCCACCCAAATAAAACATTGATCTTGTACTTTGCAAACATCTCGCAGTACAGGGTAATATATTTCTGATTATGGATCTTACATTCCGCAATCTAACTCAATTCCCATGATCAAGTAGAACTTCCATACAACCATGCTTACTGTACCCATATCCAAATATGTAGAATCCAAAGCACATATGAAAAAATCATCTCCACTTATGAAACTGGGGAAACATGCCGAATGCCATAAGCAAAGTAGATCCAAAGTTCCCAGCATTGAGTACCATCAATTTCAGGGTGAAAACAGTAGCCAAACTGCCCATAATGCAAGTTAAACTGGAACAACATTCAACTCCATATCCTTGCTAATGAAATCCCAAACGATATTCAATTCTAACCAGTAGGTTTGGTTGATGATTCACAGACACCTATGAATCAATCCTATTGCCTGATTTAACATTTTGGTATGTGGATTTCATAACTAAACAAATAATTGTTCCATCCATTACAGGCCAGATCTTGATCAAAATTGAAGACTAGACTTTGGACGAAAAGATATCTGAGGCATGAAGAACAACTGCTCATGAACTTGCAACAAAAAATTATCTAGTAAATCAGATCAAAATTCAATCACTATCTTTCAAACTCAAACAAATGAGGATGATTAATGGGGAAGTATTGATCTAAGATTCATCCAATAAACTAAACATGACAAACTGAGGATGTAATCATGAAGTAGAAAGTTGCTTCAGTAATAACTGATTTACCAGATATATTATGAAACTAAAAATATACTCCAAAAAAAGGCGTGCTGTAATCAGAAGGTGTCTAATCTACTTAAAAAATCTGATCGAAATTCAAACACTCAGAATGCATTAACCCAAAACCAAAAACCAAAATGATCTTACCTAATACGAAACGAAATCCCAATCAAGCTAAAAATTGGAAGATCGGTTGGATAACATAGAACTGAAGCTATTCAGTTGCGTCATCCATGCCACATCCCAAATTAACAATGGCTAGATAATCCAATCTCAAACTACTTAGATCCGAAAAAATTGGGTAAATGAAGTCGAACAACTTATAAATCTAGATTAATAGAATTGGCTCTTTGTGGAAATTAGGGTTAGAAGGTGAACTAGAAATCGAATTGGAATATTGATCTAAAGATGGATTTATAGAGCTGGCGTTTTGTAACACCCCACCTCCGCCAGGGTGGCTCTTGCAAGCACTCTGACTTTGGAGGGGCGTTTGAATCAGGTAAACATGCATAATGATATTACAAGGCAGAACAAGAACATATGTATATATGTAAACAGAGTACATAAGATAAGTAAAACAGCGGAAGATTTCAAACTATTTCAAAACAAGTCTGGCACAACATAATGTCAACTTTCCAAATACACAAGTCTAGATAAAAACAACATCACTGAAAAACTGAAATACATAAGTACTATCCCCAAAATAAGTGATAACCATAGCTAGCTTCATGTCAAGACCGTACATGAGCTAAAATCCCACAAGCAAGCGATCAGAAATCCAAGCTAAGCTCCAATATTCCCACCCTGAGAACCTGGGGGGGGAACGGAAGAAAAGAGGCGAAAGAAAAACAGGTCAGTCAAAAAGACTGAGTAAGCCCTACTACAATCAATGTAAACTGATAAAGTTAACTGGCATGAGAAGCAGGGATGAACATAAGGATAACATACTAGCATGATGATTAACTAACAAGGTAGATAAAGGTGTCATCGCATAATCAGGTTTAAGGTTTTTGCACCACAGGTGTACTAGCAAGCTAACATGACTTGAATAAACAAGTATTGATCCCTTGGCCCAAGCTTTGGCCCAATAACATGAAGTGACCCTAATACGAGGTCCAACCAAACGGTCTAGTCGATCGGGTCCCTATAAGCCTAACTCGTCACGTGTTGGTGTCAATACGGCCCAAACATAATTGTAGTCAGACTGTGCTGGGTCTCCCGTCGGGTGTATCAAGCCCTAGGGTGTCAACCCCTGGACACCATAAACATAAGTGCACAGTCTAGATATACCGGTACCTATGCTTGACTTCTCCAAATACGGACTACGTGCACGACCATAGTCCGTACGGAACTACATCGGCGTACCACTCTGCCGTCGTTTTTGGTCACTTACCTCAAGTCCAGTAATCGTGCCCCCACCCTAGCCTAGTCCCTAGGGTCTTAATGATACAAACTTGGGATTACTGCTGGAGTGGACCCCCATTGCTAGGATTTTCTAGTGGGTTAAGTACGGTTTAACCCTCTTGCTAATCATGGATTAACTTGGTTAAGTGTAACGATGAGTTCACGACTTAACCCTTATTAATCTACCAAGCCCAAATTGGTTAAGTATTAAGTGGACCATGACTTAACCCTAATCATGAGGCATTAATTAATTAATGTGCCTTAACCTCTCAGATTAGACTTTGTTGCGGTTACTAGTTAAGCCGGTCGGTTCCAGGTAGCTTTACACCACAACTTGGTCTAACCTCGGGTTCAAGGTACAACATGACCAACTTCTCACATTGGGTCCTATTGTTTGTAGCAACTAGTTAAGCCGGTCGGTTCCGGGTAGGTTTACGCTACAAACTCAACCGAACCTCGAGTTGATCACACTTATATTTTCTAAGTGTCATGTTCATTATGTTTACAAAACATATTACAAGTTTTCAAGCATTTGGGTAGACCTAACTTAATAGGTAAATTCCCAATGGGTAGACCTAACTTAATAGGTAAATTCCCAATCTTATGTTTTTATGTCTTTTAAGTTTACCCAACCCCAAACGCAATCCCATCGCTTACATATCGCAATAGCGCATAAAGGATAGAAAGAGGGAACTTGGCATAATCATGACATAAAGGTGTCGAAGCCACAAGTTTAACATGGTGGCATATGAAATGTACATATGTTCATATACTTGCATATTACATTTTTAGGCCTCAAAAGCATGCATAAAACCAAACTTAGCATATTGGTGATACATGGTGATAAATGACATGTAGAAATGGCCATAAGTTCGCATTTAGCCTCACATGCAAGTTATCATAAGAGATATGATAACTTACATGTTGCCAAAATGCAACCTTTAGCATAAAGCTTGAAGCTTTAAGCTCATATACTCAAGGTAAGCTTGCATAACATGATAACATGAGTAAAATGATCCATCCAAACTTGCATACATAACATGACAACTTGCATATCATAACATGGCAAACTTGCATAACATAACATGGCAAACTTGCATATCATAACATATCAAACTTGCATAACATGACATAGTAAACTTGCATATCATGGCAAACATGCATATAATAATGATCAACCAAACTTGCATCATTCATTTAACTTTAGAGTTTAAATATGAAAGTAGAAAAGGGCTTACAATGCTTATGAAGACACAGAAATATATATAGATTGAGACAAAGCCCTTATGCAATCAAATAAACCCAAAATGCAAGCTCCAATAGAAAAACCCTTGAGCAAAAATGATCAAAACTCTTGCTTTATGATGTAAATATGGAAACCTTACTTGAATGCAAGCTAATGACACTCATGCAAGCTTGAAAACACTTGTATGCATGGAAAATCTCTCATAGAAATAACTTAGAATTTTATGAAGAGAGTGGAGGCCATGAGAGGAATGATTTTGCCATAGTTTAGTTGTAGGGTTGAATAATGATGATTTAGGGTTAGGTTAGGGGCTTATTTATAGAGATTAGGATTAGTTTCAACCTTAGGATTAAACCCTAATTCCAATCTCAGCCCTTAAAACCGAATCTGGCCCCCAAACTCAACACAACTCCCAAAATGGTGCACCAGGCAAAACTGCCCGGCTGAGCCAAGTCGACACCCAAGTCGACAGGGCTGTCGACTTGGGCCTAACCATGTCGACTGCCCAGTTGACAGGGCTGTCGACATGGGTGGTTTGGCGGGAAATTTCCCGCCTGCGCCCAACTGCCCTAATTTCCAAATTCAAACTTGAATTTGAAATCTGTTTTTACTTTGAAATTTTCTGAAAACTTCGTTGGGCCTTAATCGGGTCATACGGACTCCGATTTTCGAAAACTCGGACTCTATTTCGCGTATTTTTCCGAGACGAACGCAATGGCACAGCCCGTTTCCCTTGATTCAGATTTATAAATTAAATTCTGCCTCGATTTATGTTATAACAGGTTATTGAAAATACGGGTTGTTACATTCTCCCCTCCTTAAAGGATTTCGTCCCCGAAATCTTCAAGTTAGGAAGAACGTATCCTACCATCCAACATCCATCTACTCAAAACATCATCCACGAGCAATCATTGTCCTTACAAGATTCTAAATGTTGTATGAACATATGCAAAGGTGTGTGTATATGTACTTATCTAATGCAAATATCATCAATGCAAATTATGTTAGTGAAATGAATCCATATGTATGCAATTCCTAACATAATGTATAACATCTATATGTGTGCACATAACATACATCCATATGCAACATCCATGTGATAACACAAAAATTTTCATCCATGAATAAGCGTAAACACTCATGCATATGCAATATGAGGGGTGTGTGAGCCGATCTAATGCCTAATGTGTATAATGCATCCACGAGTAACCACTTGCAAACACTTGCAACCACTTGCAAACATCAAGCATAACATGTTTCAAACACATGTTTCATCCAAAGGGTTTCTACCTAAGGTTCTCATGACGAGATTAACACGATAAACTAGATAAACATGGATAGCAAAGAGAAAGATATGCTAACAAAGAAAAGAGATTGAGAGTGTACCCTCAAAAAGGAATGGATAAAGCCCACACATCTTCTCCTCGGTTTCCCAAGTTGCGTCTTCTTCGGCTTCACCCCATTGAACCTTCACCAACTTAACCTCTCGATTCCTTAGCTTCTTGGTCTCCGTCCCCAAGATACGAATCGGAGCTCTCCTCAAGGTAGCCTCTTTCTCCACTTCCACATCTTTCAGAACACTTGGCTCAACAACCTCTGCTGATTCATGTAAACACTTCCGGAGATGCGAGACATGAAAAACATCGTGTACTCCGGCAAGCTTCTCGGGCAACTCCACTCTATAAGCCATCTGCCCGATCCTCTCTATAATAGGGAATGGTCCAACAAACCTCGGTGCTAACTTCCCAACGGCTCCAAATCGGACCACATTCCGCAAAGGAGAAACCTTCACGAAAACCATATCCCCAACATCTAACTCCAAATCAGTTCTTCACTTATCAGCATAGGATTTCTGTCGGTCTTGGGCCGCTTTCATCCGTCTCCGAATCAACTCGACCTTCTCGGATGTATCTCTGATCATATCAGGCCCAAGTATAAGCTCATCTGTAGTCTCCCACCAACATGTAGGCGACTTGCACGGCCTCCTATATAAAGCTTCAAATGGTGCCATCCCTATGCTTGCCTGATAACTGTTATTATATGCAAACTCAACAAGAGGAAGATGGTCTTCCCAAGTACCACCAAAATCTAGAATACAAAGCCTCAACAGATCCTCGAGTACCCTATTCACCCTTTCGGTTTGACCGTCCGTCTGTGGGTGATAAGTCATACTTAGATTCAACCTCGTGCCCATAGCTTCTTGCAAGCTATTCCAGAACTGACTTGTAAAAATTGGGTCACGGTCACTGACTATACTAGAAGGGACTCCATGTAGTCTCACAATCTCACGAAGATATACAGACGCTAGCCAAGATGCGGTCCTCTTGCTCTTCACCGGAATGAAATGAGCACTCTTCGTAAGTCTATCCACAATAACCCAAATGCTCGTATTCCCTTTCCTTGAACTTGGTAGCCCATCGATAAAATCCATGGAAATACTCTCCCACTTCCATAGTGGAACGTCTAGAGGATGCAATAGCCCACCGGGCTTCTTCGACTCGGCCTTAACTTGCTGGCAAATGATACATCTAGAGACAAACTCTGCCACATCCTTCTTCATCCCAGGCCAAAAGAAAATGCGCTTCATATCTTTATACATCTTATCTCCGCCCGGATGTATAGTCAACTTAGAGCAATGCGCTTCCTCAAGAACTTTTCTTACTAAATCTTCTACCATTGGAACACATAACCTTCCGTCTCTCTTCAGCCAACCCTTGTCATCAATAGAATATCGAGTGAGATGACTAGACGCCTCTCCTCGAATCAGCTTATCCATAATCTCAACTATCTGAGGGTCTTCTCTCTGCGAAGCCCCAACTTGATCAAGAAGGGTAGGTCTGAGTTCCAGAGATGCTAAAGAACCGGTCATCGACTCAATCGCCAAAGAGAAATCAAAGGTTGCCACATACTCTAAATTCTTCATCTCAACGAATAGAGGACTCAGAGTCAACCTTTTTCTACTCAATGCATCTGCTACCACATTCCCCTTGCCAGGGGTATAAGCTATCTCAAAATCGTAGGACGCCAAGAATTCCATCCATCTTTGTTGCCTCAGATTCAGATCCTTCTGAGAAAAGAGATACTTCAATGACTTGTGATCGGTATAAAGCTCAAATCTTTCTCCCAGAAGATAATGGCGCCAAGCCTTGAGTGCATATACTATTGCTGCCAACTCTAAGTCATGAGTGGGATAATTCTTCTCATGCACTTTGAGTTGTCTACCGCCAAAGCATATCACTCTTCCTTCTTGCATCAGAACAGCTCCTAACCCAGTGCCACATGAATCGGTGTATACTGTAAATAACTTCCCTCCATCGGGCAAAGCTAGAACAGGCGCTGATGTGAGAGCTCTCTTGAGCCTCTGAAAAGCAAGCTCGCATTCTATGCTCCAAGCAAAAACTAAATTCTTCTTCGTCAATTTAGTGAGAGGAGCGGAAATCTTCGCGAAGTCCTTGATGAACTTCCGGTAAAAGCCTGCAAGACCTAGAAAACTTCTCACTTCGGTTGCATTCCTTGGAGTCTTCCAATCCTGAACTGCAACTACCTTAGCGGGATCCACTGCTAAGCCATGCTTAGATACTATATGCCCAAGGAATCTAACTTCCCTTCTCCAAAAGTGACACTTGGAGAACTTGGCCTTCAACTGATGCGCTCTAAGCGTATCCATACCTCCACAAGATGCCTTGCGTGCTCTTCCTCATCCTTAGAGAAGATCAGAATATCATCTACAAAGACCACGACAAACTTGTTCAAGAACTCCCTGAATACCCTACTCATCAAGTCCACGAAATATGCGGGTGCATTAGTCAAGCCGAACGGCATGACAAGCCATTCGAAGAATCCATCTGGAGTTCTGAACGCAGTCTTGTCTATACTATCTTCAGCTACCCTGAGCTGATGGAATCCAGTAGCAAGATCAAGCTGAGAGAAAACAGAAGCACCGATAAGCTGGTCAAAGAGATCATCAATCCTCGGTAACGGGTGTCTGTTCTTCTTAGTCAGCTTATTCAACTCTCGATAGTCAACACAAAGTCGGAGAGAACCATCTGCCTTGGTAGCAAATACCACAGGCGCTCCCCATTCAGATATACTTCGTCTAATGAAGTTCTTCTCAAGAAACTCCTTCACTTGCTTACTTAGCTCCCGCCTTTCACGCGGAGCCATGTGCCGAACGGGCAAAGAAACCGGCTTTGCATTATCCACCAGATAAATGCGGAAATCAATCTCTCGCTTAGGGGGCAACCCCCTAACTTCATCGAAAACATCCGGATACTCTCGAACCACTCTCACAGACTGAAGAGTTTCCATTGACGAGTCGAGTGATTCAAGATAGCACAACATGACGGGACCTCTCGGATTACAAGAAATTTCTAGGGTGTTTCCGAGGCGAGTCACGAGCCTTACATCCCTATGCTCACAATCAAGGATGGCTCCATATCTGGACAACCAATCCATGCCCAATATCAATCCGTATCCCCTAAAACCAAGAACATAAGCACTACACAAGAACTCTACACTCAGTATAGAGATCCTCAAATCCCCACATATCATAGACAGATGGGCGGAACCCCCAATAGGATTTGAGACACAGACGGGATCATCTACCAAGCTAGTACTAAGGTGCAAACTATCAACAAGATCAGATGAGATAAAGCTATGCGATGCACCAGAATCAAACAAGGTACGAACTGGAAAATCATAAATATATACAAGGCTCTCAACAGAAATAATACCTCGATCAGGAACTGGAGCGGCATTGAGAGCATGAACTTGCCCTCCTGAAGGTCCAGCACGCTGAGTCTGACCCTGGCCTTGCCCTTGCTTCTTCGGGCAATCCTTACTGAAATGTCCCGTCTCACCGCAGAAAAAGCATTCACCATTCTTCCTTTTCCTCTTCTTACAATCCTTAATAAGATGCCCAACTGAACCGCAATAATGGCACTTCCCCTTATTGTTCCTGCCCTTGTTGTTGTTCCCCTTGTTGCCTTGACTCTTATCCTTGTTCTTGTTCTGATTGCCTTGACTACTCTGACCACTTGGATTACCCTGATTTCCTTTCCACTGGGAATCAGTCTTCTTGGCTTGAGTATCATTCATCTTGATCTCTTTCTTGACATCTCCCTGGAGTAACGCCATATCAACCAAGCTCTCAAACGTGGCCCCATGGGGAATATGTGACATAGCCAATCCCTGCAACGGCTCATTCAATCCTCTAGCAAAACGAAGAGCTTTCTTCTGAGGAGTATTCACCATATCCAAGCCAAAACGAGCTAACTGATTGAACTTGTTCACATATTCTTTGACAAACATATCTCCTTGTTTCAAAGTTATGAACCTCTCCATTTGCAGATTCTCCTCAGCAGAAGATAGAAACTTAAGCACGAACCTTGCCCTAAAATCGACCCAAGTCTAAACAGGCCTAGCACCATTGGTGACTTCCCACCAATAAGCGGCTTCATCCTTCATAAGCCAAACTGCCAACAAGATCTTCCTCTGATCGTCTAACCCAAAGATAGCAAATAAATCCTCGGTCTCTTTCAACCAATTTCTGGCCTCTACAAAAGTCTCAGTGCCTTGAAAGTTCTTGCCACCCATTGCTTTGAAATCTTTGCAAGTCTTTGCGAAGTCAGCTTGAGGATGCTGAGGGGGAGGAGGAAGAGGAACCTCAGCGACAGGAGGAGGAGGAACATTAACTACCGGAGGAGGAGGAGGAGGAACATCTGCGGGGCCGGCTTCGGTCGCCCTAGCCTCCAAAAGTCTCCTATACCAAACAGGTACGTGTACTCCCTCCGGAATAGTAAAGCTATCGGCCATACTGAAAACGAAGAAAAAAGACAGATTCAGAATGGAGAAAAACGAAGGAATTTTGCTAATGGCTTTTTGGGGAATTGCCTTTAAAATAAACTAGACTTTTCTTTGGAAAATACTTTATACTTTGTTTTGAAAATAGTTTTCCAAAAGTTTTAAAAACCTTTTTGTTCCTTCTCGTAAACCATGGCTCTAATACCAAATGTAACACCCCACCTCCGCCAGGGTGGCTCTTGCAAGCACTCTGACTTTGGAGGGGCGTTTGAATTAGGTAAACATGCATAGTGATATATCAAGGAAAAACAAGAACATATGTATATATGTAAACAGAGTAAATAAGATAAGTAAAACAGCGGAAGATTTCAAACTATTTCAAAACAAGTCTGGTACAACATAATGTCAACTTTCCAAATACACAAGTCTAGATAAAAACAACATCACTGAAAAACTGAAATACATAAGTACTATCCCCAAAATAAGTGATAACCATAGCTAGCTTCATGTCAAGACCGTACATGAGCTAAAATCCCACAAGCAAGCGATCAGAAATCCAAGCTAAGCTCCAATATTCCCACCCTGAGAAACTGGGGGGGGGGGGGGGGGGGGACGGAAGAAAAGAGGCGAAAGAAAAATAGGTCAGTCAAAAAGACTGAGTAAGCCCTACTAAAATCAATGTAAACTGATAAAGTTAACTGGCATGAGAAGCAGGGATGAACATAAGGATAACATACTAGCATGATGATTAACTAACAAGGTAGATAAAGGTGTCATCGCATAATCAGGTTTAAGGTTTTTGCACCATAGGTGTACTAGCAAGCTAACATGACTTGAATAAACAAGTATTGATCTCTTGGCCCAAGCTTTGGCCCAATAACATGAAGTGACCCTAATACGAGGTCCAACCAAATGGTCTAGTCGATCGGCTCCCTATAAGCCTAACTCGTCACGTGTTGGTGTCAATACGGCCCAAACATAATTGTAGTCAGACTGTGCTGGGTCTCCCGTCGGGTGTATCAAGCCCTAGGGTGTCAACCCCTGGACACCATAAACATAAGTGCACAGTCTAGATCTACCGGTACCCACGCTTGACTTCTCCAAATACGGACTACGTGCACGACCATAGTCCGTCCGGAACTACATCGGTGTACCACTCTGCCGTCGTTTTTGGTCACTTACCTCAAGTCCAGTAATCGTGCCCCCACCCTAGCCTAGTCCCTAGGGTCTTAATGATACAAACTTGGGATTACTACTGGAGTGGACCCCCATTGCTAGGATTTTCTAGTGGGTTAAGTACGGTTTAACCCTCTTGCTAATCATGGATTAACTTGGTTAAGTGTAACGATGAGTTCACGACTTAACCCTGATTAATCTACCAAGCCCAAATTGGTTAAGTATTAAGTGGACCATGACTTAACCCTAATCATGAGGCATTAATTAATTAATGTGCCTTAACCTCTCACATTAGACTTTGTTGCGGTTACTAGTTAAGTCGGTCGGTTCCAGGTAGCTTTACACCACAACTTGGTCTAACCTCGGGTTCAAGGTACAACATGACCAACTTCTCACATTGGGTCCTATTGTTTGTAGCAACTAGTTAAGCCGGTCGGTTCCGGGTAGGTTTACGCTACAAACTCAACCCAACCTCGAGTTGGTCACACTTATATTTTCTAAGTGTCATGTTCATTATGTTTACAAAACATATTACAAGTTTTCAAGCATTTGGGTAGACCTAATTTAATAGGTAAATTCCCAATGGGTAGACCTAACTTAATAGGTAAATTCCCAATCTTATGTTTTTATGTCTTTTAAGTTTACCCAACCCCAAACGCAATCCCATCGCTTACATATCGCAATAGCGCATAAAGGATAGAAAGAGGGAACTTGGCATAATCATGACATAAAGGAGTCAAAGCCACAAGTTTAACATGGTGGCATATGAAATGTACATATGTTCATATACTTGCATATTACATTTTTAGGCCTCAAAAGCATGCATAAAACCAAACTTAGCATATTGGTGATACATGGTGATAAATGACATGTAGAAATGGCCATAAGTTCGCATTTAGCCTCACATGCAAGTTATCATAAGAGATATGATAACTTACATGTTGCCAAAATGCAACCTTTAGCATAAAGCTTGAAGCTTTAAGCTCATATACTCAAGGTAAGCTTGCATAACATGATAACATGAGTAAAATGATCCATCCAAACTTGCATACATAACATGACAACTTGCATATCATAACATGGCAAACTTGCATAACATAACATGGCAAACTTGCATATCATAACATATCAAACTTGCATAACATGACATAGTAAACTTGCATATCATGGAAAACTTGCATATAATAATGATCAACCAAACTTGCATCATTCATTTAACTTTAGAGTTTAAATATGAAAGTAGAAAAGGGCTTACAATGCTTATGAAGACACAAAAATATATATAGATTGAGACAAAGCCCTTATGCAATCAAATAAACCCAAAATGCAAGCTCCAATAGAAAAACCCTTGAGCAAAAATGATCAAAACTCTTGCTTTATGATGTAAATATGGAAACTTGACTTGAATGCAAGCTAATGACACTCATACAAGCTTGAAAACACTTGTATGCATGGAAAATCTCTCATAGAAATAACTTAGAATTTTATGAAGAGAGTGGAGGCCATGAGAGGAATGATTTTGCCATAGTTTAGTTGTAGGGTTGAATAATGATGATTTAGGGTTAGGTTAGGGGCTTATTTATAGAGATTAGGATTAGTTTCAACCTTAGGATTAAACCCTAATTCCAATCTCAGCCCTTAAAACCGAATCTGGCCCCCAAACTCAACACAACTCCCAAAATGGTGCACCAGGAAAAACTGCCCGGCTGAGCCAAGTCGACACCCAAGTCGACAGGGTTGTCGACTTGGGCCTAACCATGTCGACTGCCCAGTCGACAGGGCTGTCGACATGGGTGGTCTGGCGGGAAATTTCCCGCCTACGCCCAACTGCCCTAATTTCCAAATTCAAACTTGAATTTGAAATCTGTTTTTACTTTGAAATTTTCTGAAAACTTCGTTGGGCCTTAATCGGGTCATACGGACTCCGATTTTCGAAAACTCGGACTCTATTTCGCGTATTTTTCCGAGACGAACGCAATGGCACAGCCCATTTCCCTTGTTTCAAAATTATAAATTAAATTATGCCTCGATTTATGTTATAACAGGTTATTGAAAATACGGGTTGTTACACGTTTAGTGGGAATTAAGGTTTGAAGGTAAAGTAAGATTTTGGCTTATCAACGCATTGGAATACGTTAAAGGTTGTCAAAGAAATCGTAGAGAAATTTGATTCAGAATGAAAGTGGATAGAATCCGGGATGTAAAACGAGATTGAAAGAGGACACACGCACAGCGAAGGCAAGCACAAATAATCTGCTTGTCACCATTAACAAGTCGTCCTCAATGCATGTATATCTCCTATCTAGAATATACATACACACACACAAATATATATATATATATATATATGCAAGATTTGTATATAGGACTTTAATACTAAAGACTGTACAATTTTAGAGTTTCAAGAGATTTAGAATTCAGAAGAGATGCAAGACTCATGAGTAATAAAGATATCAAGAGTTCAGGAAAAATATATTAATAGAGTCTAGTTTACATGTAAGACTCTGAATAACACTCTAGGTTCAAATTCAATTTCTGTTTTTCAAATTCTGATTTTTAAATTTCAAATTTTGTTTTCGAAATTCAAATTCTGTTTTCAAATTAGTTTCAAATTATTCTATCTTACTTATGATTTCAAATGAATTGAAAGTTTTTAGTATATATAGGTTTATATATATTGCAATTTACAGTTTTAAACCCTATAATTTTATAATTATGTTTATATAATATATAATTATGTTTTCATATGATTTTACACTTTAGAATACTCATTTATATCACTAAGATTTTATTTAAGAATTTCCAGAATAATATATATTATTAAACACTTGAAAAATAGTTTTTAAATAAAAAAATATATGTATATATCGACATAAATATACGGGTATGTCGACATACAACTGTCAGGATTTCAGTTTTCAAAGGAAGTGTTTTTTTCACTATTTGTAACGGTTCTGAAACTTTGAAATCTTTCAAATCTTATAAATAGGTTGTTCTGGGTTTTCTTTCATTATTCATCTTCTCCATCTTCTCCCCTCTTCATCCCACAATTATTCTTTATCATTTTATTGATTTCTACACTTCTACTTTGTCAATTTCTACACTAATTATATAAAACTTCTTCTTTTCTCACTCTCTATCCATTACTCTCTGAATTGAAGTGCTATTGAAGAGTTATAGGGTGTTGTAATCATTTGGAATTGTTTGGGAAAGGTTGTGTACCTTATACCCTGAAATCAAGGAAAGGGAGCGGTGTAAACCTTATAGCCATGAAATTAAAGGTGGTTAGAGCGGTGTTAACCTTGTAGCCGTGAAATCAAGGGGGTCGTACTTGAATATTGATAATAACATAACTCTGTGCAATCCAGCGTTGCGTGGGACTGGATGTAGGAGTAATCCAAACCAGTATAAAATTTGGTGTTCCTTTTATGCATTTTATATTTATCTATTTTTGTGTTTATGTTTAATTCAGTGTCTGTGATTATCTCTGCTGTGTGTGATTTCATATAGTAGATCATATAAGTTTTATATTTTCATAAATTCTTCGAAAACACTATTCACTCCCTCTAGTGTTAGTCTTATCTTTTGTAAATGTCGATAGTAATAAATTCGCTTCACTATCGAGCGACAATAAATATGACAGCCCCCCCCCCCCACCCCCGCACCAACCGACATTTACTCCAAAAGTGCGATGTACACATGTCCAGTTAGCACGGGACGGATCGTCAGAAGAAGAGGGAAGAAGGAAATGAACTAACAAGGAACCTGTAAAATGTCTCACAGCGCAGGGAACAAAATATAATAACAACATACTTGACATAAAACAGGTGAAACAGTGCATAAGCTGAAAACAAACTAACATAGCAGCAGAAAATCCAAGTACAGCTCATGATCCAAAGCTAACATTATTACAACTTTTCAAACTGTCTCAAAAAGCAAAAGTAAGATAAAGGAGGTACACTACTAATGCCCAAGTAGCGACCACATACGACACAGGGAGAATATCTATATATCATAAGTGGAAGCCTCATGCTCGCCTCCGAATCAACTACTCGCGCATCACCAGCTAACCTGTCTCTAGTCTGCTCATGTGAGCACCCAGAGTAATAGGAGGAGACATAAAACTTTGGGTCAGACATAAAGCCTGGTATGAGCGATAAGAATCTAAACAGAACAATAACAGGTAGACTAAAACATACCTGAACCTGGACCTGCAACCAAAGAGTTAGCACTACATACTGTACAACACTCTAAGGTGCCATTTCAAATGGTGTATAGATAACGAGGGTGGGGGTGTGCATGTCATAGTGATGGCAAACAATCAAACATAGCATACATCCACACAACTCTCACTCAGTGCATAAAGCATACGATATTCACCACTTTGATCACCCAACATACCTTGCTATGATCACTTTGCCCCCATGAAGTCATAAATGGCTTCACTGCACTGATACATAGCCACTAATCCTTCGCTATGTCCACTTTGCCCCATGGAGTCACAATGACCCCATTGCACTGGCTCATAGCCTTACTAATCCTTTTCTATGTCCACTCTGCCCCATGGAGTCACAATGACCCTACTGCACTGGCTCATAGTCTTACTACGCATCACTTTGCCCCTTGAAGTCATAAATGGCTTCACTGAACTGATAACGTAGTCTTGCTACCATCACCTTGCCCCTCGAGTCTTAGTGACTCTACTGCACTGATAAGTAGCCCTTCATCCATTTTCAGTGGTGAATCGAAGTTATGAACGTCGACAACTCCTTAGCACACGCCCCACAGCAAAGCCCAACTATGAAGTGAACTCGTTGGTTCCCAACTGGATCCTGAGCTCTAACTTCCATTTGGACTACCTTTGCATCTCGGGTTATTGGTCATCACCTGATCGGTTCGGATCCCCTCTTAGTCATCAATTCGGTTCGGATCGGAGTGCTCCTTCTTATCTGGATCGGATCGGGTCATCCTCACTTCAGCGGATCGGATCGAGTCTCCACGTCCACTCGCAATCATTGGTTCGGGTCGGGGTCCTCCAGTTTGCCACAGTTCGGATCAGATTCTTCTAATCACTCGGGTCGGGTCGTAGTCTCCAAGCCTCGCTGTAGCACTTTAGTTCAGGTCAGGGTATAAGGGCGGATCGGGTCGGAGAACACCAGGCGGGTCGGATCGGACGATGCATGCCACGATAAGAACGAATAGATCGAAGAATGAAGTATGGGAGCGGATCGGATCCTCCCTCCGTTCCGAACCGGATCGGTCTGTTTTCTGCACTTTTCCCAACAAGCAGTTTTACGTCACTCGACGGCGTTTTCGACTATTCAAACTATTCTAATCAATCACAAAGCATACCATACAGTCATAGCAACATAGGAAATCAATCATAAACATCAAAACAACAAAATGATAGGTTAAAATGGATCAAACTTACCCAAAACCCCATATTTCCCCTTAAGCATGTTTAGGTGAAACTAATGATGTGATTAGCAAAACTTAACCAAATTAACCCAAATTCATATCAGAGGTCTAAAACATCATTTCATATTTTATAAATATTTTTCCAGAATTTTATCATGTTTAAATTCGCTAATTAACACTAATTACCCTTAATTAGCCATAATTAGTGAGGAACTATGCAAATCACTCACCTTAGCCACAAATAAACTAAGATCTGAAATAAATCTCTGATTTGATGCGAATCCCAATGCTAAACAGCAAATCTAATGTTGATTTGGTGTAGATCTCCCTTGATTTGATGTTGCTAAGCTTAATCCTTGATTAGAAGATGATTTGGAAGTGATTTAGAGGTTGGAGGCCATTTTTAGGGTTTCTTAGAGATAAGTGGAGGCTAGAAAACTGAAATGGAATGATTCTCCAACTCCTTTCAGCCTCCCCATAACCCTAATCCCGAAATGGGTTATGTGCCCATTCACTAATCACCCTATTTGACCCGGTTAAGCAGTTTTTCACCTTCCAAACCTTATTTCAGCCATATCTCCCAAACGGTAAGTCCGTTTTTCACATGTGACCACTCTACGGAAAGGTAAACCATCAAACGAATCTAATGGAAGTGGTTTCAGGTCAAAATTCCTTTCCAGTCAAAAGTTATGGCCAAAACAAGATCAACTAGGGGCAAAACGGTCATTTAAAAATCGAAAAAATCATGAACATGGGAAATGAGTCATATGGTTGTTTCCCAAAGTTACATGACCATACGACTTCATATGGGAAAGAAATAAATATTCTACGATCCTGTGATGCGTAGAATGCGGGTTGTTACATTCTCCCCCCCTTAAGAAATTTCGCCCCCGAAATTCCCTAACCAAAACACACAAAAGGGTCCTGCATGCCTATCAACCATAAAACAACAATCAAACATGCAAAACAAGTCTATCCTAGCATGCGGAATAACTAAATTTCAAGTTAAATCTTACCAGGCAAAGAGTTCTGGATACATCTTTCTAATGCTCTCTTCTGTCTCCCAAGTACAGTCATTCTCGTTCTCGCCCCACTGAACCTTGACTAGCCTCACCGCCTTCCTTCGAAGTTGCTTCGTATCGTGCTCGACAATACGAATCGGCTTGCGGTTCCCAACCGCCTCGGGTTCTACTTCGAAGTCCTCTAACTAATCAGGTGAAAAAGTCATATCTGGGTCGTGAACGAACTTCCTTAGTTGGGAAACATGAATTACGTTGTGAACTCCCGCCATCTTCTCTAGTAAGTCAACTCTATATGCCAAATTCCCGACTAGTTCAAGAATGAGGAATGGGCCAACAAATCTTGGTGCCAACTTGCCTCTCCTGCAAAATCGTATCACGCTCTTCAACGGAGAATCTTGACAAACACCAAGTCACCAACGGAGAATTTTAAATCTCTTCTCCTCTTATCAGCATAACTCTTCTGCCTATCTTGGGCAGCTTTCATTTGTTGTTGAATGATCTTAATCTTATCTGAAGTTTCCCTCACCACATTTGGTCCAAGCATAAATTTCTCGCCAGTCTCTATCCAATATGATGGTGAATTGCACGGTCTTCCGTACAAAGCTTCATATGGAGCCATACCGATACTGGATTGGTAGCTATTGTTATATGCAAACTCTACTAGATGCAAATGGTCATCCCATGATCCACCAAAATCCAATATACATGCTCTTAAGAGATCTTCCAACATACGATTCACCCTCTCCGTCTGACCGTCGGTCTGAGGATGATATGCGGTACTGAGATGTAATTCTGACCCTAGAGCCTCTAGTAAGCTCTTCCAAAACCCACTAGTGAACAACGAGTCTCGGTCACTCGCAATGCTTTTAGGTACTCCATGAAATCTCAATACCCACTTCATATACAATTCTGCTAACTTAGCTGCCGTTCTGGTCGATCTGACTGGTATAAACCTTGCACTCTTAGTCAATCGGTCCACAATTACCTAGATGCTATCTTGTCCCGATCTATTCCTTGGTAAACCATCGATGAAATCCATCGAGACTTGCTCCCATTTCCATTCGGGAATTTCTAATGGTTGCAACAACCCACTAGGTTTCTTTTGCTCGACTTTAACTAGCTGGCAATTCATGCATTTGGATATAAACTCCCCAACGTCTCTTTTCATCCCTTCCCAGTAGTAAATCTGCTTCATGTCTCGATACATCTTATTACCACTGGGATGTACAGTCAGTTTTGAGTGATGACATTCTCTAAGCACTTCATCGCTCAAACCATTCACGTTGGGTACAACTAGTCTTCCATTCTTTCTAAGCCATCCATCCCGATCAAGCCCATACACATTCATCTCCTCACCGTCGATGTCCATCTCTAAATTGGTGATGATTTCTAATAGAATAGGATCGTCCCTCTGGCTGGAACCAATCCGCTCTATCAAAGTGGGTCTGATCACCAAACTAGCTAGCATTTCTGGATTCAATTCGCACTTTGTCCTGAAATCAAACCCCGCGATATACTCCAGTTGCTTCCATTCAAGAAACATAGCCCTTAAACTAGCATGTCTCCTACTCAAGGCATCGTCTACCGCATTACCTTTCCCAGGTGTGTATGTGATATCAAAATCATACGAAGCCAAGAATTTTAACCATCTATGCTGACGGAGATTCAGATCCTTCTGGGAGAAGAGATACTTTAACGATTTATGATCGGTAAACAACTCTAATCTTTCTCCCAAGAGATAGTGTCTCCACATCTTTAATGCGAACACAATCGCTGCCAGTTCCAAATCATGGGTAGGATACTTCTTCTCATGCGGCTTTAGCTGCCGACTAGCATAAGCTACAACCCTACCTCCTTGCATCAATACAACACCTAGTCCGGTACCACAAGCATCCGTGTATACCGTCATTTCTTCATTCCCTTTAGGAATGACTAATACTGGCGCATGCGTCAACTTTTCTTTTAGACTCTTGAATGCATTCTCACACACTCTGTCCCAGACAAAGGCCAGATTCTTCTTAGTCAACTGAGTCAACGGTGCTGCTATCTTGGAGAAGTCCTGGATAAACTTACGATAATATCCAGCTAACCCCAAGAAACTTCTTACATCTGTTCCATTCTTGGGCGTAGGCCAATCTTGTACCGTAGCCACCTTTGCAGGGTCCATGGCAATACCATTCTCTGAAACAACATGACCCAAGAATCTCACTTCCCTTCTCTAAAAATGACACTTAGAGAATTTCGCTTTCAATTGGTGTTTCCTCAACACCTCCATCACTATCCTCAAGTGTCTCTTGTGTTCCTCCTCTGTCCTCGAGTAAACAAGGATATCGTCTATGAACACAAGAACAAACTTATTCAACTGATCTCTAAATACTCGATTCATAAGATCCACAAAGTAGGCTGGTGCATTGGTCAACCTAAATGGCATGACCAACCACTCATAGAATCCAGACGGCGTCCTAAATGCCGTTTTCGGAACACTCTTATCCGCTACTCGGAGCTGATGGAATCCTGTCACGAGGTCCAACTGGGAGAAAACTCTTGCTCCTTCCAGTTGATCAAACAAATCATCTATCCGCGGTAGAGGATACTTATTCTTCCTCGTTACCTTATTCAACTCGCGATAGTCCACACACAAACGAAGGGAACCATCTGCCTTAGTGGCAAACACAACTGGTGCTCCCCACTCGGAGACACTTCTTCTAATAAATCCCTTCTTCAAAAGATTGCTGACTTGCACCCCGAGCTCTCGCTTCTCCCTTGGTGCCATACGACGAAGTGGCATCACTATAGGTCTAGCATCTTTCACTAAATCAATACGGAACTCAATCTTTCGGTGTGGTGGAAGCCCGGTCACCTCCTCGAAGACGTCCGGATACTGGCCAACCACGGGCACATCTGACAACTCATCCTGCGGGATGTTGAGGGAATTTATAAAACTAGCCATTACCCCATCACTAGGTAGACTACCAAACACTACCCTCCGCCCATCATCCGCCTTAACTGTCACCAAAAAGCCCTCACAGTCTACCACCACCCCGTATCTTTGGAGCCAATTGACCCCCAATATAATGCCATACCTAGTAAAGCCCAAAACAAAGCAATCACAAACAAACATACATCCATGACTCGATAAGACCGAATTCCTGCAAATCATACTGAGGCTAGTCGAACCACCAATCGGGTTCGTCACAACCAACATTCTATCGACTATCTCGGGTTCCAGTCCCAACCTACCTACCAGGTCACTAGATATGAAGGAACGGGAAGCCCCAGTATCAAACAAAACTCGAACTGGTACATCATAAATAGAAAGCATACCTTGAATAACAACCTTCTTTCCTTTCTCCGCCGTAGTTGGGGCATTCGAAGAAGAAGGAACGACATCAATAGCATATGCTTTCACAATCTGCATCTCCTTAAGAGGTTGCGGACACTTATCCTTATGATGTCCCACTTGACCATAGTTGTAGCACTTCCTTTCCGCTGGCTTGGCCCGACATTCATTAGCATAATGGCCCTTCTTACCACAGCTGAAGCACTCAACATCTTTCTTGTTCTTTTTCTGGCCATCCTTAGATTGGCTCTGCTTCCTCTTATTCTGAGAGTTATTCTTGCCTCCACCGCCTGCTTGCGGCTTCGGCCCTTCTGCAGATGCAGCCTAAGTCTTTGACTTAGGGTAAAGACTCTCTGATCTCAAAGCTTTCCCCACAATCGATTCAAAAGTCTCATTGATGTGGTTGATAAGCCTTTCCCCTAAGTATCCATCCAAACCAGTAATGAACTTCTCATTCTTCTTCTCAGGGGTATCGATAAGAGATAGTCCATACTTCGACAAAGTGTCTAATTCAGCAATATAATCAGAGACTGCCCTACCATTCTGCTTGAGTTCCAAGAATCTCTTAAATAGCACTGACTTCTGGGCAGCTGGAATGAACTTCTCGCTAAAGCGAGCCTTGAACTGATCCCAAGTAACTTGATCTTCTGGAGTAGCTGTTCTAATGGCATTTCACCAATTCATCGCTCGCCCTTGCAGCTGACGAGATGCTAGCCTTCTCTTCATTGCATCCTCGATACCTAAGTCGTCGAAGATACGATCATAGCTATCCAACCAATCCTGAACATCTGTGGCTGACTCCGTTCCATGGAACGGCTTCCTACCAAGGTTAGTGTAATCCTTGCACAACTTGGCGAAATCGACCCTAGGCTCCTGCACTACTGGACCACCACCATTTCTGGGATTGGGAACCGCCCCTTGCACCTCCCTAAGCATGTCTCTCATGAGGTCAGTAAACATCGCCCTCATGTCAGCAACATTCCCATTATTGGCTCCCCTACCAGCACCTCTAGCATATCGGCTCATCGTCAATCTGTAAAAAGGGGAAACGATTAACGACCCCATAGTGGTGCTAGTGCAGTACGACTTCATTCTTATACTACTAATAGTATATATATATAGCTTTTGAAAACCAATGTAATCACAAATATGCTCTCTCATATGCGTACTATCTCTCCCTAGTGTCTTTCCCTAGGTTAACTACGCAACCTAGAGCTCTGATACCAAATGTGACGGCCCGCCCCGCACCAACCGACATTTACTCCAAAAGTGCGCTGTACACATGTCCAGTTAGCACGGGACGGGTCGTTAGAAGAAGAGGGAAGAAGGAAATGAACTAACAAGGAACCTGTAAAATGTCTCACAGCGCATGGAACAAAATATAATAACAACATACTTGACATAAAACAGGCGAAACACCCCACCTCCGTTAGGGTCACTCTCAAAGGGAATGCCCTAATTTTGGTGGAGGTTTATAAGTATAAGTCACAGATATACAAGATAGATATAAGAACACATATTTGTAAACAGCGGAAAATCAACAAACTTTTATTTCATAAAAGCAAATATGTGCTACAACAACATCACCATAATTGTCTTACATCTTTTCCAAAAAACATAACACTTTCATAATCTGTCTTGATTACATTATTTAAAGAAGCATAAATAAAACATAGATAAACTGCAAAGGCCCCATAGTGGTTGTCCAAAGCCATAGTTCAAGACGAAAAGGACCACGCAATACATGTCTCCTCTTCAAGCTGGATGTTAAGACCGGTCAAACTGATGTGTTCCCTCCCTGTGGACCTGGGGGGGGGGGGGGGAAACGGAAGAAAAGAAGACGAAAGAAAAGTAGAGTCAGACATAAAGCCTTAGTAAGTCTAGTACTATTCTGTCTATGAATAAAGAACTGGGTATGATAAGTATAAACAAGAAGTGGGAAAGCACTATAAACTTGGTTAAGTTGTCTAGGGTCGAATATACTATCGTACCCCATGTAAATCTCTGAACCCATATAAACTAGTTCCCAATTGGCACCCCATAAATCAGGGTGATGTGATCCATTCTATGATGATCGGCTCCTACTCGCATAGTTACATGTGTCTTACGGCCCCCGATGTTGTAGTTACCTATGCTGGTCCCACCATGGGGTGTATCAAGTCCCATGGTGGCGGCCCGACACAATCCTAGAGTGCACAGGTATGCTACTGGTGTCCAGTGCCTTATTTTTCTGCGCCGGAGTGTGTGCACTCCCGCACCCCGTTAGAACCTACACTGCTACACCACCGCCGTCGATTTGACCTCTTACAATCAGCCCAGTAATCGTGCCCCACCCTGCCTAGTTTCAGGGTATCCTGGTACACCTTCTAGGGTTACTGCTGAAAAGGGTCCCCCGGTACTAAGTTTTCTATCTCTAGCCAACATGCTAAGTTGGTTAAGTGTTTTACTAACCTAACCCCCCCACCAGTCCGTTTAGTTTAGCATGTTCCATTTTGATTAAGTCTTTAGTTCACTTAATCCTAACAATCCTGACTCAGCCTTAATTGTCTTATTAAAGCCTTGACCTCTCACATTAGACAGGTATTGTTGTGGCTGCCTGTTGCCGGTTGGTTCCGGGCAGTCTTACGCCACAACTCAGTCTAACCTCGGGTCCTTATTGGGCTCCATGTTTAACCTCCCACATTGGATAGGTATTGTTGTGACTACTGGACAGCCGGGCGGTTCCGGGCAGGTTTACATCACAACTCAATCCAACCTCGGGTTAAACACATCGTATGTTCTACATTTACATATTTTGTCTTTCTTCTTTATTTTCTTATATGTAAATATTTGCGGCCCATTATTAAGTTAATGGTGTAAAGGTTACACCAATCAGGGGCCCAACCCATACTTGAATTTGGGCCCTTCTATTTTATATTTTCATTCATTAGTAATTTTAACCCAACGTTATTTTCCCCCGTTTAACACGTCCGTTTATTATATATATGTTGGGCTTAGCCTTTTAAAGCCCAACTTAGCCATGCGAAAAGGGGAGGCTTAAAGCGTGATTACATACACGAAAAAGGGAATGTGAACGCATGAACTTGCAATATGACGTTGGAAATACAAAATAGAAACTGGTGTACTTGCATAGTAGTGACATATACTTTGGTCATAAAGCATAAGTGACATGAATCAAACCATGTAAACTTGTAGTTAAGTTAAGAATATCACTATCAACACATAAGCTTAACTACAACATAAACCTATATTTTTATTCAGGCATAATGTCAAACATAAGCAAATCATGTTCATAAGACTACTACATGTTTACAAAGGTGTCTACTTTTGTGCCTAATACAAAAGTATAGTTAAATTTGTTCACATAACCATGGCATAAATATTTCTAACATGAAATCATGATTTTTACTTTAGTCATGCAAACTTGCAAGAAGGGATTTTGAATCTAACCTAGCTATGTACCACATATGTCATCATATAATTCTTGTAAACAATATAGACTTAATTATGCAAAATATCAATCATAGCCTAGTCATATTCATAAGTTTGCAAATAGGTTTTCTAGTACAAAAGCATGACTTAATACATAGATCATGATGCCAAATTTTCAACATAATTTCATGTGGACTATGATAACCCAAACTTATTCCAATTACTTCACAAAAATGATGTTTGTATAAAAATACACATTATGATGGCATAGTAGCAAAACCCCAAACTTGCATGAGTTTCAATTAAACAACTACATACATGTAGCTTCAACAAGGATTACATAATTTGCGAATATTCCAAACGTATACTTGCATAAAACTACCGCATGTAGTTTTTCATAACTGTATAACATAATTCGAGAATATCCAAACGTATACAATATTCCAAATCGATAAGAATCATAGTAACGCACAAATTATGAATTATTTATCACCACAATCAAGTATACAAACCAACACAGTTATTTGTTCATACCAAAATAATACTCTACTTACTATGGTGTGGCGAATTCTCAAATTTAGGGATTTGAAGATGCGATTTGATTTGATTGAGTTGCTTTATGCCTTAGAATTTGTCTCCTAATCCTCTCTCCAATTGGTGGCTACTCTTAGTCGTTCCTCAGCAACATGGCGGCTTTGTTCTTATTTTTGAATGAATAGATTAGGGTTGAGTCTAGGGTCATTTTTATAGGGGTTATGAACTGATTAGGACCATTGATGTTGCTTGGATTGATCGTAGCCATTCATCCCTAGGAGAGACCAATTAGAGCCTGCCACCTAGCCCTAATGACAAAGCAGACTACAGAAAATCGACCAACATAGAATAGGCCAGCCAGGTTGGGCTGGGTTCGACCTGCCTCTGGACCAGGTCGACATGCCTGTCGACAGCCCTGTCGACCTGGCTAGACCAGGTCGACAGCCCAGTCGACCTGGGTGCCTTAGGCGGGTGTTCTTCCGCCCTGGCCCATTGGGCCCCATTTTGGAATTTAAACTTGATTTTCTGAGATATTTTATTCTGTTTGAATTTTAAACTTAATTCAGAAACTTCCGAAGGCCATATCTTCTTCATACGGACTCCGTTTTTCGAAAACTCGGACTCTATTTCGCGTATTTTCCGAGACGAACGCAATGGCGTATCCTGTTTCCCTTAGTTCTTTGATTTGAAATTAATTATACTTTAATTTGTGAATTTCACAGTTATAGAATTCGCGGGGTGTTACATTCTCCCCCACTTAAAAGGATTTCGTCCCCGAAATCTTCAAGTTAGGAGGAATGTATATCCTAACATCCAATCATCCATCTACTCATCCATTAAACACGAGCATCCATTGTCCTTAAAAGACTTCTAATGCTTCATGATCATATGCGAAGTGTGTGTGTACATGTACTTATCTAATGCAAAATCAGGCGGTCTACTGATTCAGTTAACCTCCTTAATGCGAATTATGTAAGTGCCATGAATCCATTATGTATGCAAATCTTCCTATTCTTGATTCTACATGAGTGCACAATCATTCAATACAAATGCAGCATCCACATGACAACACATTAAAGTTCAACCACATACGAATGCAAACATATATGCATATGCAATATGAAGTGACTGAGCCGATCTAAACCCTAGATTGTGTGTGTATATGCAACCACGAGCAACCACTAGCAATCACTTGCAACCACTTGCAACCATCATCCATAACATGTTTCAATTACATGTTTCCATCCAAAGGGTTTCTACCTAAAAGCTAAGGTCGAGGAAATATACCTAAAAAGATAGATAAAAGCGCAACTTAAGGAAAATGAAAGATCAAGGATGTACCCTCGAATAGAAAAGGGTAGGCAGTGCGTATTCTAGCTTCAGTTTCCCAAGTCGCGTCTCCCTCGGCGTCGCTCCACTGAACTTTGACGAGCTTGACTTCACGGTTGCGTAGCTTCTTCACTTCCGTTCCTAATATGCGGGTTGGAACTTTCCTTATGGTTGCTTCGCGTTCCACTTCGGCCTCTTCGAGGATATTTGGCTCTACCACTTCAGCAGACTCATGTAGACATTTTCGGAGATGTGAAACGTGAAAAACGTCGTGGACTCCAGCCAACTTCTCGGGTAGCTCTAATCTATAGGCCATTTTCCCAATTTTCTCGATGATAGGGAATGGCCCTACGAACCTTGGTGCTAGCTTTCCTGTGGTTCCAAAACGAACAACGTTTCTTAGTGGTGATACCTTGAGAAAAACTCTGTCTCCAACCTCAAATTCAAGGTCGGTCCTACTCTTGTCGGCATAGGACTTTTGTCTGTCTTGGGCCGTCTTCATCCTTCTTCGTATTAAGTCTACTTTCTCTGAAGTCTCTCGGATCATGTCTGGTCCAAGTATGAGCTTATCAGTAGACTCCCACCAACAAGTGGGCGATCGGCACGGTCTTCCATATAAAGCTTCGAAGGGCGCCATTCCGATGGTTGCTTGATAGCTGTTGTTGTAGGCAAATTCCACCAAAGGAAGGTGGTCTTCCCATGTCCCTCCGAAGTCAAGGACGCATAGTCTTAAAAGGTCTTCCAAAACTCTGTTCACTCTCTCTGTTTGGCCGTCGGTTTGGGGATAATAGGCTGTGCTCAAGCATAACTGCGTTCCTACTGCTTCTTGTAGACTCCGCCAAAACTCACTGGTGAAGATGGGGTCTCGGTCACTAACAATGCTAGATGGTATTCCATGGAGTCGAACGATTTCTTTGAGGTAAAGTGATGCTAGGGATGAGGCAGTTCTTTTACTTTTGACAGGTAAAAAGTGGGCGCTCTTAGTAAGCCTATCCACTATTACCCAAATGCTAGTGTTGCCTCTCCTAGACATAGGCAGCCCATCGATGAAGTCCATTGAGATGCTATCCCACTTCCACTGCGGGACCTCCAGAGGATGTAGCAGTCCGCCAGGCTTTTTCTGTTCCGCCTTAACCTGTTGGCACACCATACACTTAGAAACGAACTCTGCCACGTCCTTTTTCATGCCGTTCCAGAAGAAAGTCCTTTTTATGTCTTTGTACATTTTATCTCCGCCTGGGTGTATCGTCATCTTGGAGTGATGTGCTTCCTCGAGAACCTTCTTTATTAAATCCTTTGTCTGTGGGACGCATAGTCTTCCGTCTCGCCTTAGCAAACCCTTATCGTCGATGGAGTATCTGTTGAGGTGACTTGAAGTCTCACCCCTAATTAGCCTATCAATTGTTTCCACAAGCTGAGGGTCTTCGCGTTGTGCTGTCCCTACTGAATCCACTAAAGTTGGGTGCACTTCGAGAGATGCTAGCAAGCCTGGTACGAAATCGGAGGAAGGCCTAAAGTCGAAGCTGGCTATAAACTCTAGGCTTTGTCTTTCAACAAACAACGGGCTTAGGGTCAATTTCTTTCGGCTCAACGCGTCTGCCACTACGTTGCCTTTGCCCGGAGTGTAGGAGATTTCGAAATCGTACAAGGCAAGAAACTCCATCCATCTTTGTTGCCTCAAGTTAAGATCCTTCTGCGAGAAAAGATATTTCAACGATTTATGGTCAGTGTAAAGTTCGAACTTCTCACCTAGGAGATAGTGTCGCCAAGACTTGAGTGCAAAGACGATGGCGGCTAACTCAAGATCGTGGGTTGGGTAGTTCTTTTCATGCACTTTCAACTGCCTCCCGCCATAAGCTACTACCCTTCCTTCTTGCATTAAGACGGCGCCTAGCCCTGTCCCACATGCATCCGTATAAACAGTGAACATCTTGCTCCCATCTGGCAGCGTCAAAACTGGGGCTGTTGTGAGAGCCCTTTTCAGTCGTTGGAAAGCAAACTCGCAATCCAAGTCCCAATTAAACACTAGATTCTTCTTGGTCAATTTCGTGAGCGGAGCTGAGATTTTCGCAAAATTCCTTATGAACTTTCGATAGAAACCCGCTAGTCCTAGAAAGCTTCGGACCTCAGTTGCATTCCTTGGTGTCTTCCAATCCTGTACCGCCACTACCTTCGCAGGGTCCACTGCTAACCCTTGTTTGGATACTATGTGCCCAAGGAACCTCACCTCTTCTCTCCAAAAGTGGCATTTGGAGAATTTGGCTTTTAGTTGATGGACTCGCAAAGTTTCCATGATTGCCCTTAAGTGCTGAGCATGTTCCTCTTCACTCTTTGAGAAGATAAGGATATCATCTACGAAGACCACTACGAATTTGTTGAGGAAATCTCTAAATACCCTACTCATTAGGTCCACGAAGTAAGCAGGTGCATTTGTCAAGCCGAAAGGCATGACAAGCCATTCAAAGAAGCCGTCTGGGGTTCTGAACGCCGTGTTATCGATGCTATCTTCAGCCACCCTTAGCTGATGAAAACCGGTTGCTAAATCGAGTTGGGAGAAAACAGACGCTCCTACAAGGTGGTCAAACAAATCGTCAATTCTAGGGAGAGGGTGCCTATTCTTTTTCGTTAGCTTGTTGAGCTCCCTATAGTCAACACATAGACGGAGTGAACCATCCGCCTTTGTAGCGAACACCACTGGAGCGCCCCATTCTGAAATGCTCCTCCTAATGAACCCCTTCTCTAGAAGCTCTTTAATCTGTTTACTGAGCTCCTTACTTTCTCGTGGAGCCATGTGTCTAACGGGCAACGCAACGGGCTTTGCATTATCTACAAGATATATGCGGAAGTCTATTTCCCGCTTCGGAGGCAAGCCCTTCACCTCTTCGAAGACATCCGGATCTTCCCGGACCACTCTAACTGATTGCAAATTTTCAACAGAGGCATCTAGCGATTCAAGATAACTAAGCATAACCGCATACGAGGGATTACAAGAAATTTCCAAAGTATTACCGAGCTGGGTTAGGAGCCTAACAACCCTTTTCTCACAATCAAGGATGGCCCCATTACTGGATAGCCAATCCATACCCAAAATCAAACCATAACCCGAAAAGCCCAAAACAAAGGCACTACATTGAAATTCTACACTTAGAATAGAAATTTTCAATCCCACACAGATCATAGACAAATGAGCTGGGCCCCCAATTGGGTTTGAAACAATTAAGGGGTCCTCTACCATACTAGTTTTTAGGTGCAGAGATTCTACTAAAGCAGACGAGATAAAGGAGTGTGATGCGCCAGAGTCAAATAAAGTGCGAACGGGGTGATCATAAAGATAAACTACACTTTCTACAGAAGTATTTATACCTCGTTGTTGCAGAGGTGGCGCTTCCAGCACATGAACCTGTGCCCCTGGGGTGGATCCAGCCCTCTGCCCCTGTCCTCGTTTCTTTGGGCAGTCCTTAGCCCTGTGGCCTGTCTCACCGCAAGAAAAGCACCCACCATTCTCCTTGGCCTTCTTTTTCCGGTTTTCCTTAACTAAGTGCCCCACTTTGCCACAGAAATTGCACTTCCTCTTCTCTTTGTTGCCTTTCCCGCCCTTCTTAAAGTCTGTCTTCTTAGGCTGCAAACCTTCTTTCTTCCCTTGAGAGCTTTCTGCCTTTGTCTCCTTCTTGCCCTTATCCTCTTCATTCAGCAATGCCATTTGCACCAATCTTTCATACGTGGCTCCCATGGGTATATGGGTCATGGCCAAACTGTGTAATGGCTCATTCAACCCTTTGACGAAACGGAGAGCCTTCTTGTGCGGGGTGTTGACTAGGTCAAGCCCAAACCTAGCCAGCTCATCGAACTGATTCACATATTCTCTGACTGTCTTGTCCCCTTGTTTAAGAAATAAGAATTTTTCCAACTGCAAACTTCTTTCCGCATATGAGAGAAATTTAGTCTCAAACCTTGCCCTAAAGTCCTCCCATGTCTCCACTGGTCTTTCAGCATTAGTGACTTCCCACCAGTAGGAAGCCTCGCCCCTCAATAGCCACACTGCCAATTGTACTTTTTGTCTATCCTCTACCTCAAAGATGATAAATAGGTCCTCCGTTTCTTTCAGCCAATTTCTAGCTGCCACGAAGGACTCAGTTCCATGGAAATCCCTTCCTCCCATAGCTTTAAAATCTTTACATATCTTAGCAAAAGTGTTTCCCCGTGGAGGAGGTGGAGGAAAAGGTGCCGCTGCAACTGGATGATTTCCGGCAGCTGGGGGAGGAGGAATGGTAGGACCTGGCTGAGTGGCTCTTGCTTTTAAGAACCGTCTAAACCAACCAGGTATTGGCACCCCTTCCGGCAAGTTAAGGTCTTCAGACATGCTGAAACAAAAAGGATAGATTCAAAACGAAGGATAAGAGATAGTACCTATGGCTTTGGGGGGTGGACTTTGCCTTTTTAAAATAAAATAATATTTTTCTTTTAAAAATGCTTCTTTAAATTTCCTTTTTGAAAATAATTTTTCAAAACTTTTTATCTTATCTGGTAAACCTATGCTCTGATACCAAGTGAAACACCCCACCTCCATTAGAGTCACTCTCAAAGGGAATGCCCTAATTTTGGTGGAGGTTTATAAGTATAAGTCACAGATATACAAGACAGATATAAGAACACATATTTGTAAACAGCGGAAAATCAACAAACTTTTATTTCATAAAAGCAAATATGTGCTATAACAACATCACCATAATTGTCTTACATCTTTTCCAAAAAACATAACACTTTCATAATCTGTCTTGATTACATTATTTAAAGAAGCATAAATAAAACATAGATAAACTGCAAAGGCCCCATAGTGGTTGTCCAAAGCCATAGTTCAAGACGAAAAGGACCAAGCAATACATGTCTCCTCTTCAAGGTGGATGTTAAGACCGGTCAAACTGCTGTGTTCCCTCCCTGTGGACCTTGGGGGGGGGGGGGGAAACGGAAGAAAAGAAGACGAAAGAAAAGTAGAGTCAGACATAAAGCCTGAGTAAGTCTAGTACTATTCTGTCTATGAATAAAGAACTGGGTATGATAAGTATAAACAAGAAGTGGGAAAGCACTATAAACTTGGTTAAGTTGTCTAGGGTCGAATATACTATCGTACCCCATGTAAATCTCTGAACCCATATAAACTAGTTCCCAATTGGCACCCCATAAATCAGGGTGATGTGATCCATTCTATGATGATCGGCTCCTACTCGCATAGTTACATGTGTCTTACGGCCCCCGATGTTGTAGTTACCTATGCTGGTCCCACCATGGGGTGCATCAAGTCCCATGGTGGCGGCCCGACACAATCCTAGAGTGCACAGGTATGCTACTGGTGTCCAGTGCCTTATTTTTCTGCGCCGGAGTGTGTGCACGCCCGCACCCCATTAGAACCTACACTGCTACACCACCGCCGTCGATTTGACCTCTTACAATCAGCCCAGTAATCGTGCCCCACCCTGCCTAGTTTCAGGGTATCCTGATACACCTTCTAGGGTTACTGCTGAAAAGGGTCCCCCGGTACTAGGTTTTCTATCTCTAGCCAACATGCTAAGTTGGTTAAGTGTTTTACTAACCTAACCCCCCCACCAGTCCGTTTAGTTTAGCATGTTCCATTTTGATTAAGTCTTTAGTTCACTTAATCCTAACAATCCTGACTCAGCCTTAATTGTCTTATTAAAGCCTTGACCTCTCACATTAGACAGGTATTGTTGTGGCTGCCTGTTGCCGGTTGATTCCGGGCAGTCTTACGCCACAACTCAGTCTAACCTCGGGTCCTTATTGGGCTCCATGTTTAACCTCCCACATTGGATAGGTATTGTTGTGACTACTGGACAGCCGGGCGGTTCCGGGCAGGTTTACATCACAACTCAATCCAACCTCGGGTTAAACACATCGTATGTTCTACATTTACATATTTTGTCTTTCTTCTTTATTTTCTTATATGTAAATATTTGCGGCCCATTATTAAGTTAATGGTGTAAAGGTTACACCAATCAGGGGCCCAACCCATACTTGAATTTGGGCCCTTCTATTTTATATTTTCATTCATTAGTAATTTTAACCCAACGTTATTTTCCCCCGTTTAACACGTCCGTTTATTATATATATGTTGGGCTTAGCCTTTTAAAGCCCAACTTAGCCATGCGAAAAGGGGAGGCTTAAAGCGTGATTACATACACGAAAAAGGGAATGTGAACGCATGAACTTGCAATATGACGTTGGAAATACAAAATAGAAACTGGTGTACTTGCATAGTAGTGACATATACTTTGGTCATAAAGCATAAGTGACATGAATCAAACCATGTAAACTTGTAGTTAAGTTAAGAATATCACTATCGACACATAAGCTTAACTACAACATAAACCTATATTTTTATTCAGGCATAATGTCAAACATAAGCAAATTATGTTCATAAGACTACTACATGTTTACAAAGGTGTCTACTTTTGTGCCTAATACAAAAGTATAGTTAAATTTGTTCACATAACCATGGCATAAATATTTCTAACATGAAATCATGATTTTTACTTTAGTCATGCAAACTTGCAAGAAGGGATTTTGAATCTAACCTAGCTATGTACCACATATGTCATCATATAATTCTTGTAAACAATATAGACTTAATTATGCAAAATATCAATCATAGCCTAGTCATATTCATAAGTTTGCAAATAGGTTTTCTAGTACAAAAGCATGACTTAATACATAGATCATGATGCCAAATTTTCAACATAATTTCATATGGACTATGATAACCCAAACTTATTCCAATTACTTCACAAAAATGATGTTTGTATAAAAATACACATTATGATGGCATAGTAGCAAAACCCCAAACTTGCATGAGTTTCAATTAAACAACTACATACATGTAGGTTCAACAAGGATTACATAATTTGCGAATATTCCAAACGTATACTTGCATAAAACTACCGCATGTAGTTTTTCATAACTGTATAACATCATTCGAGAATATCCAAACGTATACAATATTCCAAATCGATAAGAATCATAGTAACGCACAAATTATGAATTATTTATCACCACAATCAAGTATACAAACCAACACAGTTATTTGTTCATACCAAAATAATACTCTACTTACTATGGTGTGGCAAATTCTCAAATTTAGGGATTTGAAGATGCGATTTGATTTGATTGAGTTGCTTTATGCCTTAGAATTTGTCTCCTAATCCTCTCTCCAATTGGTGGCTACTCTTAGTCGTTCCTCAGCAACATGGCGGCTTTGTTCTTATTTTTGAATGAATAGATTAGGGTTGAGTCTAGGGTCATTTTTATAGGGGTTATGAACTGATTAGGACCATTGATGTTGCTTGGATTGATCGTAGCCATTCATCCCTAGGAGAGACCAATTAGAGCCTGCCACCTAGCCCTAATGACAAAGCAGACTATAGAAAATCGACCAACATAGAATAGGCCAGCCAGGTTGGGCTGGGTTCGACCTGGCTCTGGACCAGGTCGACATGCCTGTCGACAGCCCTGTCGACAGCCCTGTCGACCTGGCTAGACCAGGTCGACAACCCAGTCGACCTGGGTGCCTTAGGCGGGTGTTCTTCCGCCCTGGCCCATTGGGCCCCATTTTGGAATTTAACTTGATTTTCTGAGATATTTTATTCTGTTTGAATTTTAAACTTAATTCAGAAACTTCCGAAGGCCATATCTTCTTCATACGGACTCCGTTTTTCGAAAACTCGGACTCTATTTCGCGTATTTTTCCGAGACGAACGCAATGGCATATTCTGTTTCCCTTAGTTCTTCGATTTGAAATTAATTATACTTTAATTTGTGAATTTCACAGTTATAGAATTCGCGGGGTGTTACAACAGGTGAGACAGTGCATAAGCTGAAAACAAACTAACATAGCAGCAGAAAATCCAAGTACAGCTCATGATCCAAAGCTA
Organism: Allium sativum; assembly: GCA_030737875.1. Classification (NCBI taxonomy): domain Eukaryota; kingdom Viridiplantae; phylum Streptophyta; class Magnoliopsida; order Asparagales; family Amaryllidaceae; genus Allium; species Allium sativum. The sequence continues at coordinate 371,950,816 of CM060925.1, read as the reverse complement.
ACATTATTACAACTTTTCAAACTGCCTCAAAAAGCAAAAGTAAGATAAAGGAGGTACACTACTAATGCCCAAGTAGCGACCACATACGACACAGGGAGAATATCTATATATCATAAGTGGAAGCCTCCTGCTCGCCTCCGAATCAACTACTCGCGCATCACCAGCTAACCTGTCTCTAGTCTGCTCGTGTGAGCACCCAGAGTAATAAGAGGAGACATAAAACTTTGGGTCAGACATAAAGCCTGGTATGAGCGATAAGAATCTAAACAGAACAATAACAGGTAGACTAAAACATACCTGAACCTGGACCTGCAACCAAAGAGTTAGCACTACATACTGTACAACACTCTAAGGTGCCATGTCAAATGGTGTATAGATAACGAGGGTGGGGGTGTGCATGTCACAGTGATGGCAAACAATCAAACATAGCATACATCCTCACAACTCTCACTTAGTGCATAAAGCATACGATATTCACCACTTTGATCACCCAACATACCTTGCTATGATCACTTTGCCCCCATGAAGTCATAAATGGCTTCACTGCACTGATACATAGCCACTAATCCTTCGCTATGTCCACTTTGCCCCATGGAGTCACAATGACCCCATTGCACTGGCTCATAGCCTTACTAATCCTTTTCTATGTCCACTCTGCCCCATGGAGTCACAATGACCCTACTGCACTGGCTCATAGTCCTACTACGCATCACTTTGCCCCATGAAGTCATAAATGGCTTCACTGAACTGATAACGTAGTCTTGCTACCATCACCTTGCCCCTCGAGTCTTAGTGACTCTACTGCACTGATAAGTAGCCCTTCATCCATTTTCAGTGGTGAATCGAAGTTATGAACGTCGACAACTCATTAGCACACGCCCCACAGTAAAGCCCAACTATGAAGTGAACTCGTTGGTTCCCAACTAGATCCTGAGCTCTAACTTCCATTTGGACTACCTTTGCATCTCGGGTTATTGGTCATCACCGGATCGGTTCGGATCCCCTCTTAGTCATCAATTCGGTTCGGATCGGAGTGCTCCTTCTTCTCTGGATCGGATCGGGTCATCCTCACTTCAGCGGATCGGATCGAGTCTCCATGTCCACTTGCAATCATCGGATCGGGTCGGGGTCCTCCAGTTTGCCACAGTTCGGATCGGATTCTTCTAATCACTCGGGTCGGGTCGTAGTCTCCAAGCCTCGCTGTAGCACTTCAGTTCAGTTCGGGGTACCAAGCAGGATCGGGTCGGAGAACACCAGGCGGGTCGGAGCGGACGATGTATGCCACGAGAAGAACGAATAGATCGAAGAATGAAGTATGGGAGCGGATCGGATCCTCCCTCCGTTCCGAACCGGATCGGTCTGTTTTCTGCACTTTTCCCAACAAGCAGTTTTACGCAACTCGACGGCGTTTTCGACTATTCCAACTATTCTAATCAATCACAAAGCATACCATACAGTCATAGAAACATAGGGAATCAATCACAAACATCAAAACAACAAAATGATAGGTTAAAATGGATCAAACTTACCCAAAACCCCATATTTCCCCTTAAGCATGTTTAGGTGAAACTAATGATGTGATTAGCAAAACTTAACCAAATTAACCCAAATTCATATCAGAGGTCTAAAACATCATTTCGAATTTTATAAATATTTTTCCAGAATTTCATCATGTTTAAATTCGCTAATTAACACTAATTACCCTTAATTAGCCATAATTAGTGAGGAACTATGCAAATCACTCACCTTAGCCACAAATAAACTAAGATCTGAAATAAATCTTGGATTTGATGCAAATCCCAATGCTAAACAGCAGCTCTAACGTTGATTTGGTGTAGATCTCCCTTGATTTGATGTTGCTAAGCTTAATCCTTGATTAGAAGATGATTTGGAGGTGATTTAGAGGTTGGAGGCCATTTTTAGTGTTTCTTGGAGATAAGTGGAGGCTAGAAAACTGAAATGGAATGATTCTCCAACTCCTTTCAGCCTCTCCATAACCCTAATCCCGAAATGGGTTATGGGCCCATTCACTAATCACCCTATTTGGCCCGGTTAAGCAGTTTTTCACCTTCCAAACCTTATTTCAGCCATATCTCCCAAAAGGTAAGTCCGTTTCTTACACGTGACCACTCTACGGAAAGGTAAACCATCAAACGAATCTAATGGAAGTGGTTTCAGGTCAAAATTCCTTTCTAGTCAAAAGTTATGTCCAAAACAAGATCAGCTAGGGGCAAAACGGTCATTTAAAAATCGACAAAAATCATGAACATGGGAATGAGTCAAATGGTTGTTTCCCAAAGTTACATGACCATATGACTTCATATGGGAAAGAAATAAATATTCTACGATCCTCCGATGCATAGAATGCGGGTTGTTACAATAAAGAGTATGGCGATAAATGGAGTTTGAATTTCACCAAACACCATATAAAAGAGGAATATTCACAAATGAAATATAGATGATGGTCGGTTTCAACTTCCAATCACACAATAAACATAATTTGTCTGTTGTAATACCAAAACGAGTTAACGTTTCTCTTGTGTTAAGGCGATCAGACGCTGCTAAGTAAGAAATAAATGCCATTCTATGACTATTTTTGTTATGTCATATAATTGAGTAGATAGGTCTAACAAGCCCTCTTTCCCTAATTTGATCCCATGCTTAAATTCCTTAGCATCACACCATTGATAGTAATCTGCTAGGTAGGTGGAAACAATTGAAATTCCGTGAATTTCATCAGCTACTCCGCAAGTTGCAGGATGCAAAGATGGCTGCAATGTATTAGAAAGAATAATAATATGTACTGTTTCTCTATCATTCCCTATGGCTTGGAACATGTTAATGCTGAGAAAGTCTACAAGGCATTTACAATTAATCCAAGGTTCAAACCATAAAGATGTTTGTTGTCCATCTGCATTAACTTTATTCATATACTACTTTCCCTCTGTTCTTAGTTTTAACATGCTTTTCGAGGGAGTAAATGCATTGTTATCCACTGCCATTGACCAAAAGAATTTGGCATGGCAATACCTCTTTTTCATCCATGCAGACCATAGGTTGTTCTTCGTATGAAAGTTCCAAAGAAGCTTTATATAACAAACATTTTTAAGATCTAAGAAAAGCCGAAGGCCAATCCCTCCCTTGTGTTTTGGTTTGCATAAAGAGTTCCAAGAAACTTATGTTGAAATTATCCCCCGAAAAACTCAGAGCATATAGATTGGATTATATCTAAAGTGTAATCTAGGATTTGACAAACCACCAACCAGTAAAGGACAATTGGAGTGATTACCAAGTCAATAAGTTCATCTCTCCCTGTATAACTGAGGTATGTAGCCTTCCATCCATGAATTTTCAAATGGATTCGATGAATCAACGCCTGGCATAATGAATAATGTAAATAACTTGATGAAAGTTGTACGCCAAGATATTTAATTGGCAGCGCTCCTTCTTCAAATCCCAAAATCCCTTTGATAACATCAAAATTAGAAGCAGACCGGCTGAAAAAAGTCTTGGTTTTTTCATCATTCACTGTTCGGCCAATATAAATATGTAGCTTATGAAAAATTCCTTTCAAAGTCATAGCAGAAGATATAATAGCACGATTAAATATGAGGAGATCATCAGCGTAGAGTAAATGTGTTATCAAGGGATCAAAGCTGAATATAGGATGAAAAACTTTAAGTTCAGTAGCTTCCGGCATTAAATATGAAAAGAATTGCATATCTATAATGAAGAGGTAAGGATACAATTATGATCTTATCGACATCCAATTTTGGCAGCTTAACAAATCTAAACTACAGACCTATGCAAGAACAGTAAATGAAAACTAAATTATTGATTAGGGTTATTCCTGTCGCCACAATTCCATGGATGATCAGATATGTAACACCCCATGTCCATTAATGTCACTCACAAAGGGAATGCACCAATGCCCATAAAGCGTTATTGTTGTATAGAACAGATAAATTACAAGAATAAATAAATAAAACAACAAAGAGGAAGATAAAACTTATTTCATTGCATCATAACTCAAAACAAGTTACATAAGTAGTTTCCAAAACCGTTACAACTGGATCAATAATCTTTTCCAAAAACTTCAAAGTACATAAAGAAGCAAATACTTAAATAACATAAATGCAGAAATCCCCACTGAGCATAAGCAAAGCCATAAAGATGAGAGAGTCCAAAGCGATACATCTACTCTCTTCAAGCAACTGAAAGAAATCGGCAACAAGCTGTAGTATTCCTTCCTTGCGGACCTGGGAGGGGGGAGGAAAGAAAAGAGGTGGATAGAAAACAGGTCAAGCATAAAGTCTGGCGAGTCCAGTAATTTGAACAAATAATAGGTAAGGAAAATGATCAAGACATAAATAGGCATCATGATATGGCTGTAACATAGATAAGGTAGATAAAAAGAATGGGCAAGATGATTCCGTTCCTAAGTACTAAGAAAACCCTACACCTCGGATAAGCGAACAACCCTCCAAGTACTAACCCCGAAGACCGAAGTCAACATCAGACTAGCACCAAAGGACTATCCAACTCAACCAACATGTATTTCGTTACACCGCACTTTTGCTTTGTTACACCACATTACTTAATTACACCGCACATCTACTAGTCTCTATTTACTAAAGGTTGATCCTTTCCCACTAACTGTACTCACATGACAAACTTGGTAGTTACTTGTACCTAGCTGCTATCATAGGTGTCGGCTTGCTCCTATCACCGCTAAGGTACCCTTACCCTACCCATTCGATCGGCTCCCCAAACCCCGTAGGCACCGGTGTTGGCCCCACAGTGGGGTGTATTACTCCCCAAAGTGGAAACCCCGATACCAACATAAAATGCACGGTCATACCTACACGATGCAACAACGTCTTACCTACCAGCCCACACCAATGCACGCACATGAACCCGTTGGACTTGCGTTTCCACCGCTATTCACATTTTGACCTCTTACATTCAAGTCCAGTAAGTATGCCCCGACCCCGGCCTGGTACCGGGTCCAATTAGATACTCAAACGGGATACTGGTTGAAACGGGTCCCCATCCGACACAAGCCTCCCACTTATGCTTGGTCGCCACTAGATTTTTCTCCCACTTAACCATTTTAATTTAAATGTCCATGTCTTACGCATGCTACAGTTAAGTCCATACTTACATTTCATAATTTACATGTCTTATCTTATTCCGGTTAAGTCCATATTTACATGTCATAATTTACATGTCACCCCACTTAACCCTATAACCATACCCATGTCTTATTATGGTTAGTATTCCTTAATTCATTCCTTATGAAGAACGGTGCATGACCTCCCACATTAGATCGAACACTTTGTGGCCGTTGGATTTGCCGGGCAGTTCCGGGCAGTCTTACGCCACAAACCGGGTCTAACCTCGTGTCATTAACCGTTACGCCTACAATTCATTTCTTCATGTATATCCAATTAAACATGTAATCATGTTTATAATGTTGCCTATTCCAAATTGCCACTAATTACATATTAATTAGCCTCAATTACAAATTTACAATTATAGGCAATTTCGTCAATTCCATGTAATTCATATCCAAATATGCCAATTTCTCATATTATCCAATTATCCAAAATATCGAATAATATCCAATTTTCCATATTTCACATATTCCCATCATTCCCACGTATTCGCATTCGCACGTATTTTTAACATAGGCTCCAAGGTAGCCTAGATCCAAAAATAAAAGGAATAGGGATAAGAAGAGAGAATCAAATCACAGAAAATTGGAATTAACACAACATCATGAAATAAATGGGCATGTAAACCGGCATAGAGGCATAATGACAGATTCAACATTAATAAACTGATAAAAGGTATGAATTTTACATAGAAACATAGGCATATGATGACATGAATCAAAAAGGTGAAGACTTGGATGAGATTTAAATTACATACATACATATGAATCCTCTTTACAACTTCATCATGTTACTTTTAATCCCATTATATTGTGAAAATCACTGTACTTACCTTTCGTGGTTAAAGAATAGAATTATGCACTGAAATTGGTGTAGAAACGTTACGATTTTGCTGATTTATCTTCTTGAACTGTTGTAGAAGCTCTAATCTTTAATTTGATTTGAAGTTGAACACTTGAGATTTGATTTAGAGGCAGCGGTTAGGGTTTAAGAGAGAATTTGACAGCATAATGGTGTCATAGATAATATTTATGAATTAGGGTTGGGTCTTAGGGCATATATATAGGTGTAGGAAGTTATTTAGGCCTTAAGATTAACCCTTGAACTGATCTGGACCCCTCAGAAGCCATATCAGCACTTAGGCCGAATCGGGCCACGGGTTGGCAGCCAAACACCTTGGATTGACCTCGAGTCGACCCAGCGGGGCTTGGGTCAACTCCAAAAATGGTGCGGTTCGGCTATTCCCCCTCTCGATTCGCTGTTTTGAATTTTTTTTTTTTTTGAATATTTATTTATTTAATTTTTATATATATCTATATATATATTTCTCTCATATGCATACAAATTTCATGGCCTAATAACTTCTTCATAATTAACCATTTTCACACTAAACCACTTTTTGAACTGCATTCACACTAAGCCACTTTTTAGCCATTCCCCTAAAACAAAAATATGGCGCTGGCGGGGATCGAACTCTGAACCTCTTGTATACAAGTCACATGTTCTAACCAAATGAGCTACTAAGTCTTTTGCTTACAAACCTTAAAACAATGCTAAACATCATTCTTTTCTCATTCCTCTTTTTCAAATAAATTATTCTTTAATTTGTTATTTTAATATTCTCAGAAAATACGGGGTGTTACATTATCCCCTACTTAAAGGATTTCGTCCTCGAAATCTCTAAGTCAAGAAGAACGTATCCTACCATCCAATCATCCATCTACTCAACCATCAACCACTAGCAACCATGATCCTTAAAAGATTTCTAATGCTTTTCATGTACATATGCATAGTGTGTGTATATGTCCGTATAATAATGCAAAATCAGGTGGTCCACTGATTCAGTCGACCTCCTTAATGCAAATAATGATAGTGCCATCTATCCATCATGTATGCAAAGAACCCTATACATCTCATTACTACATGTGTGCACAACCATTCATTTAAATGCAACATCCATATGATACACACATTCAATGTACACTCATTTTACTAAATACATCCATTTACATGCAATATGAAAGTGACTGAGCCGATCTAGTGCCTAAAGTGTGTGTATATGCATCCACGAGCAACCACTAGCAAATACTTGCATCCATATGCATCCACCATACATAACATATCTCAAACACATGTTTCAACCATAGGACTACCTTATTTAAAGGTCAAAGATACTAGCGAGAGGACATACTAAAGATAGAACAAGTACAAGCTAAGCGATAAAGGAGAAATTAAAAGACATACCCTCGAAAAGAAAAGGGTACAATGAACGCATCTTCTCTTCCGTCTCCCAAGTAGCGTCGCTCTCATCATCTCCCCATTGCACTTTGACTAGCTTGACCTCTCGATTCCTCAACTTCTTAATCTCCGACCCAAGAATGCACGTAGGAGCTCGTCGAATCGTCGCATCACACTCTATTTCCACCTCTTTAAGCAAGTTCTTCCAAAACTCGCTAGTAAAGATAGGATCGCGATCGCTCACTATGCTAGAAGGAACACCGTGCAAACGAACTATCTCTCAAATGTATATGGAGGCTAACCATGGAGCAGTCCTCTTACTCTTCACAGGAATGAAATGGGCGCTCTTAGTAAGTCTGTTTACCACGACCCAAATCCCCGTATTACCCTTCCTTGATCTTGGTAACCCATCAACAAAGTCCATCGAGATACTCTCCCACTTCCATTGTGGGACCTCCAAAGGGTGAAGCAACCCACCGGGCTTCTTTTGCTCTGCTTTTACTTGTTGGCACACCAAGCATCTAGTGACAGACTCGGCCACATATCTCTTCATACCGACCTAAAAGTAAACTCGTTTCACGTCCATGTACATCTTGTCTCCACCGGGATAAATGGTCATCTTCGAGCGATGTGCATCATCAAGAATGGTCTTCCTCAAGTTTTCGTCCCGTGGTACACAAAGTCAACCGTCCCTACGTAACCAACCCTTATCATCTAGGGTATACCTACTGAGATGGCTCGATGACTCCCCCCTCATGCGCTTCTCTGCTAACTCAACCAATTGTGGGTCGTCTCGCTGTGCCTCACCAATTCGTCCCAAAAGCATAGGTCTGACCTCTAAGGATGCTAGTAAATCGGGTACAAAGTCAATGGAAGGTCTAAAGTCAAACGTAGAGATGAACTCTAAGCTTCGCCGCTTAACAAACAACGGACTCAAGGACAACCTCTTCCTACTTAAGGCATCCGCAACCACGTTACCCTTGGCCGGGGTATATGTTATCTCGAAATCGTAGGACGCTAAGAATTCCATCCACCACGAATTTATTAAGGTACTCCCTAAACACCCTACTCATCAAGTCAACAAAGTATGCAGGAGCGTTTGTCAAACCGAAGGGCATCACACGCCACTCATAGAAACCATCCGGAGTCCTAAAGGCAGTCTTGTCTATGATATCCTCAGCCACTCTCAACTGATGGAATCCAGTGGCTAAGTCCAACTACGAAAACACTAAGGCGCCAACTAACTGATCGAAGAGATCGTCAATCCTTGGCAGTGGGTTCCTATTCTTCTTAGTAAGCTTATTAAGTTCTCTATAGTCCACACAAAGTCTAAGGGACCCATCCTCCTTCGTGGCAAATACTACTGGAGCACCCCACTCCGACATACTACATCTTATGAACCCCTTCTCAAGCAACTCCCCTACTTGTTTATTGAGTTCCCTCCTCTCATGAGGAGCCATGTGGCGTACTAGCAGAGATACTGGTTTTGCATTGTCTACAAGATAAATACGAAAGTCTATCTCACGTTTTAGGGGTAGACCCCTCACCTCATCGAAGACATCAACATATTCATGGACTATACGAATAGAATGTAAATCATCATTGGATGCATCAAGTGACTCAAGATAACTAAGCATCATCGATCCTCTAGGGTCATAAGAAATATTAAGGGTCTTTCCACTACGAGTCAACAATTTTACTACCCTTCGTTCACAATCTAGGATGGCACCACATCTGGCTAGCCAATCGATCCCTAGAATTAACCCATAGCCCATGAAACCAAGCACAAAAGCATTACATTCAAAACCAACGCCTAAGATAGACAATCTCAAATCCCTACAAACCATGGATAAATGAGCCGACCCACCAATAGGATTTGAGACTACAATGGGATCCACAGCGAGACTAGTATTTAAGTGCAGTGTTTCAACTAATGATGTAGAGATAAACGAATGTGATGCGCCAGAATCGAATAAAGTACGGACAGGAAAATCAAGCAAGAAAAACAAACTTTAGATAGAAATTTTTCTACCTTCTTCCTGCCCCGGAGCCATGAGAGTGTGAACCTGCCCTCCCGAAGTATAACTTGCCCTCTGCCCTTGCTTCTTTGGACAGTCCTTCACAGCATGACCCGCATCACCACAATGATAACAAGCGAACTTCTTCTTCTTCCTACAGTCTTTCTTCAAATGGCCGGGTATCCCACAGATGTGAAACTTCCTCTTTTCTTTACTACCATTCTTTTGTTGTTGGGCTTTCTTTGGATCCTCCTTGTTATCTTGCGGCCTAAAAGTACTTACACCCTTCTCTTCTTCATGCATGTACGCCATATCAATAAGCTTTTCATACGTAGCCCCCATTGGAATGTGGGATATAGCCAAACTGTGAAGCGGTTCATTTAGGCCCTTTGCAAACCTCAAGGCCTTCTTGTGAGGCGTATTCACCAACTCTAGCCCAAATCTTACCAACTTATTAAATTCGGTCACATACTCCTTCATGGTCAAGTTTTTCTGCTTCAATGTCAAGAACCTCTCCATGTACATACTCTCCTCAGCTTGAGAAAGGAATTTCAACTCAAACCTTCCCCTAAAATCTGCCCACGTCTCTACAGCATGCTCTCCATTAGTAACCTCCCACCAAAACGAAGCTTCGTCCTTCATCAACCAAGAAACCAACTGGACCTTCCTACAATCATCCAAATCGAAAATGCCAAACAGATGCTCCACATCTTTCAACCAATTTCTAGTTTCAACGAACGTTTCAGACCCACTAAAAGGTTTTCCACCCATCGAACGAAAGTCTTTACATATCTTGGAGAAAGCATCTCCACGCAGAGGAATGACTGGAGTTGGTGGAGGAGGAGGAGGAACGTCGGCCGGACCCACGGCAGCGGCCCTAGCCTCGAGATATTGACGAAACCAACCGGGTACATGAACACCCTCTGGTATTTCAGATGCTCCAGACATGGTAAAAAGAAAAAGAAAGAGTTTCAAAACAAGGGAAGCGAAAGAGAAATGTATGGCTTGCGGGGATTATGCTCTTTAAAGTAAACTTTCCTTGAAAATTGCTTCTTTAAAACAAGTTTTTGAAAATACTTTCTAGGAAAATAATACTTTTGAAAACACTTTTCAAAATTTTTTATCTATTCTTGTAACCATAGCTCCGATACCACGTGTAACGCCCCATTTCCATTAATGTCACTCACAAAGGGAATGCATCAATGTCCATGAAGTGTTATTGTTGTATAGAACAGATTACAAGAATAAATAAATAAAACAAAACAGTGGAAGATAAAACTTATTTCATTGCATCATAACTCAAAACAAGCTTACATAAGTAGTTTCCAAAACCATTACAATAGGATAAATAGTCTTTTCCAAAAACTTCAAAGTACATAAAGAAGCAAATACTTAAATAACATAAATGCATAAATCCCTACTGAGCATAAGCAAAGCCATAAAGATGAGAGAGTTCAAAGCGATACATCTACTCTCTTCAAGCAACTGAAAGAAATCGGCACTAAGCTGTAGTATTCCTTCCTTGCGGACCTTGGGGGGGGGGGGGAGGAAAGAAAAGAGGTGGAAAGAAAACAGGTCAGACATAAAGTCTGGCGAGTCCAGTAATTTTAACAAATAATAGGTTAGGTAAATGATCAAGACATAAATAGGCATCATGATATGGTTGTAACATAGATAAGGTATATAAAAAGGATGGACAAGATGATTCCGTTCCTAAGTACTAAGACAACCTTACACCTTGGCTAAGCGAACAACCCTCCAAGTACTAACCCCGAAGACCGAAGTCAACATCAGACTAGCAACCAAAGGATATCCAACTCAACCAACATGTATTTCGTTACACCGCACTTTTGCAAAGTTACACCACATTACTTAATTACACCGCACCTCTACTAGTCTCTATTTACTAAAGGTTGATCCCTTCCCACTAACTGTACCCACATGACAAACTTGGTAGTTACTTGTACCTAGCTACTATCGTAGGTGCCGGCTTGCTCCTATCGCCGCTAAGGTACCCTTACCCTACCCATTCGATCGGCTCCCTAAACCCCGTAGGAACCCGTGCTGGCCCCACAGTGGGGTGTATCACTCCCCAAAGTGGCAACCCCGATACCAACATAAAATGCACGGCCATACCTACACGATGCAACAACGTCTTACCTACCATCCCGCACCCATGCACACACATGAACACGTTGGACTTGCGTTTCCACCACTATTCATGTTTTGACCTCTTACATTCAAGTCCATTAAGCGTGCCCCAACCCCGGCCTAGTACTAGGCCCAATTAGATACTTAAACGGGTTACTGGTTGAAACGGGTCCCCATCCGACACAAGCCTCCCACCTACGCTTGGTCCCCACTAGGTTTTTCTCCCACTTAACCATTTTAATTTAAATGTCCATGTCTTACACATGCTACAGTTAAGTCCATATTTACATGTCATAATTTACATGTCTTATCTTATTCCGGTTAAGTCCATATTTACATGTCATAATTTACATGTCACCCTACTTAACCCTCTAACCATACCCATGTCTTATTATGGTTAATATTCCTTAATTCATTCCTTATGACGAACGGTGCATGACCTCCCACATTAGATCGAACACTTTGTGGCCACTGGATTTGCCGGGTGGTTCCGGGCAGTCTTACGCCACAAACCGGGTCTAACCTCGTGTCAAAGGTTTATTAATAATCGTATTTCACCCATATCCAATTTTCATGTCATGTATATCTAATTAAACATGTAATCATGTTTATAATATTGCCTATTCCAAATTATCACTAATTACATATTAATTAGCCTCAATTACAAATTTACAGTTATAGGCAATTTCATCAATTCCATGTAATTTATACCCAAATATGTCAATTTCACATATTATCCTATTATCCAGAATATCCAATAATATCCAATTTTCCATATTTCACATATTCCTATAGTTCCCACGTATTCGCATTAGCGCATATTTTTAACATAGACTCGAAGGTAGCCTAGATCCAAAAATAAAAGGAATAGGGATAAGAAGAGAGAATCAAATCACAGAAAATTGGAATTAACACAACATCATGAAATAAAAGGGCATGTAAACTGGCATAGAGGCATAATGACAGATTCAACTTGAATAAACTGATAAAAGGTATGAACTTTTCATAGAAACATAGGCATATGATGACATGAATCAAAAAGGTGAAGACTTGGATGAGATTTAAATTACATACATACATATGAATCCTCTTTACAACTTCATCATGTTACTTTTAATCCCATTATATTGTGAAAATCACCGTACTCACCTTTCGTGGTTAAAGAATAGAATTTTGCACTGAAATTGGTGTAGAAACATTGCGGTGTTGCTGATTTATCTTCTTGAATTGTTGTAGAAGCTCTAATCTTTAATTTGAGTTGAAGTTGAACACTTGAGATTTGATTTAGAGGCGGCGGCTAGGGTTTAAGAGAGACTTTGACAGCATAATGGTGTCATAGATAATATTTATGAATTAAGGTTAGGTCTTAGGGTGTATATATAGGCGTAGGAAGTTATTTAGGCCTTAGGATAAACCCTCGAACTGATCTGGACCACTCAGATGCCATATCAGCCCTTAGGGTGAATCGGGCCACGGGTTGGCAGGCAAACACCCTGGATTGATCTCTAGTCGACCCAGCAGAGCTTGGGTCGACTCCAAAAATGGTGTGGTTCAGCTATTCTCCCTCCTGATTCGCTGTTTTGAATTTTTTTGAATATTTATTTATTTAATTTTTATATATATCTATATATATTTCTCTCATATGCATACAAACTTCATGGCTTAATAACTTCTTCATAATTAACCATTTTCACACTAAACCACTTTTTGAACTGCGTTCACACTAAGCCACTTTTTAGCCATTCCACTAAAACAAAAATATGGCGCTTTCGAGGATCGAACTATGTACCGCTTGTATACAAGTCACATGTTCTAACCAAATGAGCTACTAAGTCTTTTGCTTACAAACCTTAGAACAATGCTAAACATCATTCTTTTCTCATTCCTCTTTTCATATAAATTATTCTTTAATTTGTTATTTTAATATTCTCAGAAAATACGGGGTGTTACAAGATCAATTTCTGAATTTGTAAGTACCTATGAGATTTAAAGCCATTGATTCAAATCGAGCCCTCCAAATGTCGAGTCTCTATAGAAGTCCACCACATCCACTTTCTTTTTATGTGTGTGTGTGTGTATATAAATCTTTTCCTATTTGTAGAATACCACATATCCAACTTGGACTCTTCAATGGACCTAGATTTTAACATTCTACAAAAAACCCTGGTGGATTGGAGTATGGGTTGTTATATAAATCTTGCATAATGTTCACCGTCGAACCATTCATTTATGGGTATAGTTATTGGATTGAATAACTGTTGCAGGGTAGATGGAGGCGGAGCAGTTACAGAAAAGTTCAGGGCCAATTAACAAAGATAAGGAGTTGAGAGTTAGGATTGTTGTGCTGGAAGACGTGACCGACCTCTCTCTATTGAGATGACATTGTCATTATATAAGCACATTGTTGTGCACCTGCAACAACACGATATGTTTCGTTCGTCAGCCAATGAAAATCAGGTGTGATAGATATGGTTTTTTTTGTGTTTTTGTATTATTTTATTATATATTTATATGTGTGTGTGTATGTGGGTGTGAAAGCCCTCTCCTCCAGAATAGGGTGCAAGCATAAGAGTTGGCACACACATCCTTATAACAAAAGGAATCACTAATGTTACATGCCTACATCAAATACCTACTTTTACAACTAACTACTACGAAAACGAAAGCAAGGATTATAACGTAAAATTCAGCAACCAAATCACATCAAACAAAGTAACAATACAAGTGCTTCCAACTTCCAAAGCAAGAACTACTTAAACATGTATTAGTGTCTCGTAAACTCCATATAAGCACATGCTTCTTATTTCCACACAAGCCAAATATCATATTACACCTATCAGTACTACCACCAACATGTTTGGATTGAATCCTTATTCTAATATTATAAATCTCTGCATATACAGAAACTTCCTAGAAAATATCATAAAAAGCAACAAATCCAAACACCCATCATGCAAAATTCTTCACCTACTCCACTTTCTTCTCCTCCTCTTCCTTTGCCACCATTTTTTCCTCACTAATAGTGGGCACCACATTAGGAAACTCTAAATAATAGTATACAAATTTTCTTTAAATATATTGAGCTACTCATAGATAGATTCTAAATTTTTTTAGCTTGGTACAGTTAATGGTTGGGTCGGTATAGTGTTATAATCTAAATCAGTAAAAAGACAAAGTAATTTAGAAATTCAGTCACTCCTTGCACATATGGTTTATATGCTACATGGATATTTTAACATTCGAATATCAAATGGAAAGTGTCCTTTATAAGAAACTTAATGGAAAAAAAGGAAAAAGCCAGCCTTGCTACTGTCATTTTCAAAAGAAATCAAAATTAATCTCCAATGATTGTACTTTATTTTACTAATTTTTTTTTTGATAGTTTGCCTTAATCAGTACTACCCTATTTTCATCTTATTTTTTCATATATTGCAGAGATACAAACCATGTTTACCATTTGAAATCAATTATGCATACATACATACTTTTCCTCGATTGATGTTGCCATTTTTAGAAAAATTAATTGACTACCATTTCAAATATTCTTTTTTTTAATGTTATGAAGAATATAATTAATAATATATTTGTCCTAGTATCATTTTTGTTTAGTAATTGTTCTACCTTCCTTTACTCACAACTAAACTTATGCAGCTGATAAAAAAACCATTTCAAGTAGTTTGATTGTCTAAGGTTCTAAGCATTGTTAACGGTAAGCATTATTCATTCATGTTTCTTGACTTTTAACTTATAACATATGTATTCAAAAAGAGGTAGATAATAGAATGACTCGAACTTCTATTCAAGATTTGAACACTTAAGCAAACAAATGAACAATTATGACTAGTGAATTAAAGGAAAAAAACATGCATGGCCCAACAAACACCATCTCCAAGCAATAGGCAAAACGGTGTATAATGTTACAACGTTTATACTAAAATATCAAGATAGCAAGAGAATTTTTTAAAATGACTTTCATTCTTCATCCAATATTAAAAAATGTTACGATAATAGCTAGTAATACAAATTTCAGTTTAAATTTTCATATTAATAGTATGTTAAAAATAAGAAGAACCTGTAAACAAAAGAAGAAGAAAAAACAGCGCAAAAGAAATATCTTGTCCAGAAAGGCAAAAAAGACTATGAACATTATTGAAGAGGTTTTATGTGAAAATTACTGTAGGTTTTATGTAGAGAAACGACAATATGTTGGAAAAACCTTGCATTTGGGGTAAAGTAATTGTAAATAAGGTTGGACTAACACATTAATGAAAATGTGATATGGTGCGCGTATAAAAGGTATGGAAGTAGCTAGATATGACAATATATGAAGCTTATTAAAACATAAAGGAAATTCATTAATGTAAATAAATTGAGTATTAACTTCGCCAAATTAGAAAACAAACTTCACCCTAAGCAAGCAAAAAACTGATGTAGACACTATGGTTCAATTTAAATGCATACAAATAATATTACTTTAGAAGAAAAAGGAAACAACAGATTGCATATCAATACCAATAAGCAAAATTAGATTATGCAATGTTCTACACATGAATTATAACTTGAATTATAACTGATACAATTAATTAGCAGACTTACTGATTTTGATCCCGTTATAAACTAAAACTGAATTAAAATTAATAGGTTGAGCATAATTTCAAATAGGGGATGCGAATAGAAATTAAGTATTAAGGAAAATGCAAATATGAATACCTGATATAAATCTTATTTAAGGCATTGCCTAGTACTTAATTATTCCAACTTTTATTATTCACCCTCCTATACATCCAAATAAAAATATTTGGTGACTAAACTAATTTATTGTGATTATAGAATGATCAAACAAATTAAATGTAGTAAACTAATTGAAGATATTTGCACGAAGGTCAAAATCTTAAAGGCTCTCTTTGCATAAAAACTTGGTCAAATCTTATGATGCATGTGAGGATGCTGTAAATATCTACATAATTATGGAGTATGTGTTCATCTTTATAGTCACTACCATCCATTCATCTGGCATTCTTTCTATTACTATGATGTCCATATAATAGCTTCTCCTCATCCAGTACTTCTTTTAAGTGCAAAATAACAAGAGTTTCATTACATATCCCCTACTGGATGAATAAAATTCAGAGTTTATAAAATTAAGTTTAAAACATCTGTTTTAATATGAATTATAAACTATTTACATCTTTTAACATAACAGGACGGAAGTCTTGGATCACGTAGTTGGATTAAGAAAAACCAATATAGTCGGTTTGAAAATGGGCCTTTTAGAATACGTGCATATATATAAACACACATATATAGGTATGCGCGAGCACACACACATGTAAAAGAACAAATCATGCGCAGATATAAATTAATAATATTCCATATATACACCAACCTAATAGCTTTACTGAAGTGGGGGAAGGGGAAATCCAAAAGGGCATTGTTATTGAAACTCCAAATATTGTTAAGGAGGGACCATTTTTTTTATAAAAAAAAAATTGTGAAGGGCGTACAAGTGAGGGAAGTAGCCCCTCAACAAATGAACGTAATTTTTCTTTATTAACCATTTAGGCTTAATTTCACTCTTCTATTCATTAATCTAATTTTTAATGGTTAACCAACATTATTAGTTGTAGAGAAATCAAACCTAACCAAAAAACATTATCGAAAAAGAAAACAATATGATATTGATATAGGAGAGTGAGCATTATGGAGTTGATCAGAGTGATGAGACGGTAAGATCTAATTTCAGTTTATTAAATCGTATGCACATGTTGTTAGGGTTAGGTTCTAATTTCAGATTATTAATTCGTATGCATATGATATCAACTATTCCCTGACATTATTTGCAATTAAACGATCTAGGTTTTTTTAATTTAAGGGTTTGATGATTTTATAGTGCGTAAGTTTTTAAAAGTAAGGGTAAAAGTGTAAGAAATTAAAAAATAGCTATCTACATTGACCCTCCCTAACAATTTTAAAAAATGAAGTGTCTTTATATTTGGTCTCATTTTAACATAAATTGGAGTGTAAAAAACAAATCTCATCCTTAAATACGTTTTCTAAATCGATAAAGAACTAAAAGAAGAGAACCAAAGCTAATGCCTATAGATTTGAGTAAAAGGGCAGTTGGATCAAAGTTTGAGAGGAAGAAGTGGATTTGAAGGGGGAGAAGTAGATTTGAGGTTGGATGAAGTGTGATATATATCGAGCATGAGAAAAATGAAGTATACGAAGAAATATAAAATCGACATAAAATCCGAGAAGAAAAGGTCGATGAAACGAGTAGGAAGGGATATACTGAAGAAATATAATTTCGGCAAAACAATGGCGAAATGGATGAATTTGACAAAGGCAAAAGGGATTTGCAAAGCTTCGGACGGACGAAAGTCTTATATCGCGTAGTTGAATTATATAGACACACGCGCGTGCGCACAAACACATGTAAAAGAACAAATAATGCGCAGATATAAAATTAATAATATTCCACATATACACCAACCTACCACCTTTACTAAAGTGGGGGAAGGGATAATCCAGACGGGTATTGTTATTGACACTCCAAATATTGTTAAGGGAGGAACAGTTTTTTTTTTTTATTAATTTTTTTGTTAAGGAGAGTACAAATGAGGGAAGTAGCCCCTTAACAAATAAATTTAATTTTTCATTATTAACCATTTAGGCTTACTTTCACTGTTTTGTTCATTAATCTAATTTTTAATGGTTAATCAACACTACTAGTTGTAAAGAAATCAAACCCTAACCAAAAAACATGATTGAGATACAAAATAATATGATATTGACACAAGAGACTGAGCGTTATGTTGGAGTTGATCAGAGTGATGAGATGGCAAGATCTAATTTCTGTTTATTAAACCGTATCACATGTTAAAAGGGTTAAGATCTAATTTCAGACTATTAAATCGTATGCATATGATATCAACTATTCCCTGATGTTATTTGCAGTTAAACGATTTAGTGTTTTTTAATTTTGGGGTTTGATGATTTTACGATGCATAAGTTATTAAAAATAAGGGTAAAAATATAAGAAATTAAAAAAATTAGATATCTACATTGACCTCCCTTAACAATTTAAAAAAAATGAATTGTCTTTAAATTTTGGCCCCCATTAGCATAAATTGAAGTGTAAATAACAAACCTCATTCAGAAATACGCTTGCTAAATCGATAAAAGAAGAACTAAAGGAAGAGAACCGAAGCTAATACCTGTAGATTACAATTTAATTTACTATTTCTGATTATTAAAAAAAATCCAATTTTTTTTTTACTTATATGCAGTTGGCAAATACACATATAATGAATCGGTTTTCAAAATCTTCCTTTAGCCGCCAGGATTCAAAGGAATGCACGATGATCGCTAAAATGAGTAGGAATTATATTACAAATATTAATTTTTTTTGTTAATCACAGGACTGTAAGAGCTAGGTGATGATGGCGGTATAATAGGTGATGATAATAACGGTACAACGTTAATAGAGTTAATGAATAGCGGTATAATAGGTGATGATTCCCTGTGAAGTAGCCCGCTTAGCTCGTCCATTTATTCACTATGCAATATTTTTATTGTAATTTTTATTGAAATTCACAATTTTAATAAATTAATCCACCCTATGAAATAGGATTGTTGACTTTCAATACTATTTAAATTTTAATTAGTTAATCCACCTAAAAAATCATCAAATATATTTCTTCTTCTCACTTCTTTTAATTTCAAGTGTTAGACATATGTTATGATGTCATATTGATTCGAAGAGCTATTCTGTTTTTTTTCATTATTGAAATAAAAATACATTAGCTATTGGGTATCAACCAATGCAAACTTGTAGTACTGTAGAAAGATGTTGTTCAAAGTATCAAATACAAAGTCGTTGTATGTCAAGCTTCCATCAATAGAAGGAGTGTAGCTTCCAGCATAAGCCATGTAAAAGGAGGTTGGAAATTTTACTGAATTATACACTTAACTTAGAACATGAAATTTGGTTATATTTATCCATTAGTATTTTATTTTTTGGATTTTTTTATAGGCATATTTGATTATCTTCCACTATTTTTATATGTTATATAGAGTGTACAATCATTAGTTATGAATGTTGTTTCTAACTATACTTTGAGAAGATTTTTTTCATTATACATTTTGGCCATTAAGGGCATTTACAAGCACATATCATTTTCTGTTCTCTGTCCCCGTGCTAGATGGCTGGTTTTCTTTTTTTCCAAACAAAAACTTGAAAATTTTAAGTTGATCCACTCGTGGATTAACTTAAAATAGTTGTGGATTAACTTGTAAAATAAAAACTATGGATTAACTTATTAAAAGCCTGTATTAGACTAAAAATTACTTATTTTTATATATTAGTATATACTCGGTTGTACTTGCAGAACAAAATTTGAGGAAGCAAATCACGAAATTTAAGCGTAACGGCTAGATTCAGGAATGTGCTACTTAAGTTTGGTTCTTAAACAATGATGGAATGAACAGGTTGACCGAAGGACAATGTAACGACCTGCATTCTACATATTGGGTGATCGTAGAATATTTATTTTATTTTCATACTGAGTCGTATGGTCATGCAACTTTGGGAAACGACTATTGGGGTCATTTCCCATGTTCACGATTTTTGCCAAATATTAAATGACTGTTTTTCCCCTGGCGAATATTGTTTCGCCTATAATTTTTGATTGGTAAGGAGTTTTGACCTGAAACCACTTCCATTGGATTCAGATGATGGTTTTCCATTACATAGAGTGGTCACATTAATCAAGCAGACTTAACATTTCAGAGATATGGCTGAAATAAGGTTTGAAGATGGAAAAATAATCTAATTGGGCTTAATAGGGTGATTAGTGGCTAGGCCTATAACCCATTTAGGGATTAGGGTCGTGGGAGGCCTGAAAGGGGTTGAAGAATCATCTCCTTTCATATCTCTAGCCTCCACAAACATTTCTATAACCTGAGTAATGGCCTTCATCTTCCAAATCTCTCTATAATCACTTTCTAATCATATATTAGCCAAATCTACATCAAATCAAGTCAAATGAGCATTAACTCGGAGATAGAGCTGCTGCTACACATAGGAATCTATGCCAAATCAGTTAGAGTTTTAGAGCTATCATTTATTTGTGGCTAAGGTGAGTGATTTGCAAGCTTTTTCACTAATTATGGCTAATTAAGGGTGATTAGTGGTAATTATACCTCAGGAAAATATGGAAAATATGCATAAATTCTAGAATCATATTTTATGTCATTGATATGAATTTGCGTTAATTTGGATTAAGTTTGCTAATCCCGAAATTTAGGGGAATAAGGGGATTTAGGTATGTTTGATCCTAAATAACATATATAATTGATGTTTTAATGTTTTTGGTTGATTCCATGTGTTGTTACAACTGTTTGGTATGATCTATGATTGCATAGGAAAGTTAGAATGGTCGAAAACGTCGTCGAGAGGCGAAAAATGGTTTGCAGGAATGTGGTGTAGGTTTTAGGTCAAGCGACCGACCAAGCGAGGAGCACGACCGACCCGACCCTGATGGTGCTCGCCCGACTGACCGGACCCTAAAGTATATGACGTTCGACCGACTCGGTAGGGGTGCCCAACTGACCCAATGATGGTGCAATGATGTTCGACCAACACTATATTATGATGTTCGACCGACCCTTATGATGATGTTCGATCACCCTACACTATGACATTCGACCGACCCGAGGATGCAATGTTCGACTGACCCAATGATGGTGCTTGACCGACTTTGAGGATGAGGGTGCTCGACCGACCCATGGAGGATGAACAACCGGCAATGACAGTAAACCCTTCTAAAAAAATCAATTCCAATTTTGACTAAAACCCGAGATGCATAGGAAGTCCAGGTGAGAAGTTATGACTCAGGATCCAAATGGGGACCGACGAGTTAACTTCTAGAGTTGGGCTTGCTGTGGGACGTGTGCAAAAGGGTTATCGATATCTATAACTTTGATTCACTATTGAGATATGGGGTATTGACTATGGTCCAGTGTAGTGGTGTTACAACCCGCAATCTACGCATCGGGGGATCGTAGAATATTTATTTATTTCCCGTATGAAGTCGTATGGTCATGTAACTTTGGGAAACATCCATTAGAGTCATTTCCCATGCTTATGATTTTTGTTGGTTTTTAAATGACCATTTTGCCCCTAGCTGATCTTGTTTTGGCCATAACTTTTGATTGGAAAGGAATTTTGACCTGAAACGACTTCCATTAAATTCGTTTGGTGGTTTACCTTTCCGTAGAGTGGTCATAATAGCCAAACGGACTTACCGTATGGGAGCTAGGGCTGAAAAGAGGTTTGGAGGGTGAAAAACTGCTTAACCGGGCCAAATAGGGTGATTAGTGAGTAGGTCCATAACCCATTCCGGGATTAGGGTTATGGGGAGGTTGAAATGAGATAGAGAATCATTTCACTTCAGTTTTCTAGCCTCCACTTATCTCCAAGGAACCCTAAAAATGGCCTCTAACCTCTAAATCACCTCCAAATCACCTTTCGGTCAAGGATTTGGCTTAGCAACCTCTAATCAAGGAAGATCTACACCAAAGCAACATTGGAGCTGCTGTTTAGCATTGGGATTTGCATCAAATCAGATATTTATTTCAGATCTTAGTCTATTTGTGGCTAAGGTGAGTGATTTGCATAGTTTTACACTAATTATGGCTAGTTAAGGGTAATTAGTGTTAATTAGCGAATTTAAGCATGATAAAATTTGGGAAAAATGTTCATAAATTCTTAAATGATGTTTTAGACCTCTGATATGAATTTGGTTTAATTTGGTTAAGTTTTGCTAATCCTATCATTAGTTTCACCTAAACATGCTTAAGGGGAAATATGGGATTTTTGGTATGTTTGATCCATTTTAACCTATCATATTGATGTTTTGATGTTTGTGGTTGACTATGCATGTTGCTATGACTGTATGAAATGCTTTATGATTGATTTCAATAGTTAGAATGGTCGAAAACGTCGTCGAATGGCGTAAACACTTGCTGGAACAGTTTTAGAAAATAGTGCAAGTTTCAGACCGGATCGGATATGGGGCTCGGATCGGATATGTTGAACTGGGCAAGGGATTCGATCGGATCGGAACCTGACACTCGAGAAAATTGGCAAAAAGGAAGGCCACGTTAACTGAACTGGGATCGGATCGGAGTAAGGAGGAGGGATCGGAGCGGATAGAGGAAGATGGATCAGATTGGAGCACGTGAAGGATGAGGAGGCGGATCGGAGCGGAAGCACGAGCTGGAGGTGAGATGGCACCCGACCCAACCCGACGCGAGGCACCCGACCCGACCCGAGGAGAAACACCCGACCCGAACCGTACCAGAAGAAGACCTGACCCGACTCGATGGAGAATACCCGACCTGAACCGACGGCTTGAAGAGGACCCGACCCGACCCAGTATTTGACCAATGACCCGAGATGCAAAGGTAGTCCAATATGGGAAGTTAGAGCTCAGGATCCAGTTGGGAACCGATGAGTTCACTCCATGGTTGGACTTTGCTGCGGGACGTGTGCTAAGGAGTTGTCGATGTTCATAACTTCGATTCACCAGAATAAATGAATGATGTGCTACTTATCAGTGCAGTAGAGTCATTATGACTCGAGGGGCAAGGTGATGGTAGCAAGACTACGTTATCAGTGCAGTAGAGTCATTACGACTCGAGGGGCAAGGTGATGCGTAGTAAGACTATGAGCCAGCGCAGATGGGGTGAATAACTCCATGGGGCAAGTGGACATAGTAAGGATTGGTAAGGCTATGAGCCAGCGCAGATGGGGTGAATAACTCCATTGGGCAAGTGGACATAGCGAAGGATTAGTGGCTACGTTATCAGTGCAGTGAAGCCATTTATGACTTCATGGGGCAAAGTGATCGTAGCAAGGTATGTCGGGTGATCGAAGTGGTGAATATCGTATACTTTACGCACTGAGTGAGAGATGTGAGGATGGATGCTATGTTTGATTGTTTGCCATCATTATGACATGCACACCTCCCCCACCTCCGTATCTTTACACTGTTTGATATGGCACCTTAGAGTGTTGTACAGTATGTAGTGCTAACTCTTTGGTTGCAGGTCCAGGTTCAGGTATGTTTTAATCTACCTGTTATTGTTCACTTTAGATGCTTATCGCTCATACCAGGCTTTATGTCTGACCCAGAGTTTTATGTCTCCTCTTATTACTCTGGGTGCTCACACGAGAAGACTAGAGACAGGTTAGCTGGTGGTGCGCGAGTAGCTGATTCGGAGGTGGGCAGGAGGCTTCCACGTATGATACACACACACATATATATATATATATATATATATATATATATATATATATATATACCCATTCTCCCTGTGTTGTTGGTGGTCGCTACTTGGGCATTAGTAGTGTAACTCCTTTATCTTACCTTTGCTTTGAGACAGTTTGAAGAGTTGTAATAAGCTGTATTTTGAATTTCCGCTGCTATGATGTTTAGTTCTGATTTTCAGCTTATGCACCGTCTCACCTGTTTTATGTCAAGTATGTTATTATTATATTTTATTCTATGCGCTGTGAGACATTCTACAGGTTCTTTTTTAGCTCATTTCCTTCTTCCCTTTCCTTCTGACGACCCGCTCCATGCTAACTGGACATGTGTACAGCGCACTTTTGGAGTAAATGTCGGTTTGTGCGGCGCGGGCCATCACACTTGGTATCAGAGCTCTAGGTTGCGTAGTTAACCTAGGGAAAGACACAAGGGAGAGATAGTACGTATATGAGAGCGCGTATTTGTGATTGCTTTGGTTTTCAAAAGCTATATATGTATATACTATTAGTAGTATAAGAATGAAGTCGCACTGCACTAGCACCACTATGGTGTCGTTAATCGTTTCCCTTTTTCAGATTGACGATGAGCCGAGACATGAGGGGTGCTGGTAGAGGGACCAACTAGGGGAATGCCGCTGACATGAGGGAAATGTTTACTAACCTCATGAGAGACATGCTTAGAGAAGTGCAAGGGGCAGTTCCCAATCCCAGAGTTGGTGTTGGCCCAGTAGTGCAGGCGCCTAGGGTCGATTTCGCCAAGTTGTGCAAAGATTACACTAACCTTGGTGGGAAGCCGTTCCACGGGATGGAGTCGGCCACAGATGTTCAAGATTAGATGGATAGCTGTGATCGTATCTTCGATGACTTGGATCTTGAGGATGCGATGAAGAGAAGGCTAGCGTCTCGTCAGCTGCAAGGGCGAGCGATGAATTGGTGGAATGCCATTAGAACAGCTACTCCAGAAGATCAGGTTACTTGGGATCAGTTCAAAGCTCGCTTTGGCGAGAAGTTTATTCCAGCTGCCCAGAAGTCAGTGTTGTTCAAGAGGTTCTTGGAACTCAAGAAGAACGGAAGGGCAGTTTCTGATTATATTGCTGAGTTCGACACCTAGTCAAAGTATTGACTGTCTCTTATCGACACTCCTGAGAAGAAGAATGAGAAGTTCATTACTGGCTTGGATGGATACTTGGGGGAAAGGCTTATCAACCACATCGATGAGACTTTTGAATCGATTGTGGGGAAGGCTTTGAGATCAGAGAGTCTTTACCCTAAGTCAAAGACTGAGGCTGCATCTGCAAAAGGGCCAAAGCCGCAAGCAGGCGGTGGAGGCAAGAATAACTCTCAGAATAAGAGGAAGCAGGACCAATCTAAAGGTGGCCAGAAAAAGAGCAAGAAAGATGTTGAGTGCTTCAGCTGTGGTAAGAAGGGCCATTATGCTAAAGATTGTCGGGCCAAGCCAGCGGATAAGATGTGCTTCAACTGTGGTCAAGAGGGACGTTTCAAGGATAAGTGTCTGCAACCTCTTAAAGAGAAGCAGATTGTGAAAGCATATGCTATTGATGTTGTTCCTTCTTCGTCGAATGCCCCAACTGCGGCGGAGAAAGGAAAGAATGTTGTTATTCAAGGTATGCTTTCTATTTATGATGTACCAGTTCGAGTTTTGTTTGATACTGGGGCTTCCCGTTCCTTCATATCTAGTGACCTGGTAGATAGGTTGGGACTGGAACCCGAGATAGTCGATAGACCATTGGTTGTGACGAACCCGATTGGTGGTTCGACTAGCCTTAGTATGATTTGTAAAAATTTGGTCTTATCGAGTCATGGATGTAAGTTTGTTTGTGATTGCTTTGTTTTGGGCTTTACTGGGTATGGCATTATATTGGGAGTCGATTGGCTCCAAAGATACGGGGCGGTGGTAGACTGTGAGGGCTTTTTGGTGACAGTGAGGGCGGATGATGGGCGGAGGGTAGTGTATGGTAGTCTACCTAGTGATGGGTTATGGCTAGTTTTGTAAATTCCCTCGACATCCCGCAGGATGAGTTGTCAGATGTGCCCGTAGTTGGCCAGTATCCGGACGTCTTCGAGGAGGTGACCGGGCTTCCACCACACCGAGATATTGAGTTCCGTATTGATTTAGTGAAAGATGCCAGACCTATAGTGATGCCACTTCGTCGTATGGCACCAAGGGAGCAGCGAGAGCTCGGAGTGCAAGTCAGCAATCTTTTGAAGAAGGGATTTATTAGAAGGAGTGTCTCCGAGTGGGGAGCACCGGTTGTGTTTGCCACTAAGGCAGATGGTTCCCTTCGTTTGTGTGTGGACTATCGCGAGTTGAATAAGGTAACGAGGAAGAATAAGTATCCTCTATCGCGGATAGATGATTTGTTTGATCAACTGGAAGGAGCAAGAGTGTTCTCCCAGTTGGACCTCGCGACAGGATTTCATCAGCTGTGAGTAGCGGACGAGAGTGTTCCGAAAACGGCATTTAGGACGCCGTCTGGATTTTATGAGTGGTTGGTCATGCCATTTGGGTTGACCAATGCACCAGCCTACTTTGTGGATCTTATGAATCGAGTAGTCAGAGATCAGTTGAATAAGTTTGTTCTTGTGTTCGTGGATGATATCCCTGTTTACTCAAGGACAGAGGAGGAACACAAGGGACACTTGAGGATAGTGACGGAGGTGTTGAGGAAACACCAATTGAAAGCGAAATTCTCTAAGTGTCACTTTTGGAGAAGGGAAGTAAGATTCTTGGGTCATGTTGTTTCAGAGAGTGGTATTGCCGTGGACATTGTGAAGGTGGCTACGGTACAGGATTGGCCTACGCCCAAGAATGCAACGGATGTAAGAAGTTTCTTGGGATTAGCTGGATATTATCGTAAGTTTATCCAGGACTTCTCCAAGATAGCAGCACCGTTGACTCAATTGACTAAGAAGAATCAATCCTTCGTCTGGGACGGAGTGTGTGAGGATGCCTTCAAGAGTCTAAAAGAGAAGTTGACGCGTGTGCCAGTATTAGCCATTCCTAAGGGGAATGAAGAAATGACGGTATATACGGATGCCAGTGGTACCGGACTGAGTGCAGTATTGATGCAAGGAGGTAGGGTTGTAGCTTATGCTAGTCGACAGCTAAAGTTGCATGAGAAGAAGTATCCTACCATGATTTGGAATTGGCAGCGATTGTATTTGCGCTGAAGATGTGGAGACACTATCTCTTGGGAGAAAGATTTGAGTTGTTTACCGATCATAAATCGTTAAAGTATCTCTTCTCCCAGAAAGATCTGAATCTCCGTCAGCAGAGGTGGTTAGAGTTCTTGGCTTCGTATGATTTTGATATCGCATATACACCTGGGAAAGGTAATGCGGTAGTCGATGCCTTGAGTAGGAGACATGCCAGTTTAGGGGCAATGTTTCTTGAATGGAAGCAACTGGAGTATATCGCGGGGTTTGATTTCAGACCAAGGTGCGAATTAGATCCAGTTATGCTAGCTAGTTTGACGATCAGACCCACTTTGATAGAGCGGACTGGTTCCAGCCAGAGGGACGATCCTATTCTATTGGAAATCATCTCCAATTTAGAGATGGGCATCAACAGTGAGGAGATGTGTGTGTATGGGCTTGATCGAGATGGATGGCTTCGAAAGAATGGAAGATTAGTTGTGCCCAACGTGAATGGTTTGAGGGATGAAGTGCTTAGAGAATGTCATCACTCAAAACTGACTATACATCCCGGTGGTAATAAAATGTATCGAGACATGAAGCAAACCTACTACTGGGAAGGGATGAAAAGAGACTTTGGGAAGTTTATATCCAAATGCATGAATTGCCAGTTTGTTAAAGCCGAGCAAAGGAAGCCTAGTGGGTTGTTGCAACCATTAGAAATTCCCGAATGGAAATTGGAGCAAGTCTCGATGGATTTCATCGATGGCTTACCAAGGACTAGATCGGGATATGATAGCATTTGGGTAATTGTGGATCGATTGACTAAGAGTGCAAGATTTATACCAGTCAAATCGACCAGAACGGCAGCCAAGTTGGTAGAATTGTATATGAAGTGGGTAGTGAGATTTCATGGAGTACCCAAAAGCATTGTGAGTGACCGAGACCCGTTGTTCACTAGTGGGTTTTGGAAGAGCTTATAAGAGGCTCTAGGGTCAGGATTACATCTCAGTACCGCATATCATCCTCAGACCGACGGTCAGACGGAGAGGGTGAATCGTATATTGGAAGATCTCTTGAGAGCTTGTATATTGGATTTTGGTGGATCATGGGATGACCATTTGCATCTAGTATAGTTTGCATATAATAATAACTACCAATCCAGTATCGGTATGGCTCCATATGAAGCTTTGTACGGAAGACCATGCAACTCACCATCATGTTGGATAGAAACTGGCGAGAAGTTTGTGCTTGGACCAGATGTGGTGAGAGAAACTTCCGATAAGATCAAGATCATTCAACAGCGAATGAAAGCTGCCCAAGATAGGCAGAAGAGTTATGCCAATAAGAGGAGAAGAGACTTGAAATTCTCCGTTGGTGACTTGGTGTTCGTCAAGATGTCTCCGTTAAAGAGCGTGATTCGATTTGGCAGGAGAGGCAAGTTGGCACCAAGATTTGTTGGCCCATTCCCTGTTCTTGAACTAGTTGGGAATTTGGCATATAGAGTTGGCTTACCAGAGAAGATGGCGGGAGTTCACGATGTATTTCATGTTTCCCAACTAAGGAAGTTCGTTCACGACTCAGATATGACTATTCCACCTGATCAGTTAGAGGACTTCGAAGTAGAACCCGAGGCGGTTAGGAACTGCGAGCCGATTCGTATTGTGGGCCACGATACGAACCAACTTCAAAGGAAAGTGGTGAAGCTAGTCAAGGTTCAGTGGGGCGAGTACGAGAATGATTGTACTTGGGAGACATAGGAGAGCATTAGGAAGGCATATCCAGAACTCTTTGCCTGGTAAGACTTACTTCGTAATTTAGTTTTTCCGCATGCTAGGATAGACTTATTTTGCTTGTTTGCATGTTTGATTGTTGTTTTATGGTTGATAGGCATGCGGGACCCTTTGTGTGTGTTTTGGGGTTAGGGAATTTCAGGGGTGAAATTTCTTAAGGGGGGGAGAATGTAACAACCCACATTCTACGCATCGGGGGATCGTAGAATATTTATTTCTTTCCCGTATGAAGTCGTATGGTCATGTAACTTTGGGAAACATCCATTAGAGTCATTTCCCATGCTTATGATTTTTGTCAATTTTTAAATGACCATTTTGCCCCTAGCTGATCTTGTTTTGGCCATAACTTTTGATTGGAAAGGAATTTTGACCTGAAACCACTTCCATTAGATTCGTTTGGTGGTTTACCTTTCCGTAGATTGGTCATAATAGCCAAACGGACTTACCGTTTGGGAGCTATGGCTGAAAAGAGGTTTGGAGGGTGAAAAACTGCTTAACCGGGCCAAATAGGGTTAGTGAGTAGGCCCATAACCCATTTCGGGATTAGGATTATGGGGAGGCTGAAATGAGATAGAGAATCATTTCATTTCAGTTTTCTAGCCTCCACTTATCTCCAAGCAACCCTAAAAATGACCTCTAACCTCTAAATCATCTCCAAATCACCTTTCGGTCAAGGATTTGGCTTAGCAACGTCTAATCAAGGAAGATCTAAACCAAAGCAACATTGGAGCTGCTGTTTAGCATTGGGATTTGCATCAAATCAGAGATTTATTTCAGATCTTAGTCTATTTGTGGCTAAGGTGAGTGATTTGCGTAGTTTTACACTAATTATGGCTAGTTAAGGGTAATTAGTGTTAATTAGCGAATTTAAGCATGATAAAATTCGGGAAAAATGTTCATAAATTCTTAAATGATGTTTTAGACCTCTGATATGAATTTGGGTTAATTTGGTTAAGTTTTGCTAATCCTATCATTAGTTTCACCTAAACATGCTTAAGGGGAAATATGGGATTTTGGGTATGTTTGATCCATTTTAACCTATCATATTGATGTTTTGATGTTTGTGGTTGACTATGCATGTTGCTATGACTTTATGAAATGCTTTGTGATTGATTTCAATAGTTAGAATGGTCGAAAACGTCGTCGAATGGCGTAAACACTTGCTGGAACAGTTTCAGAAAATAGTGTAGGTTTCGGATCGGATCGGATATGTTAAACTGGGCAAGGGATTCGATCGGATCGGAACCTGACACTCGAGAAAATTGGCAAAAAGGAAGGCCACGTTAACTGAACTGGGATCGGATCGGAGTAAGGAGGAGGGATCGGAGCGGATAGAGGAAGATGGATCGGATTGGAGCACGTGAAGGATGAGGAGGCGGATCAGAGCGGAAGCACGAGCTGGAGGTGAGATGGCACCCGACCCGACCCGACGCGAGGCACCCGACCCGACCCGAGGACAAACACCCGACCCGAACCGTACCAGAAGAAGACCCGACCCGACTCGATGGAGAATACCCGACCCGAACCGACGGCTTGAAGAGGACCCGACCCGACCCAGTATTTGACCAATGACCCGAGATGCAAAGGTAGTCCAATATGGGAAGTTAGAGCTCAGGATCCAGTTGGGAACCGATGAGTTCACTCCATGGTTGGACTTTGCTGCGGGACGTGTGCTAAGGAGTTGTCGACGTTCATAACTTCGATTCACCACTATAAATGAATGATGTGCTACTTATTAGTGCAGTAGAGTCATTATGACTCGAGGGGCAAGGTGATGGTAGCAAGACTACGTTATCAGTGCAGTAGAGTCATTACGACTCGAGGGGTAAGGTGATGCGTAGTAAGACTATGAGCCAGCGCAGATGGGGTGAATAACTCCATGGGGCAAGTGGACATAGTAAGGATTGGTAAGGCTATGAGCCAGCGCAGATGGGGTGAATAACTCCATGGGGCAAGTGGACATAGCGAAGGATTAGTGGCTACGTTATCAGTGCAGTGAAGCCATTTATGACTTCTTGGGGCAAAGTGATCGTAGCAAGGTATGTCGGGTGATCGAAGTGGTGAATATCGTATACTTTACGCATTGAGTGAGAGATGTGAGGATGGATGCTATGTTTGATTGTTTGCCATCATTATGACATGCAAACCTCCCCCACCTCCTTATCTTTA
The DNA here is from genome assembly GCA_030737875.1 of Allium sativum. Classification (NCBI taxonomy): domain Eukaryota; kingdom Viridiplantae; phylum Streptophyta; class Magnoliopsida; order Asparagales; family Amaryllidaceae; genus Allium; species Allium sativum. The sequence continues at coordinate 371,919,780 of CM060925.1, read as the reverse complement.
CACTGTTTGATATGGCACCTTAGAGTGTTGTACAGTATGTAGTGCTAACTCTTTGGTTGCAGGTCCAGGTTCAGGTATGTTTTAGTCTACCTGTTATTGTTCATTTTAGATGCTTATCGCTCATACCAGGCTTTATGTCTGACCCAGAGTTTTATGTCTCCTCTTATTACTCTGGGTGCTCACACGAGCAGACTAGAGACAGGTTAGCTGGTGGTGCGCGAGTAGCTGATTCGGAGGCGGGCAGGAGGCTTCCACGTATGATACATATACATATATATATATATATATATATATATATATATATATATATATATATATATACCCATTCTACCTGTGTCGTTGGTGGTCGCTACATGGGCATTAGTAGTGTACCTCATTTATCTTACCTTTGCTTTGAGACAGTTTGAAAAGTTGTAATAAGCTGTATTTTGAATTTCCGCTGCTATGATGTTTAGTTCTGATTTTCAGCTTATGCACTGTCTCACCTGTTTTATGTCAAGTATGTTATTTTTATATTTTATTCTATGCTCTGTGAGACATTCTACAGGTTCTTTGTTAGCTCATTTCCTTCTTCCTTTTCCTTCTGACGACCCGCTCCGTGCTAACTGGACATGTATACAGCGCACTTTTGGAGTAAATGTCGGTGGGTGCGGGGCGGGCCATCACAAGTGGGGTCAGAGGTTATATGGGGATTGGACTCCAATAGGACTCCAAATGGAAAAGTGGTCGTAGTGATGCTATGTTTGATGTTTGCTATCACTATGACACACACACTTCCATTTTCACACTTTATGTTAGTGTTACCTTAGAGTACTATACATCTTGTTGTGCTAACTCTTTGGCTGTAGGTCCAGGTTCAGGTATGATTTATTTATAAATGTTATTGCTTTATTTTATTGTTATCGCTCATACCAGACTTTTGTCTGACCCATAGTTTTATGTCTCTTCTTACTACTCTGGGTGCTCCTAAATGAGAAAACTAGAGACATATTAGGCGGTCTGCATGAGTAGCTGTCCGGAGATGAGCAAGAGGCTCCCACGTACTATATACATATATTCTCCCTGTGTTGTTGCTGGTCACTGTTTTGGGCATTAGCAGTGCACCTGTTTAATTTCCTTTTAGAGGCAGTATTTTGAAGTTGTAATAATGGTTAGGATCATAAGTTGTATTTTGGATTCTGCTACTCTGACGGTTATGGTTTAGTTTTCAGCTTATGCACTGTCTCACCTGTTTTACATCAAGTTATGTTATTACTATATTTCATTCCATGCGATGTGAGATATATTACAGGTTCTTTAGTAGTTAATCGTTTAAACCTTTTTCTCTTGACGACCATCTCATGCTAGTCGGGAATTAGCACATTGCATTTTTAGTAGAAATGTCGGCTGGTGCGGGGCGGGCAATCACACGTTGTATCAGAGCCTAGGTTGCGTAGTTAACCCAGGGGAAGACATCAGGGAGAGATAGTATACGTATATGAGAGCGCGTGTTTGTGACATTTTGGTTTTCAAAAGCTATATATACACCATTGTTATATGTAAGGATGAAGTCGCACTGCACCAGCACCACTGTGGAGATGGTTAATCGTTTTCTCTTTACAGATAGAACGACGAGCCGAAACACGAGGAATACAGGTTTAAGGGCCAACAATGGGAATGTCCCTGATATAAGGACGATGTTTACAACCTTCATGCGAGAGATGCTTGGGGATGCTCGAGCAGCAGTTCCTAATGCTTCTAATGGTGGTGGTGCAGCAGTGCATGTGCCTAGAGCTGATTTTGCCAAGCTCAGCAAGGATTATATTAACCTTGAGGGAAAGCCGTTCCATGGAACAGAATCGACCACGGAAGTTCAATATTGGCTTGATAGTTGGGAGTGCATTTTCAAGGATTTGGGAATCGATGATGCAATGAAAATAAAGTTAGCATCGCGTCAACTCCAAGAACAAGCTATGAATTGGTGGAATGTTATTAAAGCGGCTACTCCCGAGGATCAAATTACTTGGAATCAGTTTAAGACTCACTTCAGTGACAAGTTTATGCCAGCTGCTCATAAATCAGAATTGTTTAGGAAATTTTTGGAGCTTAAGTAGATTGGTAGGGCAGTCTTGGAATATATTGCTGAATGCAATACTCTATCGAAATATGGAATATCTCTTATCAATACCGCCGAGAAGAAGAATGAGAGGTTCATAACTGGCTTAGATGAGTATCCGGGGGAAAGACTTATGAACCATATTGATGAGACCTTCGAATCCATTGTGGGAAAGGCATTGAGATCAGAGAGCCTCTGCCCTAAGACAAACACCGAGTTTACTATTGCATCTGCAGGAGAGCCGAAATCGCAGGCAAGCGGTGAAGGCAAGAAGAATCCCCAGAATAAGAGGAAGCAGAACCAGACCAAGGATGGTCAGAAAAAGAAGAATAAGAAAGATGTCGAGTGCTTTAGCTGCGGCAAGAAGGGCCACTATGCCAGAGGCTGTCGAGCAAAGCCTGCTGATAGGAAGCAAAGCCAACTGATAGGAAGTGCTTCAATTGCGTCCAAGTGGGAAATCACAAGGATAAATGTCCACAATCTTCTAAGGAGAAGCAGATCGTGAAAGCATATGCTATCAACGCCGTTCCTTCTTCGTCGAATGCCCTAACTGTGGCGGAGAAAGGAAAGGGTGTCGTTATTCAAGGTATGCTTTCTATTTATGATGTTCCTGTTTGAGTATTGTTTAATACTGGGGCTTCCCATTCCTTCATATCTAGTGACCTCATAGATAGATTGGAATTGGAACCCGAGATAGTCGATAGACCTTTAGTTGTGACGAACCCGGTCGGTTGTTCGACTAGCCTTTGTATGATTTGTTTTAATTTGCCCTTATAGAGTCGTGGATGTATGTTTGCTTGTGATTGGTTTGTTTTGGGCTTTACTGGGTTTGGCATTATTTTGGGAGTCGATTAGCTCCAAAGGTATGCGGTGGTGGTGGACTGTGAGGGGTCTTAGGTGATCATTAGAGCGGATGATGGGCGAAGGGTACTGTTTGGTTGCCTATTTAGTTATAGGGTGATGGCTAGTTTTCTAAATTCCCTCGACATCCTGCATGATGAGTTGTCATATGTGCCTATTGTTGGCGAGTATCCGGACGTCTTCGGGGAAGTGACCGGACTTCCACCACACCGAGAGATCGAGTTTCAAATTGAATTAGTGAAAGATGCTAGACCTATAGTGATGCCTCTTCATCGTATGGCGTCAAAGGAGCAGCGAGAGCTCGAGGTGCAAGTGGGCGATCTTTTGAAGAAGGAATTTATCCGAAGAAGTGTTTCTGAGCGGGGAGAACCGGTTGTGTTTGCTATTAAGGCTGATGGTTCCCTTCAATTGTGTGTAGACTATTGAGAGTTGAACAAGGTGACTAGGAAGAATAAGTATCCTCTTACACGGATAGATGATTTTTTTGATTAGTTAAATGGAGCAAGAGTGTTTTCCCAGTTAGATCTCGCGACCGGTTTTCATCAACTCCAGGTAGCTGCTGAGAGTATACCTAAAACGGCATTTCGGACACCATTTGGATTTTATTAGTGGTTGGTCATGTCATTCGGGTTGACCAGTGCACCCACATATTTTGTGAATCTTATGAATATTGAAACACCACACCCTCCATTATGGTCACTCACAAGGGACTGCCTTAACTTTGGTGGAGATTTGTAAGTAAAAGTCACAGATAAAACACAAGATAGATATAAACACACACACACACACACACACACACACATATATATATATATATAAGCAGCAGAAAACATAAGACTTTTATTTCATAAAATACTTGTTCATACAACACATTTCCATAATTGTCTCATAACAACTTCCAAAAACATTAAAACATCATTTCTCTCTTGGTTTTTAAATAAAGAAGCATAAAACGTGATAAAAACTACATAAATCCCCATAGAGTGTGACCAACAGCCATAGCCAAGGAAAGAGACTCCAAACCGTACATCAACTATCTTGAAGTTTTTAGAGAATCTGACTAAGCTGGGCTATTTCCTCCCTATGGACCTGGGGGGGGGAACGTAAGAAAAGAAGACAAAAGAAAATAGGGTCAGACATAAAGCCTGGTAAGTCTAGTGACTCTTCAGTTTGAAAATAAGAATAAGGGCATGATAGTTATAAACTGGAACAGGAAAGTGTCATAAACTAGATAAGGTAGTTCTGAAACGAATATACTATCGCACCCCACACTATATCTTTGCACCTACTTGTATTATCTTAACTATTACCCCATGCTGAGGGTGAAGTGATCCCATTTCTAAAGATGCACCCAATGCTGATGGTAACGTGATCCTGTTTCTAAAGACGCACCCTATGCTGAGGGTAAGTGATCCCCTTATTTTAAAGATCGGATCCTACTCGCATAATCATCTGTGTCTTACAGCCCCCGGAAATTGTAGATACCTATGCTGGCCCCACCATGGGGTGTATCAAGACCCATGGTGGCGACCCGACACAGACCTTAGAATGCATAGGTTATACTGCTGGTGCTCTCAGTGCCCTGTTTGTCTGCTCCGAAGTGCGTGCACGCCCGCACCCCGTTAGAACCCACACTGTTGCACCCACCGCCGTCGCTTTGACCGCTTACAATCAGCCCAGTAATCGTGCCCCACCCTGCCTAGTTTCAGGGTACCATGATACCTAATTGGGTTACTGCTGAAACGGGTCCCCATTACTAGGGTTTTCTAGTCAAACATGCTAAGTGGTTAAGTGTCTGTATTTACCTAACCCCACCCATAAATTTCATTAACATGTTGAATTGGTTAAGTGTTTTAGTTAACTTAACCCTACCATCTGTCCTTAGCATTTTAAATCACCAACCACTCACATTAGACAGATATTGTTACAGTTACTGGATGTGCCGGTCGGTTCCGGGCAGATTTACACCGTAACTCAGTCTAACCTCGGGTTCTTATTGGGCTCAATGCTTAACCACCCACATTGGATAGGTATTGTTGTGACTACTGGACAGCCGGGCGGGTCTAGGCAGATTTACATCACAACTCAATCCAACCTCGTGTTAAGCATATTCGTATTTTCTAAATTTACATATTTGTCTTTATCGCTTAATATATGTAAATTTGTCAACAATTAAAGGCGGTGGACCACTTTCCAAGTTTAACCTTTTTGGTATAAAGAATTTATACCATTTAAATGCCAATAATTTTGGCATGTGACAAACATGCCAATTTCATATATTTTTTTGACAAGTTTTCTAATATTCCCAACGTTACCCCGTTTAAACATTAGGTTAACAATCTTAGCCTAATTTTCGTTTGCATAGTTTTTAAAATATGATATTAGGCTAAAAACTTAGCCTAATTTAGCGCACACAAATAGGCATAAGGGAATTCATAAACATAAACATAACATAGGTGTAAACTTGGCATTTTTGGCATAATCAATATGAACATCATAGGTGTGAACTTGCAAAATAGCCAACATGAATGTCATAGATGTGATCTTGCAAAATAGTCAATATACATATATGTGAATTTGCAACATAGCCAAAATCAATTTTACATATATGTGAATTTACATTGAAATAAGGGTCTAACCAAATAGGTGTCACATAACATGGCATATTTAGACTTATAAAAACTTGGGTTTAAACATGTTTAACTTGGCACAATGTCAACCACAAAACTAACATGTTGTATATTCACCAAGATGTCCAATTTTAACATCTAATCATATAGCCTATTTCAACATGAAACTTGCATGGTTTATGTAACCCAAACGATACTTAACATAGATCCAATTATACTTGCAAATAAACATAAGAATGTGTTCCTAGATTTTGAGTCATGTAGGTATAAAAGGTCTCAAATCTAGAACGTGCTTACATAAGCCTTAATTTAGACTTAGAGGATGTATATAGTCCATGCCATAGACATAAAAATAAAGGGATCAAAATCTAGTTTTTTCCATAAACTTGCAAGTGCCATTATTTTCATATACAATTGTCCAATAGGATTGCATCAATCAATTTAGGCCACAAATATCAATACACAAGTCATGAAAGAATCATTACAATACACAGAATTTATATCATTATTATACAATAACACAATTCCACATCCAATTTACATTGAATCAATTCTTAGTTTTGTTCTCATCGGAAAAATCACTATACTTACAACGAACGACGAACTTGGATTCTGGATTCTGAATTCTGGATTTGAAATGCTTTCCTTTGGGTAGATTAACATTGCGTTGATTAATTTGATTAAGCTTTAGTTCTCTTCTTAATTTGATTCGTCCCTAAGCTCCTTTCCCTTGACGGCTACGCTCAATTCCCTCCCGGCAGCATGACGACTCCAATCTTATTTTTTTGTGTGAATTTTAGTTGAGACTTAGGGTGTATATATAGATTTTTAGATTGTTTTGAGCCGTCAGATGAAGATAGGAGGAATCTAGACCATACAAAGTCCAAAGAGCCAATCAAGAGGTGACATGTCAGCCTAATGACACACCGAGCCACAGAAATTCGAGCCAGAGCCAAACCCAGCCAGCCAGGTCGACCAGGTAGGTCGACTGGCAAGTCGACACCCAGGTCGACAATATGGTCGACCTGGGGGTGACCAGGTCGACACCATAGTCGACCCTGTGGTCGACCTGGTCCCTGGGCAGGAATTTTCCCGCCCAGCCTAGTTTGAGCTTATTTTTCGAATTTTGAACTTGAAACCGAGCTGTTTGAATTTTAAATTTTATTCTGAAACTTCCGAAGGTCATAACTCCTTCATACGGAGTCTGATTCATGCAAAATCGGACTCTATCTCAAGCAGAATTCCGAGACGAACGCAATGGCATAACCCGTTTCCCTTAATTCTTTCATTTAGAATTAATTATACTTTAATTTGTTAAGTTACAGTTTAACGGAAAATTCGGGGTGTTACAAATATGGTATTTAGAGATCAATTGAATAAGTTTGTTCTTGTGTTCGTGGATGATATCTTGGTTTATTCGAGAACTGAGGAAGAACACAAGGAACATTTGAGGAAAGTGATGGAGGTGTTGAGGAAACACCAGTTGAAAGCAAAATTATCTAAGTGTAACTTCTGGTGGAGGGAAGTGAGGTTCTTGGGCAATGTTCTTTCAGAGAATGGTATTGATGTGGACCCTGCGAAGGTAGCTATGGTGCAAGATTGGTTTACGCCCAAGAATGCAATGGACGTGAGAAGTTTCTTGGGATTAGTTGGATATTATTGTAAGTTTATCCAAGACTTCTCCAAGATAGCGACGCCGTTAACTCAGTTGACCAAGAAAAATCAAGCTTTTGTTTGGGACAAAAGGTGTGAGAATGCATTTAAGGGTCTAAAGGAGAAGTTGACGTGTGCACCAGTGTTGGTTATTCCTAAGGGGAACGAAGAATGACGGTATATACGGATGCCTGTGGTATCGGACTAGGTGTTGTACTGATGCAAGGAGGTAGGGTTGTAGCTTGTGCTAGTCGACAACTGAAACCACATGAGAAAAGATATCCTACCTATGATTTGGAATAGGCAGCAATCATGTTCGCGTTAAAGGTGTGGATGCATTATCTCTTGGGAGAAATATTCGAGTTGTTTATCGACCATAAATCATTAAAGTATCTTTTCTCTCAGAAAGATTTAAATCTTCTTCAGCATAGATGGTTAGAATTCTTGGTTTCCATATGATTTCAACATCGCATACACAACTGGGAAGGGAAATGCGATAGTTGATGCATTGAGTAGGAGACATGCCATTTTGAGAGCTATGTTTCTGGAATGGAAGCAATTGGAGTATATAGCGGGGTATGATTTCAGACCTAAGTGCGAATTGGATCCAGAGATGTTAGCAAGTTTGACGATCAGACCGACTTTGATTGAGCGGATTGGTTCCAGTCAGAGAGACGATCCTAATCTATTGAAAATAATCTCTAAGGTAGAGATGGGTATCGACACTGATGGGATGAATAAGTATGGACTTGATCAAGAAGGATGGCTTTGAAAGAATAGGAGATTGGTCGTACCCAACGTTAGTGGATTGAGAGATGGAGTGCTTAGAGAGTGTCATCACTCGAAACTGACTATACATCCCAGTGGTAATAAAATGTATCGAGACATGAAGAAGATCTACTACTGGGAAGGAATAAAGAGAGATGTTGGTAAGTTTATATCCAAGTGCATGAACTGCTAGCTAGTTAAAGCCGAACAAAAGAAACCTAGTGGTTTGTTACAACCATTATAAATTCCCGAATGGAAATGGGAACAAGTCTCAATGGATTTCATTGATGATTTACCAAGGACTAGATCGGGTCATAATAGTATTTGGGTGATTGTGGATCAATTGACCAAAAGTGCAAGGTTTATACTGGTCAAGTCGAATAGAATGGCAGCTAAGTTAGTAGAACTATACATGAAGTGGGTAGTGAGATTTCATGGAGTACCTAAAGGTATTGTGAGTGACCAAGATCCATTATTTACTAGTGGGTTTTGGAAGAGCTTACAAGAGGCATTAGGGTCAGAATTACATCTCAGTACCGCTTACCATCCTCAAACTGACGGTTAAACGGAGATGGTGAATCGTGTAATAGAGGATCTCCTGAGAGCTTGTATATTGGATTTTGGAGGGTCATGGGATAACCATTTGTATCTGGTTGAGTTCGCATATAATAATAGTTATCAGTCCAGTATTGGTATGGCTCCATTTGAATCTTTGTACGGAAGACCGTGCAACTCACCATCATGTTGGTTGGAAACCGCGGAGAAATTTGTGCATGGACCAGATATAATAAGAGAGACTTCATATAAGATCAAGGTTATTCAACAGCGAATGAAGGCCGCCCAAGGTAGGCAGGAGAGTTATACTGATAAAAGGCGAAGTGATTTGAAGTTCTCCGTTGGTGACTTGGTATTCATCAAGATTTCCCCGTTGAAGAGTGTAATTTGTTTTGGTTGGAGAGGTAATTTGTCACCAAAGTTTATTGGTCCATTTCCAGTTCTCGAGCAAGTAGGGAACTTGGAGTATAAAGTTGGATTACCTGACAAGATGGCAGGATTGCACAACATTTTTCATGTTTCTCTATTAAGGAAGTCCGTACATGATTCTGGTGCGGCTACTTCACCAGATCAGTTGGATGATAACGAGATAGAATTTGAGGCAGTTGGAAACCGTATGCCGATTCATATTGTCGGGAACGATACGAAACAACTTCGAAGGAAGACGGTGAAACTGGTTAAGGTCCAGTGGGGTGATAATGAGTATGACTGTACTTGGGAGACCGAGGAGAGCATAAGGAAATTGCATCCAGAGCTCTTTGCTTGTTAAGATTTTATCGCGATATAGTTATCCCTTTGTTACTAAACCACATGCTAAGATGGGTTTGTTGTGTTATGTATGTTTGATTGTTTGTAAATGGTTGATAGGCATGCGGGACCCCATGGTATTTTTTTCTTGGTTAAGGAATTTCAGGGGCGAAATATCTTAAGCAGGAGAGTGTAAAGACCCGCATTCTACATATCGGGTGATCGTAGAATATTTATTTTATTTTCATATGAAGTGGTATCGTCGAGCAACTTTGGGAAACATATATTGGGGTCATTTCTCATGTTCACGATTTTTGCTGAATATTAAATGACCGTTTTACCCCTGGCGAATCTTGTTTCGCTTATAACTTTTGACTGGTAAGGATTTTTGACCTAAAACCACTTCCATTGGATTCGGGTGATTGTTTTCCATCCCTTAGAGTAGTCACATTAATCAAACGGACTTACTGTTTGGGAGATATGGCTGAAATAAGGTTTGAAGATGGAAAATCAGCCTAATTGGGCTTAATAGGGTAATAAGTTGCTAGGTCCATAACCCATTTCGGGATTATGGTTAAGGGAGTGCTGAAAGGGGTTGGAGAATCATGTCCTTTCATTTCTCTAACCTCCACAAACACTTCTCTAACCTTAACAATGGCCTCCATCTTCCAAATCTCTCTCTAATCACTTTCTAATCATATATTAGCCAAATCTACATCAAATAAAGTCAAATTAGCATCATATCAAAGATAGAGCTGCTGCTACATATAGGAATCCATGCCAAATGTGTTAGGGTTTCAGATTTATCATTTATTTGTGGCTATGGTGAGTGATCTGCAAGCTTTTTCACTAATTATGGATAATTAAGGGTGATTAGTGGTAATTAGCGAAATTATACCTTAAAAAATATGGAAAAATATGCATAAATTCTATAATCATATTTCATGTCACTGATATGAATTTGCGTTAATTTGGATTGAGTTTGATAATCCTGGAGTTTAGGGGATTTGGGTATGTTTGATCCTTAATAACATATATAATTAACGTTTTAATGTTTTTCGGTTGATTCCATATGTTGTTACTACTGTTTGGTATGATCTATAATTTCATAGGAAAGTTAGAATGGTCGAAAATGCCATCGAGAAGCAAAAAATGGTTTGCAGGAATGTGGTGCAGGTTTGGGGTCGAGCGACCGACCAGCGGAGGAGCACGACCGACCCGACCCTAATGTTGCTTGCACGACCGAACCCGACCCTATAGTATATGACGTCCGACCGACCTGGTAGGGGTGCCCGACCGACCCTATATAATGATGTTCGACCGACCCTATATGATGATGTTCGACCGACCCTTATGATGATGTTCTATCGACCCTACACTATGACGTTCGACCAACCTTGGGATGCAATGTTCGACTGACCTAATGATCGTGCTTGACTGACCCTGAGGAAGCTCGACCGACCCATGGAGGATGAACAACCGGCGATGACCGTAAACTCTTCTAAAAGATCAATTCCAATTTTGACTAAAACCCGAGATACAAAGGTAGTCCAGGTGAGAAGTTATGACTTAGGATCCAAATGGGGATAGATGAGTTAACTTCTAGAGTTGGGCTTTGTTGCGGAACGTGTGCAAAGGTGTTATCGATATCTTTAACTTTGGTTCACTATTGAGAGAAGGGGTATTGACTATGGATGAGTGTAGTGGGGTCAGAGTTTTTATGGGGATTGGATTCCATAAGGACTCCAAAGGGCAAAGTTGTCGTAGCGATGGTTGTACGGAGTTGGACTCCGTCATGGCCCCTAATGTTTCTGGTGATCAAAGCGGTAGATATCGTATGCTTTATGCACTAAATGAGAGATGTGAGGAAGATTGATATGTTTGATGTTTGCTATCACCATGACACGCACACTTCCATTTTCACACTTTATGTTAGTGTTACCTTATAGTATTGTACATCTTGTTGTGCTAACTCTTTGGTTGTAGGTCCAGGTTCAGGTATGATTTATTTATACCTGTTATTGCTTTATTTTATTGCTATCGCTCATACCAGACTTTTGTATGACCCAGAGTTTTATGTCTCTTCTTATTACGCTGGGTGCTCCTAAACGAGCAGACTAGAGACAGGTTATGTGGTATGCACGAGTAGCTGTCCGGAGGCGAGAAGGAGTTTCCCACGTATTGTACACATATATTCTCCCTGTGTAGTTGCTGGTCACTGGTTTGGGCACTAGTAGTGCACCTCTTTTATTTCCTTTAGAGACAGTATTTTGAAGTTGTAATAATGGTTAGGATCATAAGATGTATTTTAGATTCCACTACTCTGATGGCTATGGTTTAATTTTCAGCCTATGCACTGTCTCGCCTGTTTTATATCCAGCTATGTTATTACTATATTTTATTCCTTGCACTATGAGATGTACTACAGGTTCTTTAGTCGTCAATCATTTAAACCTTTTTCTCTTGACAACTGTCCTGTGCTAGTCGGGCATTGGCACAAAGCATATTTAGTAGAAATATCGGCAGGTGCGGGGCGGGCCGTCGCAGATGAACTTAACAGTAAAATTAAAATGAACAAATAATGTGTTTTTGCGATTTTGATCTGTTAATTAAACGTCAATATTGAACATAGTTTTGAGTAGTGCATTGAGCGGATGTAAATGTTTGTTTGTAAAAGAAATTTTATAATGGTAAAACTAGTACGAAATTAAGAATTTTTTCATACCAACATAACAAAAATCAAAGTACATGCCAAACGATGATAAAACAAAAGAATATGTGTAACAGCCCGCATTTACATATTCGAGAGTTGTAAAATATTTTTATTTTATTCTCTGATGGTTGGATCATTCTCATATTTTAATATGTTGCTTATGGGATGTGAGACATGTCCATAACTTCTACCAAATTTGTTTATGACTATTTTGCCCCTATCAGTCTTGTACAGGGCATAACTTTTGATTCTGATTGAATCAGGTACTGAGACCGGTCTCATTGGAAAGGAAATAATGTTTCCAATTTCGTAGAGTGGTTACATTAAAGATTTTGGTTCAACGGTTTGGGAGTAATCGCTGTTTTTGTGTTTTACAGTTTGTTATTTAGGTTTGTAAGCCATAATGGGCTGATTTGGAGTGACCCATTATGCGATAACCCCAAACTTCCGTAGACCGAAAGTAAGGTTGATCATTTTGGAATACAACATATTTACAACAAAAACAGATCTCAGATAATTATCATTACACATAAATATTTGCAGCGGAAATAAACGTCATCAGCATCACAGCAAAATATCAGAGTATGCAGTTTTACAGGATCCACTTAGCATAAAAGAAGTCTTAACAAAAGAGGAACAAGTCTCAAATGAAAAGAAATGAGTTTTTAATCCCATTACATACATCAAAAGCAAAAGATAGAAAAATGTCTCAAAAGCAGAATAAAAGATGGAGAAAAGGCCTTCTTCTTCTTCCTCCCAAAGCTTGCTTCCACCAAAATGTATCACCTAGAAACCTATCAATTGGCTGCCCGTGGAAAGAGGGCACCCTAGTTTGCAAAAGTGAAACAAACTATGAGTCAGTCATGGGACTGGTGTGAGAATTCTTAACTAAATTAACTATCAAGATGGCGAATCTCCGGACCACGCCGCTAACGCGGAACGGGTTTACTCCATTGGATTGCCAGTGCAATATTTTATAAAGTTTATATAAAACAGTGAAATGACTTTTGAAAAATGAAATCACCATAAGACTCAAGTCCTATCACACAATGCAACGCATACAGGAGGATAGAGTTTTCCCTTATGATGATCAAACATGCTTAATACGTGAAAAGTAATATTTTAATATTATCATTAGTGTTCAAGCAGTATTAAAATACTTCAATATAAATATATCAATCCTAGACGGCATTAGGTACCATATACTATGTCGCCGTATATAAATTTACAATCAAAACCGCAATTTCGTCGTATTGGGAATTGGTTTTCTGTCATGAAATCGAGGCTAGGGATTGTTCTCTTCCGATTCGAGACACTCTAGCAAATGCCTCTGGATCACACCTATGGGCAACCCTTGGATGCGGTAGGGCCGGTCCCTACCTAAAGGTAGTGGATTAGTTATGCCTGAACACACGTTTCCCGGTCCCTTTGGACCTATTATATGACCACTTCCGGCCTATATAAAAAACATCTGAGGTACCTCAATCCAAAATCCACATAAGTAAAATGCCGGGCCATGTCAAAACCCAAGCACCACTCCTAGCTAGAAGGAAACGTGTGCACTCCCTACGGTCCATATCCCGTTTTTAACTCATACTGGGGTGTGAGGCTCGCAAAGTCACGTTATTCACAAAGCTATGCCTAAACAGGCTATGCTTTGATCATCATCCACAAGGCCTGCTTTTCAACAAAGCCTTGATCATTGCATCTTGGCGTGCCACATTGACAATTCAACGCCATGCTATCGATAACTACTACTACGTATCCGGGTGTTAAGTAGAGAATAGATTCTCCACCACCAAACAGACATATATTAATAGAAAGCGATTTAATTACATGTAGCGAATTCCAATGTCAGACACGCATCCATTTACAAGTCCGTTCTGGGTCTGAACGAAACCAGAGACACCAAAAAGGTGCTCGCTAATCCGCACGACCAACACACACGTTCGTACAATTACCGCTTCAACCCAGTCCTGGGAGCAAGTCCGTCCAAGGTATCAGAAATCATCGTCCATTCGATGTGAAGATCGCCGGTCTTCAACCGTCGTCTTCTTGCATCTTTGATTCAGTCGCTGTTCAATTATTTGAAATGAGTTAACCTCGGTCTTTTCAAATAATTGTCGCATAATTATAGTTAAAACATTTCATATATATACATACAACTATTTATTGCTATTTTTATTCATTAAAAATAGTTCAACATATATAAACGACGTTTCGGGTCAATGGGTGGCGTTGGCGCTGCTTTTTCCAAAATTTGATTTACACATATCTTAAAATCTAACCGTCAGATTTTGATGAAATTTATATCGTTGGAAAGCTCTTCCCAAAGCGGTCCTAACGGTTCCAGTTTTGTGAAAATCCAATTGTCGGATCTTTATATATATTCATTTGAATTTACGATTGCCGATACGCGAATTGCAGCGCTTGTTTCGTTAAATTTTATATTCTATATTTATATATAATATATAAACCATTTGGGCAATTTCCTTTATTAAAAAAAATGAGGATTTCCACAATGTATCATTTTATATCAAATAAAAATGACATTTTTGTTCGCCAATTCTAATGCGACCAAGAATGATAGTTCAACGATGTATATTTCTATATTCATCAAAAATGACGTTTTTGTTCGCCAATTCTAATGCGACCAAAAATGATATTTTAAAATGTATAATTTCAATGTTCAACAAAATGACATTTTTGTTCACCAATTCTAATGCGACCAAAAATGATATTTTAAAATGTATAATTTCAATGTTCAACAAAATGACATTTTTGTTCGCCAATTCTAATGCGACCAAAAATGATATTTTAAAATGTATAATTTCAATGTTCAACAAAATGACATTTTTGTTCGCCAATTCTAATGCGACTAAAAATGATATTTTAAAATGTATAATTTCAATGTTCAACAAAATGACATTTTTGTTCGTCAATTCTAATGTCAAGATTTGATTCATTTCAACTATACTAACATGGCGATGCAATTTGGTCCATTTCAACTATACTAACATAATGAGGAAATTTGATTCACATCAACTATACTAACATGACGGTGAAATTTGGTTCATTTCATTTATACTAACATAATGAGGAAATTTGATTCACATCAACTATACTAACATGACGGTGAAATTTGGTTCATTTCAACTATACTAACATAACGAGGAAATTTGATTCACATCAACTATACTAACATGACGGTGAAATTTGGTTCATTTCAACTATACTAACATAATGAGGAAATTTGATTCACATCAACTATACTAACATGACGGTGAAATTTGGTTCATTTTTGATGAATCACAATAAAGGCCTCAACTTATTTTCATTTGTAAATCAAATAAGATGTCTAATATTTATCTTATCCTCTAGTTAAAGTTTAAAAGATCCAAATTTTCTTTATTTTATAAATCAAATAAAGACCTACACTTCCTTTTATTTTGTAAAACAAAATAAAAGGGTTCAAACTTTTCTCTTATATTTTGTAAATAAAAGATTCAAACTTTTCTTTATATAGTAAATAAAAGATTCAATTTTCTTTTATATAGTAAATAAAAGATTCATCTTTCCTTTGTTTTCAAGACAAAAGATTAAAACTTTAATTATATTTTGTTTATCAAACAGAAGATTAAAACTTTGCTTTTATTTTGTTGTTCAAACAAAAGATTAAAACTTTGCTTTTAATTTGATATTCAAACAGAAGATTAAAACTTTGCTTTTAATTTGTTATTCAAACAAAAGATTAAAACTTTGCTTTTAATTTGTTATCCAAACAAAAGATTAAAACTTTTCTTTTAATTTGTTATTCAAACAAAAGATTAAAACTTTGTTTTTAATTTGTTATTCTTAAATAAGAATTCAACTTAAATAAAAGGATAAAAAAAAAAAGATGAGAACTTTATTATGATTACATCAGAATATTTCAGATCCAAACAATCGAATTATAACATGACATCACAACGAGTCAGATTAAACAATACAACCATCACCACATAACAGATCAGAATAATATACAATGATTCAACTGATCGAATAGGATTTTAAAATAAATTATTTAATTATTTAAATTCAGAATCTCACCATCGTTGACGATTTTTGGCCAAAATTCAAACTGTTCAGAATCAACTCCAGTCAGTCTATATGCGTAGATCTCAGTCACACGATTACAACGCCGCTGAAATCATCGAATTTCGAATTGAAACGAGTTAGATATGATTAATTGAAGTTTAAAATAATTTAAATTAATTAAATAATAAATTAATTAGAGAAATAAACCTTTCATCCTCTCAGACACTACAGGCCGTGGTTTTACCCTATTCTTCAAATCCTAGGGCTCAGATTTGCTCGCGGATGGATGCACTAGCGACTGATCGGACGACGGGACTTCGACGGGCTACGCGTGGCGCACGCGAGGGAGGGGGAGGGGTGGTTTGACCGAACTCGGCGGCGGCTAGGGGGGGGCCCACGGCGGACGAACGGGCGCGGGTTTGCGAGGCTGCTACTCTGGCTTCGGGCGATGAGGAGATGATCAGGTGGTATGGAATTAAAGAGGACGGAAGGGGCTTCGATTTGGTATGTGTGAGGGATTTTAATTCAAAGGGATGAAGAAGAAATTGATGGAGGAAGGGGAAGCAATTTCGGCCATAGGTTTGAGGGGGGCGGCGGCAACGAAGATGGTGAATAGTAAAATAGGGTTCTGTCCTATTTTTATAATATTTTATGTGTAATTTTATAATGAAGTCCATAATTTCTAAACTATTTCGATTTCAGCCCAGAAGAAGGTGCCCCTAGCCAATAACCCATATTATGGACCCAATGGGACAGGTCCCGTCAGCCCAAACGACTGTCTATGGCCTTTATTATTTAATTTAATATTTAATTCCTTTATTAATTTAATTCGTCTGCATAAATAAATTCACCGAGGCCACAAATGGACTCAAAAAAATCCCAAAAAAAATATATTTGTCTATGTTATAACGATACGGTCCTAACAAAATTAATTTCGTCGAATTCTGACACTGTTTGAAAAATGGCTATTTTTCAGTCGATTAAATTTGACTATAATCGACCAAACACATTTTCCTTCGCCACGCTCACATATTAAATCGAAAAATTCTAAAAATTGAATCCTAGCAATAATATGACATTCCGGTTCCAATGAAAGCGGTTTCGTCGAAAACGGAGATCGTTTGAAAATTGGCTATTTTCACTGGCTTTAATATTATTTAAAAATGGAATTTTTGAATTTCTGCCACATTTTTCCACCAAATAATTTAAAATAAAAATTTTAAATTGGTTCGGATTTTCCGGGTTGTTGCAATCTCCCCCACTTAAGAATTTTCGTCCTCGAAAAGGAACCAAAGTAAAGTAGGAACCAAGATGGAAAATGTAAATTGAGGAAAATGTACCTTAACACAAGAGTTATTCGGAGATATCCACTCTGCACTTGGGATAAGCCTTTTTGATGCTGTCCTTTGTCTCCCAAGTACAGTCTCTAGGATCCCCACTCCATTGAACCTTGACTAGGTTAATCTTCTTGTTCCTCAAGATTTTGGTTTCTTTGCCAATGATCTTAATCGGGTCCTTTCTCACTGTCAGATTTGGAGCAATATCTCGGACCTGTTGGTTTAATTCATCCTCAATCAGATCTGGATCGTGCACATGCTTGCGTAGTTGAGACATATGAAATACATCATGCACTCCTGGCAACCAGTCGGGCAGCTGCAATCTATAAGCAAGAGTACCAATCCTTTCGAGAATAGGGAATGGACCAATGAATCTCGGTGCCAACTTTCCCGTCTTCCCAAAACGAATCACGCCTCTCAGAGGAGAAACCTTCAAGTATACTCGATCACCCACAGAGAATTCAAGATTCCTTCTTCGCTGGTCTGCATAGCTCTTTTGTCGACTCTGAGCAGTCAACAAGCGCTTCTTAATCAAGTCGACCTTATCTGATGCTTCACGGACCATGTCGGGGCCCAAGACTAGTCGATTGCCCGGCTCCACCCAACATGCTGGAGATCTGCATGGCCTGCCATAAAGTAATTCAAATGGTGACATCCCCAAGCTTGCTTGGTAGCTATTATTATAGGAGAATTCCACCAAGTGCAAGTGGTCCTCCCATGAACCGCCATAGTCGAGAATGCAAGCACGCAATAAGTCTTCCAAAACACGATTCACCCTCTCAGTCTGGCCATCTGTCTGAGGGTGATAGGCAGAGCTCAGATTTAACTTGGTCCCAAGTTCCTCTTGAAAAGCTTCCCATAATTTATTGGTAAACAATGGATCCCGATCACTGACAATGCTTTTGGGAACCCCATGCAGTCTGACTATCTCTTTAAGATAGAGCTGTGCTAAACTTCGAGCTATTCTATTGGACCGAACAGGGATGAAATGGGCAGATTTTGTTAAGCGGTCGACAATCACCCATATGATATCGTTTCCCTTTCTGCTTCGAGGCAAGCCATCTATAAAGTCCATAGAAATTTCCTCCCACTTCCAACCAGGAACTCCTAGCGGTTGCAACAAACCTGCCAGTTTCTGCTGATCACTTTTGACTTGCTGACAAGTGGGACATCTAGCAACATAAATGGAAATGTCTCTCTTCGTAGACCTCCACCAAAATGTACGCTTGATGTCGTGATACATCTTGCTCACTCTAGGGTGAACACTAATCTTAGATTTATGACATTCATCCATAACCTCCCTTCTGATCTTAGAGTCGTATGGGACACAGATTCGGCCCAATTGCCTCAGAACCACTTTGTCATCAATTTGGAAACTTGTGGTTTCGCCATCCTGAATTCTCTTAATAATCCTCTGAATAAATTTATCATCCTTCTGAAGAGCAGAGACTTTATCAATCAAAGAAGGAGTGATAATGAGATTGGCGATAATGAGATTGTTGCATTCTACATTCTTTCTACTGAGTGCATCGGCTACAACGTTTGCTTTTCCTGGAGTATATAGGATATCCAGGTCATATGATGCAAGAAATTCGACCCAGTGCTGCTGCCTTATATTCAAATCTTTTTGGGTAAAAAGGTGCTTCAAAGATTTGTGGTCGGTGTAAATTTAAAACTTTTCACCCAAAAGATAATGTCTCCATATTTTAAGAGAAAACACAATGGCCATTAGTTCAAGGTCATGCGTAACATAATTCTTCTCATGCGGTTTCAGTTGGCGGCTAGCATATGCGACTACCCTGCCTCTTTGCATCAGCGCCGCACCAATACCTTAAATAAATAAGGGATAACATGTTAAAATGAGATTTGTCATTAAAGGAAAAATGTTATCTCAGACATGTAAATTTATAAAGAGACAACCTTGCTTAGAGGCGTCGGTCCAGACCTTCAAATCCTGATTGCCATCTATGATGGTCAACACAGGAGCACTGGTCAACCTCTTCTTTAGCTCTTGGAAAGCTGCCTCGCATTCCGGTGTCCACTTGAATTTCGTATGCTTCTTGGTCAGGTTTGTCAATGGACAAGCTACTTTCGAAAAATCTTTAACAAATTTCCGATAATAGCCGGCCGGTCCCAAGAAATTTCTGACCTCCGTGGGAGTTTTAGGCTGCTTCCATTCTTGGATGGCTGAGATCTTTCCTGGATCTACTGAGATGACCTCCTTTGATACAACATGGCCGAGGAATTTCACCTCCTCTTGCCAGAATATGCATTTAGAAAATTTTGCTTTCAGCACATTTCTTCGCAAAATCTCTAAGACTTCTCTTAGATGCTCTTCGTGCTCAGCAGCGGATTTAGAAAAGATGAGGATGTCATCGATGAACACGAGCACAAATTTATTTAAAACATCTCTGAATACTCTATTCATCAAATCAACAAAATATGCTAGAGCATTACATAGACCGAAAGGCATTACTAGCCATTCGTAAAAGATGTCAGGGCCTCTGAAAGCAGTTAAAGGCACACACTCCTCTGCGATGCGAAGTCGATGGAAGCCTGTAGCTAGGTCCATCCTAGAGAATACTCGTGCCCCATGCAATCGGTCAAGCAAGTCATCAATACAAGGCAGTGGATATTTATTCTTAAGAGTTTGCCTATTGAGATCACGGTAGTCTACACATAGCCTGAGAGTACCGTCTGATTTTGGGACGAACACCACTGCTGCTCCCCATTCTGAGAAGCTGGGCCTGATCAGACCCTTCCACAAAAGCTGCTTGGTTTGATTTTTCAGCTCCTCTCTTTCTTTTGGCGACATTCTCCGAATGGGATGTACAACAGGCCTTGCATTCGGAGCCAAATCAATTCGGAAGCTGATTTCTCTATGTGGAGGTAGGCCCTCAACTTCTTTGAAAACATCAGCGTAATCTTTGACGATAGGGATATCCTCAATAGAAGTAGGGGTAACTTCTAGAGAAGACCAGAAGGTTTTCCTGTCGGCGGCTGAGCCATGGCAGGGGATACATACATTACCGAGTTTAGTTTTAACTTTGACAATTCTTTCGGCGCATACTAACTCAGCTTCGTATTTTGCTAACCAATCTATACCAAGTATGATGTCATATCCAGAAAACTCCATGATGATCAAATTAAAAGGAAACTGATAGCGAGAATAGGAGACAAGCACTTTACAATACTGATCTAGAATGAGGGAACCTCCTATCGGACTATTAGCTCTAATCAAAATTTTGAGTTTTCTAGGTTTCAGTTTCAACTTTTTACTTGCATCTTTAGAAATAAAGCTTTTTGCAGCACCAGTATCAAATAAGACAGTATTAGGGATGTTCTTAATATTAAGCGTACCTCTTAAGACATCGGGTTTATTAGGCCCCTCAGTCGAAGCTGGTGCAACTGCTCCCTCATAAACATGTGCCACTTCGGTTTTCTTCAACAGAGGATAGTTTCTGGCAAAGTGCCCCAGCTTATGGTAGTTATAGCAATCCTGTGTGTTCCTGGGGTTCTGACCACGATTTTGAGAATTCTGACCATGGTTCTGGGAGCTCTGACCACGGTTCTGACTAGGGCCTGAATCATCTCTCTTGACCCTTTTTGGTGCTCTACACTTGTAATCGAAATGCCCAATCTTGCCGCAGTTATAGTAGGTCACCTTACTCCTATCCCTCTTCTTCCCTTGTGGCTTAGCTGCAGAAGAATTGCTCGCCTCCTGTTTCTTGTTAGCCTGTTCCTTCTGGTTGTTGCTTTGACCTTTCCCCCTATCCTGCGGTCTAGACTCATCATTCTCCTCATAGCGGCACGCCATTTCCACTACTTCATTGAAAGGAAGCTTGATATGGGCAGTGACTCGATTCAAATATTTCTTGGACAGCCCCTTGATAAATATCTTATTCTTCTCTACTGGATCTTAAATCAAACTAGGGGCATATCGTGAAAGCTCATCAAACTTCCTCACATACTCAGAAATGGTCATACTGCCTTGCTGCTGGTTAACGAACTGCTCGCGCAGACGCTCTCTAGCTTGTGGGGGTATATATATCTCATTGAAAAGCTCCTTGAATCTGGCCCAAGACAAATTGGCCACGTCATTGCAGATTTTAATTGTATCCCACCAATGCCCTGCTTCCTCCTTTAGTTGCCAAACTGCCAGGTATTGCTTTCGCTGATCTTCCAGTTCCAAGCCTTCTAGGATCTTTTCGCAATCTTTAAACCACGCCTCTGCTTGAATCGCAGACTCCCACCCTGTAAAAGGTACACCTCCATGGTTCTTGAATTTCTTTGACATTCTCTCCAAATCAAAAGGCTACGGAGGTGGAGGTGGTTCAACTACGACCTCTGAATTATGCTGGTCTTGAGTGATATAGGTGTCTCGTCTCTAGCTTGCCCTCCAGCTCCTACTCGGGCTCCTCCTCCAGCCACGCCTCGAGCTCCACCGCAGGCTCCACCTCGGGCTGTTCTTGATCTAGTATCCATTTAAATCAGTCTGTACCATCAAGGAAAGAGTCAGACCAACAAAAATGAGAATTTTCAAGAAAAGAAAAGATAAGGACGAGATGAAAAGATGATGATGTAATGACTGGTAAATATGTGCTATTCTACTGTGCTCACTCTAGGACATTACTAGTCCTATATCTAATGAGCTACTCGTCATAGAATAATGTGGATTCTATCTAGACGAATTGTTCTAAATATGTCATATTCCGTAGCTAAGGTAAACCTTGGCTCTGATACCAACTGTGATAACCCCAAACTTCCGTAGACCGAAAGTAAGATTGATCATTTTGGAATACAACATATTTACAACAAAAGCAGATCTCAGATAATTATCATAACACATAAACATGTGCAGCGGAAATAAACGTCATCAGCATCACAGCAAAATATCAGAGTATGCAGTTTTACAGGATCCACTTAGCATAATAGAAGTCTTAACAAAAGAGGAACAAGTCTCAAATGAAAAGAAATGAGTTTTAAATCCCATTACATACATCAAAAGAAAAAGATAGAAAAATGTCTCAAAAGCAGAATAAAAGATGGAGAAAAGGCCTTTTTGTTCTTCCTCCCAAAGCTAGCTCCCACCAAAATGTATCACCTAGAAACCTGTCAATTGGCTGCCCGTGGAAAGAGGGCACCCGAGTTTGCAAAAGTGAAACAAACTACGAGTCCGTCATGGGACTGGTGTGAGAATTCTTAACTAAATTTAATATCAAGATGGTGAATCTCAGGACCACGCCGCTAACGCGGAACGGGTTTACTCCATTGGATTGCCAGTGAAATATTTTATAAAGTTTATATAAAACAGTGAAATGACTTTTGAAAAATGAAATCACCATAAGACTCAAGTCCTATCACACAATGCAACGCATACAGGAGGATAGAGTTTTCCCTTATGATGATCAAACATGCTTAATACGTGAAAAGTAATATTTTAATATTATCATTAGTGTTCAAGCAGTATTAAAATACTTCAATATAAATATATCAATCCTAGACGGCATTAGGTACCATATACTATGTCGCCGTATATAAATTTACAATCAAAACCGCAATGTCGTCGTATTGGGAATTGGTTTTCTATCATGAAATCGAGGCTAGGGATTGTTCTCTTCCGATTCGAGACACTCTAGCAAATGCCTCTGGATTACACCTATGGGCAACCCTTGGATGCGGTAGGGCCGGTCCCTACCTAAAGGTAGTGGATTAGTTATGCCTGAACACACGTTTCCCGGTCCCTTTGGACCTATTATATGACCACTTCCGGCCTATATAAAAAACATCTGAGGTACCTCAATCCAAAATCCACATAAGTAAAATGCCGGGCCATGTCAAAACCCAAGCACCACTCCTAGCTAGAAGGAAACGTGTGCACTCCCTATGGTCCATATCCCGTTTTTAACTCATACTGGGGTGTGAGGCTCGCAAAGTCACGTTATTCACAAAGCTATGCCTAAACAGGCTATGCTTTGATCATCATCCACAAGGCCTGCTTTTCAACAAAGCCTTGATCATTGCATCTTGGCGTGCCACATTGACAATTCAACGCCATGCTATCGATAACTACTACTACGTATCCGGGTGTTAAGTAGAGAATAGATTCTCCACCACCAAACAGTCATATATTAATAGAAAGCGATTTAATTACATGTAGCGAATTCCAACGTCAGACACGCATCCATTTACAAGTCCGTTCTGGGTCTGAACAAAACCGGAGACACCAAAAAGGTGCTCGCTAATCCGCACGACCAACACACACGTCCGGACAATTACCGCTTCAACCCAGTCCTGGGAGCAAGTCAGTCCAAGGTATCAGAAATCATCGTCCATTCGATGTGAAGATCGCCGGTCTTCAACCGTCGTCTTCTTGCATCTTTGATTCAGTCGTCGTTCAATTATTTGAAATGAGTTAACCTCGGTCTTTTCAAATAATTGTCGCATAATTATAGTTAAAACATTTCATATATATACATACAACTATTTATCGCTATTTTTATTTATTAAAAATAGTTCAACATATATAAACGACGTTTCGGGTCAATGGGTGGCGCTGGCGCTTCTTTTTCCAAAATTTGATTTACACATATCTTAAAATCTAACCGTCGGATTTTGATGAAATTTATATCGTTGGAAAGCTCTTCCCAAAGCGGTCCTAACGGTTCCAGTTTTGCGAAAATCCAACGGTCAGATCTTTATATATATTCGTTTGAAGTTACGATTGCCGCTACGCGAACTGCAGCGCTCGTTTCGTTAAATTTTATATTTTATATTTATATATAATATATAAACCATTTGGGCGATTTCCTTTATTAAAAAAAATAAGGATTTCCACAATGTATCATTTTATATAAAATAAAAATGACATTTTTGTTCGCCAATTCTAATGCGACCAAAAATGATAGTTCAACGATGTATATTTCTATATTCAACAAAGATGACGTTTTTGTTCGCCAATTCTAATGCGACCAAAAATGATATTTTAAAATGTATAATTTCAATGTTCAACAAAATGACATTTTTGTTCGCCAATTCTAATGCTTCTAAAGCGACCATAAATGATATTTTAAAATGTATAATTTCAATGTTCAACTAAATGACATTTTTATTTGCCAATTCTAATGCGACCCAAAATGATATTTTAAAATGTATAATTTCAATGTTCAACAAAATGACATTTTTGTTCGCCAATTCTAATGCGACCAAAAATGATATTTAGAATGTATAATTTCAATTCAACAAAATGACATTTTTGTTCGCCAATTCTAATGTCAAGATTTGATTCATTTCAACTATACTAACATGGCGATGCAATTTGGTCCATTTAACCTATACTAACATAATGAGGAAATTTGATTCACATTAACTATACTAACATGACGGTGAAATTTGGTTCATTTCAACTATACTAACATAATGAGGAAATTTGATTCACATCAACTATACTAACATGACGGTGAAATTTGGTTCATTTTTGATGAATCACAGTAAAGGCGTCAACTTATTTTCATTTGTTAATCAAATAAGACGTCTAATATTTATCTTATCCTCTAGTTAAAGTTTAAAAGATCCAAATTTTCTTTATTTTTTAAATCAAATAAAGACCTACACTTCCTTTTATTTTGTAAAACAAAATAAAAGGGTTCAAACTTTTTTCTTATATTTTGTAAATAAAAGATTCAAACTTTTCTTTATATAGTAAATAAAAGATTCAATTTTCTTTTATATAGTAAATAAAAGATTCATCTTTCCTTTGTTTTCAAGACAAAAGATTAAAACTTTAATTATATTTTGTTTATCAAACAAAAATTTAAAACTTTGCTTTTATTTTGTTGTTCAAACAAAAGATTAAAACTTTGCTTTTAATTCGTTATTCAAAAAATAGATTAAAACTTTGCTTTTAATTTGTTATTCAAACAAAAGATTAAAACTTTGCTTTTAATTTGTTATTCAAACAAAAGATTAAAACTTTGCTTTTAATTTGTTAATCAAACAAAAGACTAAAACTTTGCTTTTTAATTTGTTATTCAAACAAAAGATAAAACTTTGCTTTTAATTTGTTATTCTTAAATAAGAATTCAACTTAAATAAAAGGATTTAAAAAAATAAAAAAAAGATGAGAACTTTATTATGATTACATCAGAATATTTCAGATCCAAACAATCGAATTATAACATGACATCACAACGAGTCAGATTAAACAATACAACCATCACCACATAACAGATCAGAATAATATACAATGATTCAACTGATCGAATAGGATTTTAAAATAAATTATTTAATTATTTAAATTCAGAATCTCACCGTCGTTGATGATTTTTGGCCAAAATTCAAACTTTTCAGAATCAACTCTAGTCAGTCTATATGCGTAGATCTCAGTCACACGATTACAACGCCCCTGAAATCATCGAATTTCAAATTGAAACGAGTTAGATATGATAAATTGAAGTTTAAAATAATTTAAATTAATTAAATAATAAATTAATTAGAGAAATAAACCTTTCTTCCTCTTAGACACTACAGGCCGCGGTTTTACCCTATTCTTCAAATCCTAGGGTTCAGATTTGCTCGCGGATGGATGCACTAGAGACTGATCGGACGGCGGGACTTCGACGGGCTACGGGTGGCGCAAGCAGGGAGTGTGGCCGAACTCGGCGGCGGCTAGGGGGGCCCACGGCGAATGAACGGGCGCGGGTTGCGGGGCTGCTGCTCTGGCTTCTGGCGACGGGGAGATGATCAGGTGATATGGAATTAAAGAGGACGGAAGGGGCTTCGATTTGGTATGTGTGAGGGATTTTAATTCGAAGGGATGAAGAAGAAATTGATGGAGGAAGGGGAAGCAATTTCGGCCATAGGTTTGAGGGGGGCGGCGACAACGAAGATGGTGAATAGTAAAATAGGGTTTTGTCCTATTTTTATAATATTTTATGTGTAATTTTATAATTAAATCCATAATTTCTAACTATTTCGATTTCAGCCTAGAAGAAGGTGCCCCCAGCCAATAACCCATATTCCGGACCCAATGGGACAGGTCCCGTCATCCCAAACGGCTATCTGTGGCCTGTATTATTTAATTTAATATTTAATTCCTTTATTAATTTAATTCTTCTGCATAAATAAATTCACCGAGGCCACAAACGGACTCAGAAAAATCCCGAAAAAATATATTTGTCTATGTTATGATGATACGGTCCTAACAAAATTAATTTCGTCAAATTCTGACACTGTTTGAAAAATGGCTATTTTTCAGTCGATTAAATTTGACTATAATCGACCAAACACATTTTCCTTCGCCACGCTCACATATTAAATCAAAAAATTCTAAAAATTGAAACCTAGCAATAAGATGACATTCCGGTTCCAATGAAAGTGGTTTCATCGAAAACGGAGATCGTTTAAAATTGGCTATTTTCACTGGCTTTAATATTATTTAAAAATGGAATTTTTGAATTTCTGCCACATTTTTCCACCAAATAATTTAAAATAAAATTTTTAAATTGGTTCGGATTTTCCGGGTTGTTACACATTAAGAGGCTGGTGGAAGGCTATAAATAGGGGAAAGGAGGCATGGATAATAGTTTACTTTCTCCATTCTCTCATTTGGGTAAGCTTCCTTGTTCAACCAACTACACCTTTCCACCGTTAGAATAGAAGATCTACATCGTTTGAAGCTGGATGTACATCAATCAAAGAGAGAGTTCATCGAATCGAAGAGTTTAGAGCAAATTCTTAGTTGTTCGGAATCGAGATTTCATCATTTTTTGTTGTTTTGGAGAATTAGTGAGTGATATGCATCTCTCACACGGATTCAATCAAGTATATGAGTTGCCAGAGCATAATTCTATCAATTTCAAGTGTTTTCTATTAGATCTACATCATGGTAAGTGTAATTTCATATGAACCGCTATAGGATCTAATCTAGTAACTTAAAAACAGTAATTTCCATATATTTTCATATGTTTATGCAAGTTAGATCCATTGTTTTGATCATTTTTTCACTTATCATGATTTGGAGGGATTTCATATGGTTATTGATGATAAATTGTCATGCCCAAGTTGTTAGTGATTTCATAACATGTTTTTGGTTGAATTGGGTGAATTGGATGAGTTGATTTCGTCGATATAATTGTTTCGCGAAGTTTCGGTCAAGTTTGAGGTTATTTGGATTTGTTCAGGGATGGATCGGTCATATTGAAGGAGTATGGATAGTCGTTGTATGGCTTGGAAAGCAAGTCAGAGCATGGGTCATTCGTTAGCTTTAGAGCATGGATTGATCGGTGTGCTCCTAGCATGGATCGGTCGGTGTGTTCCTGACATGGGTCGGTCGGAACTAGGAAAGATGGGTCGGCCTAGATGGAGTGTGATGGGTCGATTTAGGAGGAATGAGACGGATCAGCCAGAGTTTGAAGCAGTGAGGCGTCAGTCATGGTTTCAAGCATGGGTCAGTCACAATCCCAGGGTATGGGTCGGTCATGGAGTTAGCAGCATGGCACAAACGTTGTAGTTTGTTTCTGTCGCGAATGGATAAAATTCTATAAATTGTACTGAACCTTATACTGATGTTGTTTGGTTCGGTGATGTTGTGACTTCGATATATATTCAGATGGGAATGTTTGAAGTGATGTGATGTGTTCGTTGACTGTTGTAATGCAACTAATGTGAAGATAACTCAAAGGTTGTGAGTTGGCGGATAATGGTTGCTCAAGAAGGTTACTTGAGCTATATAAGGTCATCGGGTAGGATGATTAGAGATACCGAAGGCCGAGAGATTATCAGTGTCGTAGGTTCTAGCGGACTTGAAGCTAGCGTACAATGGAAAACACCCAAAACACTAGAAGGTTGCTGGTTGAGTACCTTGGGAAGTCGTGAAGGACCTAGTTGTCAAAGTTGAACAAACATACGAGTCATGAAGGCGTATGGAGTTTTTGCTAGAACCAGGCTTACCATTAGCCCTTTACGTATTGCAAGATTGGCTATCATACGACTAACGATAGTTTCGAAACAACAAAGGGCAGTGTTATCCAGGTCTTGGATGTTTGGTTGCTTGTTTGTACCATCTCACGTAGATTGTCTGAAGTCGAAGGAGATGTTTCTCGGGTGCTTGTTTGACATTGGTTTAGACCTATGGGGCTTGTGCTTGAGGGAAGTTGAATTCGATTAGGATGGTTTACTTGAGATATAACTAGTTGTTATGTTTGCCATGTTTTCTACCAAGTGATAGTTGTTTGATAGTATTTGTTTATTTCTGGTTGCTATGGTTGAATTGTTGTTTCGTAATTGATGGATTGTAATTGCTATCACTGTCATGTGTGAGGAAGGAAGGTGTGGTTTCTTCTCTGGTATGAGAGACGTACTTGTAGATTTTTAATGGATGCATACAATGTGTATTAATGTATATAATATAGTAGCGTTTGTACTCCATTAGTAGTTTTTCTTGAAAGTGGCTAATCATTCTATATTTAGAATGAGTCGACGAACTTCAAAACATACTGCTAGGGAGGAGGCTATGCCTGGAGGGGGAAATGGCGGTACACCAGATTACCGAGCCATGTTTGGAGCCATGATTGAGGCATTCATGAGGAGGGTACCCGCTCCAGTGGCAGCCGCAGTAGATGTAGGTGTGCAGGTACCTAGAGCCTTGGATTTCGCAAAGTTGTGTAAAGACTTCACATCTCTAGGAGGAAAATAGTTTAAAGGGACTGAGCCAACTAAGGAGGTTTAGAGGTGGTTAGATACTTGTATTCGTATTTTTGGAGACTTGGGTATAGATGATGCAACTAAGGGAAAGCTTGCATCAAGGCAGTTGCAGGGTAGAGCCACGGAATGGTGGAATTCTGTTACTCTTGAGAACCCTGAAGATGATATTTCATGTGAACAGTTCCAAGTCAAGTTGGAGGCAAAGTTTATCTCTACCATGCAGAAGTCTATACTATTTAAGAGGTTCATCGAGTTTAAACAGAATGGTCAACCAATGCTGGATTATGTTTCTGACTTCGAGGCCTTGTCGAAGTATGCTTGTTCATATGTGGATACTCTACCAGAAGAACGAGAAGTTTGTCTTGCGATTGGATGAATATCTTGGGAATCAGCTTGTGGATCATCTCGATGATACTCATAAGAAGATTGTTGCAGCCAAGGAAGTGCAGAAACCACAGTAGTGTGGTAATAATAATAAGAAGAGGAAGCAACAACAATAGAATCGAAAGGATGGCCAGAAAAAGCCTATGAGTGAGGTGGTTTGCTTTAACTGCCAACAGATAGGTCATTTTGCTATTGAGTGAAAGAATCCAAAGGCTGAGAAAAAGTGCTTCAAGTGTGGAAAACCTGGGAACGAGAAGAAAGAATGTCCAGAACCAGCTAAGGGAAAACAAATAGTAAAGGCTTATACTTTGGAAGCAGTGTTATCTTCTTCAAGAGCTCCTACTATAGAGGAGAAAGGAAAGGGTGTCATTGCTCAAGGTACTATTTCTGAAACGACCCAAACTTCCCGGTAAAGGAAAGACTGGATTGCTTTGAGAACAACACACATCAGAACACAAACTGAAGAACCTTTTATTGCTGATTACAACAATTACATCAGAGTACAAGAATATAATTGAGTATGAACTTGTAATATACATTGGAAATACAATAATATCAGAGTTTTAAATTACATTTAAATAGCAGCGGAAAAATAAAACAAATATACAACTGGAAGGAATACACGGATACAGAGCTTTCCGAATACCGCTTCAGTTGTAAGCTAGGATCATGTAAATATATCTGCAAAAAGCTACTCGACTGCCCGTGTGGAAAATATGGGCACCCGAGTTTGCCAGTGAAACAAACTACAGGTCAGTAATGGGACTGGTATGAGAAATCTTAACTAAACTTATATAATAATAAGGCTAATCACAGGACCACGCCGCTAACGCGGAACGGGTTTACTCCATTGGATTGCCAGTGCATAAATTAAAGTAAATCGTTAAACAACGCAATGCTTTTTAGAAAAATGAAACCATTATAAGACCCAAGTCCCATCACACAATGCAACGCAAACCAGAGGATAGGGTTTTACCTTATAATGGTCAAGAGATGCTTGATATGATAAAACGGGTTTAATACTAGTGTGTATATCTATGAGTATATATATTTCAAAAACAATTTCAATCATAATGTATTAATCATAGACGGCATAGTACCTCATCCTACTATGTCACCATACTAGTTCTACAATCAAAACCTCAAGGTCGTATTGGAAATTGGATTTCCATCATGAGTCGAGGCTAAGGGCAAGCTCCTCTCCGATTCGAGACACTCTAGCAAATGCCTCAGGATCACACCTATGGGCAACCCTTGGATCTTCAGGGCCGGTCCCTACCTAAGGGCAGTGGATTAATTATGCCTGAACACACGCTTCCCGGTTCCTTTGAACCTATAATATGACCACTATCGGCCTATAAAATTCCGAGGCGCCTCAAAATCCATCATCCACATAAGTAAAATCCCAGGCCATGTCAAAGCACTAACACTACCACTAGCTAGAAAGAAACGTGTGCACTCCCTGCAATCCAAATCCCGTTTTTGACTCATATCGGGGTGTGAGGTTCGCGAAGTCACGATATACACAAAGCTATGTCGTAATAGGCTATGCTTTGATCATCCCACAAGGCCCTGCTTTTCAACAAAAGCCTTGATCATTTGCATCTTGGCGTGCCACATTGACAATTCACGCCATGCGATCAATCACCATTAATATATACCAGGGTGTTAAGTCGAGGATAAATCCTTTACCACCAAACAGACATACATTAACAGGAATCGATTCAATTCACACGGAATGAAATCCAATGTCAGACACGCATCCATTTATTAGCTTATGCTCAGGGTCTGAGCGAAAACTAAATCCGAACAATCAACAATAGTTCGGACGGCCACCACTGAAATCCCTTCAAGGTAGCTACTTCCATCAGGGTCTCTGTAGCAACACATCCATTCGATGTGAAGATCGTCGGTCTTCAACCATCGTCTTCATCTTCGACTCTTCATCGTCGTAGTAATTATTTGGAATGGGTTAAACCTGGTCTTTCCGAATAACTCATGTATTTTATAATAAAAATCAAGTACTATAAAAGCACACCCAACGTCTCATTCCAATTCATTCTTTAAAAGTGACAAAAATCCTCTTTTTATTTCATTGTTTTAAAAAGGGACAAAAAATTTCCTTTTATTTCATTGTTTTAAAAAGTGACAAAATATTTTTTTATTTCATTCTTTTTATGGTAACAAATGGCAGTAAAAATACATGTTTTTGTTTTAATTCATTTTATAATGATTCTTTTAAGTCGGAAATATGAATTCCAATGTGAAAATAATTTAACATGACAATGATCCTTTTTAATGTTTTATTAACATTAAAAATGTAAATTTAATGTGAAACATGTTTTTCTAATATGAACAAATTCTTATGTACATTCTTAACATTAAAGTATAATTTTAATATAAAAAAGTGTTTAAACATGAATTAATGCTTATGTATATTCAATTCATTAAAATATAATTTTAATGTAAAACTTAATTTCTAGCATAAATTTTGTTTTTAATCTAATGTTAGCATTTCCAACTAAAACGATGTTTTAATTTTAATTTCACATTTGTTAATACAACGGTGTTTTAATTCTAAATGAACATCTTAACAAACGGTGTTTGCAAATCTAAATGAACATTTGACAAAAACGGTGTTTACAAATCTAAATGAACATTTGACAAAAACTGTGATTACTAATCTAAATGAACATTTGACAAAAACGGTGTTTACTAATCTAAATGAACATTTGACAAAAACTGTGATTTTATTCTAATATGACGATTATAACCAAAAATGTGATTTTTAGTTGAATAACATTGACGTTACAAATACGTTCTTTTATATGCTAACATAAAAATGTAACTTTTATGATAACATGATTCTAACATGAATTAGTTAATATTGCGAATACTTTCATTTTCATACATACAAATAAAACATGTATTTTATTGTATACAAATCCTAGATCTACACAACTTAATCAAATAAATTCATTTCAACCAACTAGATCTGATCTCATACATCACACACAATTCCATTCAGTGATTCATCGTAATTCAACAAGAAACAACATTTCAATGAATTTATACATAACACCACAGAATAAACATAAATTTCAAAATAAAATAAATAAATAATTTTAATTAAAAAAATAATAATTCTCACATTGATTTGCTTTCAGAAATCGTTCGTGTTCAGATTTGGCTGAATTTCCAAAGTGTCCCGATTCAGATCTAGTTAGTTCCATCGTCTAGTCCTCATCACAAGGATTCCAACGCAAGTAGTTTTGTTGATTTCCGATGTAATTTGAACAAGTTATAGATTTTTAAAATTTAATAACAAATTAAGGAATAAATAAATTAATTAGATTAGTTAATCACCCCTTTAAACACCATCTTCCATCGTTCCTTTACTGTAACAACCGAACCCATCATCCACCTTTAGGTCTTCATCTTGCACGCACCACGAGGCATCAGACTTTGATCGAACGCCACACCCCCGTCCGCCTTCATCTCCTCCTCCATCGCCGAGAGCTGGGCCGAGCTCGGTGGTCCCCCTTGCCCCCAAACCCGCCTCCAAGTCGCCGTCTTCTTGCCCGAAATTCGCAGCTTCAACGAAATGAAACTCCATCATACCCGTACCAATCTGAAGCTCCTACTTCGCTCTCGAATTTGGAGTTAAAGATTTATTTTAATTCAAAATATTTGGGGAGAAAATAAGGGATTAAAGTTGGGGCTGTTTCGGCCATTGAGAACGATCATACGGCGGCTGTAAAATGGAAATTAGGGTTAGCGTATACATACTGTATTTATAGCGTATCCTTAGCGTATTTTCTTTAATTTTAATTCAATTTTAATTTCTACATCGCTCTTAACTCCAAATCAAACCTAGCGAGTGCCGCCCCTAGCTAATAACCCCCGTCCCTGACACAATGGAATATGTTTCGTAACCCAGTTCGGCTGTTACGATATGTTTTTCTTAATATTTAATTATAAATCATTTAATTATTAAATTCAAACTTACATTTTAAATTACCGGGGCCATATACCAACTCTAAAAATTACAGAAAAATTATTTCTAGCTATCTTTTGACGATACGGTTCTAACGAGACTAATTTCGTTGAATTCTGAGACTGTTTGAAAAATGGCCTTTTTCTAGTCGATTAAATTTGACTGAAACTGACAAAACACGTTTTCCTTTACCACGCTCACATATTAATTAGAAAAATTATGAAAATTGAAACCTAGCAACAATTTGACATTTCGGTTTCAACAAAAGTGGTTTCGTCGAAAACAGACGTCGTTTGAAAAAATGACTATTTTTTAAGGCCAATATATTTAATATTAAAAATACATTTTTAAACAAATAAATTCCGAAATTCAAAATATATAAGTGTTTAAAATTTTTCAATGCAGAAACTTCATTTCGAACACAATGGAAGTGGTTTCGAGTCGAAATTCCTTCATATGTGAAAAGTAGCCTTCCGGGCCCTATATAGTATATATATAAACTCTACAGCGACCTTTTGAAAAAATGAATTAGCCATACTTTTGATTTCCACAATGAAATTTCAATTTTTCAGATTCCTTAGAAAGATATTATTAAACAGATTTAAATATTTCTTGTTTTGCTCAATATCTGATTTAAAATGAATCCTATACGTTCAGTCAAAGTTCAAATTCAAAATTTCAAACTGCAGCGCTGTTTAAACTCCTTTTATAATTAAATTGAATTTATTCCTTTTAAAATAATTTTTTTAGTCATTCTTATTAAAAATAAATTATTTTAAATATTAAAGTCCATTAAAATTTCTAAAATAAAAATTTTAAATTGGCCCAGAATTCCGGGTCGTTACAATCGCCCCACTTAAAATCTTTTCGTCCTCGAAAAGGAACGGAGCTAAAAGTTGTTCAATTAACCAACTCAACTAAATTTTATTTATTGGTTTTAACTAATTATCATTCTAATATTTTAATTAGTGAAACTAATTATCACACATCCCAACCATCAATCAATTAGGTGATTAATTTTTCAAATATATAATCTTTATATGTAGTCAAAAAAATCATATCTTAGTGCAAATCATAGCAATGTGTTCTAACTAAGTGTTAGTTCTCATACCAGTCAATGGAAATATATAGAAATTCCACTTTCGAGACTCGAACATAAATACTGGTGATGGTCGACCTATCACCAGAATTACCTCCAGGTGCCTAGAGTGTGATTCTATATCTATCCAGTATATTAAAACTTCGAATATCCGTTAATTACTCGTATATTCGAAATATTTATATACTCGATTGTCCACATTAAAATATAATATACTCAAATACATATATTTAGATAAAATTTTCAAAACTAAATTTGTTCTCATTTTTATTTTAAAGAAAATAATACTCTTCACACTCGTTGTAGGATACTACTGATCCTATCTCTAACGAGTTATTCTTATTGGATATTGTTAATCCAATCTCTGATGAATTCTTTCGTTCGGTTCTAATGTGTTTTGTTCTCGAGCTCTGTAAACCAAAGCTCTGATACCAACTGAAACGACCCAAACTTCCCGGTAAAGGAAAGACTGGATTGCTTTGAGAACAACACACATCAGAACACAAACTAAAGAAACTTTTATTGTTGCTTACAACAATTACATCAGAGTATAAGAATATAACTGAGTATGAACTTATAATATACATTGGAAATTCAATAATATCAGAGTTTTAAATTACATTTAAATAGCAGCGGAAAAATAATACAAATATACAACTGGAAGGAATACACGGATACAGAGCTTTCCGAATACCGCTTTAGTTGTAAGCCAGGATCCTGTAAATATATCTGCAAAAAGCTACTCGACTGCCCATGTGGAAAATATGGGCACCCGAGTTTGCCAGTGAAACAAACTACAGGTCAGTCATGGGACTGGTATGAGAAATCTTAACTAAACTTATCTAATAATAAGGCTAATCACAGGACCACACCGCTAACGCGGAACGGGTTTACTCCATTGGATTGCCAATGCATAAATTAAAGTAAATCGTTAAACAACGCAATGCTTTTTAGAAAAATGAAACCATTATAAGACCCAAGTCCCATCACACAATGCAACGCAAACCAGAGGATAGGGTTTTACCTTATAATGGTCAAGAGATGTTTGATACGATAAAACGGGTTTAATACTAGTGTGAATATCTATGAGTATATATATTTCAAAAACAATTTCAATCATAATGTATTAATCATAGACGGCATAGTACCCCATCCTACTATGTCGCCATACTAGTTCTACAATCAAAACCGCAAGGTCGTATTGGAAATGGGATTTCCATCATGAGTCGAGGCTAGGGGCAAGCTCCTCTCCGATTCGAGACACTCTAGCAAATGCCTCAGGATCACACCTATGGGTAACCCTTGGATCTTCAGGGTCGGTCCCTACCTAAGAGTAGTGGATTAATTATGCCTGAACACACGCTTCCCGGTTCCTTTGAACCTATAACATGACCACTATCGGCCTATAAAAATCCGAGGCGCCTCAAAATCCATCATCCACATAAGTAAAATGCCAGGCCGTGTCAAAGCACTAACACTATCACTAGCTAGAAAGAAACGTGTGCACTCCCTGCAGTCCATATCCGTTTTTGACTCATACCGGGGTGTGAGGCTCGCGAATTCACGATATACACAAAGTTATGCCGTAATAGGCTATGCTTTGATCATCCCACAAGGCCCTGCTTTTCAACAAAAGCCTTGATCATTTGCATCTTGGCGTGCCACATTGACAATTCACGCCATGCGATCAATCACTATTAATATATACCAAGGTGTTAAGTAGAGGATAAATCCTTTACCACCAAACAGACATACATTAACAGGAATCGATTTAATTCACACGGAACGAAATCCAATGTCAGACATGCATCTATTTATTAGCTTATGCTCTGGGTCTGAGCGAAAAACAAATCCGAACAATCAACAATAGTCCGGACAGCCACCACTGAAATCCCTTCAAGGTAGCTACTCCCATCAGGGTCTCTGTAGCAACACATCCATTCGATGTGAAGATCGTCGGTCTTAAACCACCGTCTTCATCTTCGACTCTTCGTCGTCGTAGTAATTATTCGGAATGGGTTAAACCCGGTCTTTCCGAATAACTCACGTATTTTATAATAAAAATCAAGTACTATAAAAGCACACCCAACGTCTCATTCCAATTCATTCTTTAAAAGTGACAAAAATCCTCTTTTTATTTCATTGTTTTAAATAGTGACAAAAATTCTCCTTTTATTTCATTGTTTTAAAAAGTGACAATTTTTTTTCATTCTTTTAATGGTAACAAATGGCAATAAAAATACATGTTTTTGTTTTAATTCATTTTATAATGATTCTTTTACGTCGGAAATATGAATTCCAATGTGAAAATAATTTAACATGACAATGATCCTTTTTAATGTTTTATTAACATTAAAAATGTAAATTTAATGTGAAACATGTTTTTCTAATATGAATAAATTCTTATGTACATTCTTAACATTAAAGTATAATTTTAATATAAAACAAGTGTTCTAACATGAATTAATGCTTATGTATATTCAATTCATTAAAATATATTTTTAATGTAAAACTTAATTTCTAGCATAAATTTTGTTTTTAATCTAATGTTAGCATTTCCAACTAAAACGATGTTTTTATTTTAATTTCACATTTGTTAATACAATGGTGTCTTAATTATAAATGAACATCTTAACAAATGATGTTTACAAATCTAAATGAACATTTGACAAAAACGGTGTTTCCAAATCTGAATGAACATTTGACAAAAACTGTGATTACTAATCTAAATGAACATTTGACAAAAACGGTGTTTACTAATCTAAATGAACATTTGACAAAAACTGTGATTTTATTCTAATATGATGATTATAACCAAAAATGTGATTTTTAGTTGAAGAACATTGACGCTACAAATACGTTCTTTTATATGCTAACATAAAAATGTAACTTTTATGATAACATGATTCTAACATGAATTAGTTAATATTGCGAATACTTTCATTTTCATACATACAAATAAAACATGTATTTTATTGTATACAAATCCTAGCTCTACACAACTTAATCAAATAAATTCATTTCAACCAACTAGATCTGATCTCATACATCACACACAATTCCATTCAGTGATTCATCGTAATTCAATAAGAAACAACATTTCAGTGAATATATACATAACACCACAGAATAAACATAAATTTCAAAATAAATAAATAAATTTAATTTAAAAAAAAAAGAATTCTCACATTGATTTGCTTTTAGAAATCGTTCGTGTTCAGATTTGGCTGAATTTCAAAATTGTCCCGATTCAGATCTAGTTAGTTCCATCGTCTAGTCCTCATCTCAAGGATTCCAACGCAAGTAGTTTTGTTGATTTCTGATGTAATTTGAACAAGTTATAGATTTTTAAAATTTAATAACAAATTAAGGAATAAATAAATTAATTAGATTAGTTAATCACCCCTTTAAACACCTTCTTCCACCGTTCCTTTACTGTAACAACCGAACCCATCATCCACCTTTAGGTCTTCATCTCGCACGCACCACGAGGCATCCGACTTTGATCGAATGCCACACCCCCATCCGCCTTCATCTCCTCCTCCATCGCCGAGAGCTGGGCCGAGCTCGGTGGTTCCCCTCGCCCCCAAACCCGCTCTAAGTCGCCGTCTTCCTGCCCGAAATTCGCAGCTTTAAGGAAATGAAACTCCATCATACCCGTACCAATCTGAAGCTCCTACTTCGCTCTCGAATTTGGTGTTAAAGATTTATTTAAATTCGAAATATTTGGGGAGAAAATAAGGGATTAAAGTTGGGGCTGTTTCAGCTATAGAGAACGATCATACGGCGGTTGTAAAATGGAAGTTAGGGTTAGCATATACATACTGTATTTATAGCGTATCCTTAGCGTATTTTCTTTAATTTTAATTCAATTTTAATTTCTACATCGCTCTTAAATCCAAATCAAACCTAGCGAGTGTCGCCCCTAGCTAATAACCCCCGTCCCGGACACAATGGAATATGTTTGGTAACCCAGTTCGGCTGTTACGATATGTTTTTCTTAATATTTAATTATAAATCATTTAATTATTAAATTCAAACTTACATTTTAAATTACCGGGGCCACATACCAACTCTAAAAATTACAGAAAAAATATTTCTAGCTATCTTTTGACGATACGGTTCTAACGAGACTAATTTCGTTGAATTCTGAGACTGTTTGAAAAATGGCCTTTTTCTAGTCGATTAAATTTGACTAAAACTGAAAAAACACGTTTTCCTTTACAACGCTCACATATTAATTCGAAAAATTATGAAAATTGAAACCTAGCAATAATTCGACATTCCGGTTCCAACAAAAGTTGTTTCATCAAAAACAGAGGTCGTTTGAAAAATGACTATTTTTAAGGCCAATATATTTAATATTAAAAATACATTTTTAAAAAAATAAATTCCGAAACTCAAAATATATAAGTGTTTACTTTTTTTTCAATGCAGAAACTTCATTTCGAACACAATGGAAGTGGTTTCGAGTCGAAATTCCTTCATATGTGAAAAGTAGCCTTCCGGGCCCTATATAATATATATATAAACTCTACAGCGACCTTTGGAAAAATGAATTAGCCATACTTTTTATTTCCGTTATGAAATTTCAATTTTTCAGATTCGTTAGAAAGATATTATTAAACATATTTAAATATTTCTTGTTTTGTTCAATTCTGATTTAAAATGAATCCTATACGTTCAATCAAAGTTCAAATTCAAAATTTCAAACTACAGCGCTGTTTAAACTCCTTTTATAATTAAATTGAATTTATTCCTTTTAAAATAAATTTTTTAGTCATTCTTATTTAAAATAAATTATTTTGAATATTAAAGTTCATTAAAATTTCTAAAATAAAAATTTTAAGTTGGCCCACAATTCCGGGTCGTTACAATTTCTTAGGGCCGTCAATTTCCTACACGACTCGAAACCCGCATGTAAATTAGCGGGTTAACCCAACCCATTTAGTTAGCGGGTCATTTTCGGGTCAACCCGAATTTGACCCGTTTATAAACAGGCGTGTTTAGGGTTTACCCGCTAACCCGATTTTCCGAGTCGTTACAATTTCTTAGGGCCGTCAATTTCCTACATGACTCGAAACCCGCATGTAAATTAGCGGGTTAGCCCAACCCATTTAGTTAGCGGGTCATTTTCGGGTCAACCCGAATTTGACCCATTTATAAACATGCGTGTTTAGGGTTTACCCGCTAACCCGATTTTGACCCTCCAAGCCGGATTATAATCAGTATGCTCATATATTACTGTGTAACTTTTTATATTTTACTAATTTATTCTTGTATGCCATTAGGTATATTTTAATTATAACTGTCGTTCTCTTCCATACTGTTAGTTTTTTATGTATGTAGTATGCTCATATATTCTTATTTATGGAGAATTATTATTGATATGGTGATTCCATGCTTTATATATGTGCTTCCTATTAGTGACTTTGTAACTTGATGCTTGTTAGTGATCATATAATAGTGCTACATGTTGATGATTTGGTTCTTTTGTTGTTTATATTAGTGGACAATTTTTTTAATGAGTCAAACGGGTAAACCCAATACGACCCGACATGACCTGTTTAGTTAAATGGGTTAGGTGGGTTAACCCGTTTAAAAACGGGTCGGGTTAGGATTGGGGAAAAATGACCCGCTTAATAAACGTGTTAACCTGACCCGTTTATAAATCAACCCGAACCAGACTTGACCAGACCTGAACCTGACCCGAATGCGACCCGACACGACCATTGATAGCCTTACTATTACTGTTTGGGGTGTTTCAGTTCGTGTGTTTTTTGATACTGGAGCATCGCATTCTTTCATTTGTAACGAGCTTGTGTCTCACTTGGGTTTGGAACCCAAGATCTGTGGTAGACCATTGATCATGACTAATCTAGTTGGGGTCTCGTCTACTTTGTGTATGTTGTTTTGTGGTCAAGTGTTGTCGAGTCATGGTTGCTCTTTTGTATGTGATTGCTTTGTGTTGAACTTCGCAGGGTTTGGGATCATCTTGGGCATGGATTGGCTCAAGAGGTATGCGGCAAGAGTGAACTGCGAGAAGCTGGAGGTGAGAGTCGGGGATGTGGAAGGGAGAAAGGTGTTGATTAGATGTAAGCCCGAAGATGGGGTCTACGTAAGCTATCTATATTCGCTTGTGATTCCACAAGAAGACATATCATCAATGTTGATCGCAAACGAGTTTGAGGATGTCTTTGACGAGGTCAAAGGGTTGCTGCCTTGTCGGGAGATCGAGTTTAGAATCGATTTGGTTGAGGGTGCCAGACCAATCGTTATGCCTCTTATCAAATGGCGCCTAAGTAATAGCGAGAGTTAAAGGTGCAATGTCGTGACCTTTTGGGAAAAGGATTCATTCGGAGAAGTTTTTTTGAATGGGATGCACCAGCTGTGTTTGCAACCAACACAGATGGCTCATTGAGATTGTGTGTGGACTATTGTGAGCTTGAACAAGATGACTATGAAGAATAAGTATCCATTGCCGAGGATAGATGACTTGTTCGATCAGCTTCATGAGGCCAAAGTGTTTTCTCAGATGGATTTGGCAATGGGATTTCACCAGTCGAGAGTGGCAAAGGATAGTGTGCCGAAGACTGTTTTTAGGACACAATCCAGTTTCTTTGAATGGTTTGTAATGCCATTTGGGTTGACTAACACGCCAACATATATTGTGGATCTTATGAATAGAGTTTTCAGAGATCAGTTGAACAAGTTCGTGCTTATATTCGTGGATGATATTCTGGTTTACTCCCGGAACAAGGAAAAACATAAGACGCACTTGCAAGTTGTTTTGGAAATCTGACGGAAGCATCAGTTGAAGGCTAAGTTTTCGAAGTGTCACTTCTGGAAGAGTGAAGTGAGGTTCTTAGGCCATGTAGTTTTTGGAAATGGGATAGCGGTTGATCCTGCTAAAGTGGTGGTAATCCAGGACTGGGATAGACCTAAGATTGCGACGGACGTGAGAAGTTTTCTTGGATTGGTAAGATATTACTGACAGATTATCATGGATTTCTCTCAAATAGCTGCACCATTGACAGGATTGATGAAGAAGAACCAAGTGTTCACATGGAATGGAAAGTGTGAGAAAGCTTTTAGAATCCTGAAGGAGAAACTGACGAGTGCTCCTATTTTGATGATTCCAAGTAAGAATGAGGAAATGGTAGTATATACCGGTGCATGTGGCACTGGACTTAGAGCAGTGTTGATGCAAAAGGATAAGGTTGTGGCCTACGCGAGTCGACAGCTGAAGTCGCATGAAAGGAATTATCCAACTCATGATTTGTAGTTGGCAGCAATTGTGTTTGCTCTGAAGATGTGGAGACATTACATGTTGGGAGTTCAACTCGAGTTGTTTACGGACCATAAGTCTTTGAAGTATATTTTCTCTCAAAAGGATTTGAATATTTGGCAGTAATGGTTGTTATAGTATCTGGCATCGTATGATTTTGGTATAGCCTATACTCCTAGTAAAGGTAACGCAGTTGCAGATGAATTAAATCGAAGACACACAAGTTCGGGAGCGATGTTTTTGGAATGGAAAAGTTTTGAGTATTTAGCAGGGTTTTGATTTCAGGCCAAGGTGTTAGTTGGAACCTGAAATGTTGGCAAGCTTGCAGATAAGACCTACTCTAATCGAATGGATTGGCAGAAGCCGAAAAT
The DNA here is from genome assembly GCA_030737875.1 of Allium sativum. Classification (NCBI taxonomy): domain Eukaryota; kingdom Viridiplantae; phylum Streptophyta; class Magnoliopsida; order Asparagales; family Amaryllidaceae; genus Allium; species Allium sativum. The sequence goes on along the minus strand of CM060925.1, from coordinate 371,877,502 downwards.
GAGATCCAAAGCTTGTTGAATTTATCCAGAACCTGGAACCAGAGGATAAAGAGTTCGAGGTCGATCGAGAAGGTTGGCTTCGAAAGCAAGGACAACTAGTTAATTCTGATATCCATGGATTGAGAGATGAGGTTCTGAGGGAATGTCATCATTCAAAGTTGACGATTCATCCCGATGGTAATAAGATGTCTCAAGACATGAAGCGAGTGTACTACTAGGTAGGGATAAAAAGGGATATTGGAAAGTTTATTTCCAAGTGTATAAACTATCAGTTGGCGAAAGTTGAACATAAAAAGCGAGTGGATTGCTTCAGCCATTGGAAGTTCCTACGTGGAAGTGGGAGCAGATATAAATGGATCTTATCGATGGAATACCTAGAACCAGGGCAGGAAATGAAGGAATTGGGGTTATTGTGGATTGCTTGTGTAACACCCCGTGTATTCTATAACTGTGGAATTAACGAATTAAAGTATAATTAATTTGAAATCAAAGAACTAAGGGAAACGGGATACGCCATTGCGTTCGTCTCGGAAAAATACGCGAAATAGAGTCCGAGTTTTCGAAAAACGGAGTCCGTATGAAGAAGATATAGCCTCCGGAAGTTTCTGAATCAAGTCTAAAATTAAAAATCGGGCCCAATTGGCCAGGACGGGAAAAGTCCCGCCTAAGACACCCAGGTCGACTGGGCTGTCGACCTGGTCTAGCCAGGTCGACAGGGCTGTCGACAGGGCTGTCGACAGGGCTGTCGACCTGGTCCAGAGCCAGGTCGAACCCAGCCCAACCTGGCTGGCCTATTCTATGTTGGTCGATTTTCTGCAGTCTGCTTTGTCATTAGGGCTAGGTGGCAGGCTCTAATTGGTCTCTCCTTAGGATGAAAGGCTACGATCAATCCAAGCGACATCAATGGTCCTAATCAGTTCATAACCCCTATAAAAATGACCCTAGACTCTACCTAGGTTTCTTACACAATTCTCTAGCCTCCATTGCTCTCTTCTTCTAATAAAAAAATAAAAATGGCGTCGCTGCTCTGCTGGAATTAAAACTAGAAGATAATCAACATCAGCCTAAGCAACTCAATTCAAACTAGAGATTAGAGTTTCTGCAAAGATTCTACAACAAGTTAAAGTTCTTTCTTTAATCCAATCAAGGCAAGTACAGTTATTCTCTGCTATAAACGTTAATTATAATTTTGATATGCATTTAAAACTGAGTTTGAGGTTGTATATATATATTCTCTTCTGTTGGATCTGTTTTCTGTGACTGTTCTGGATTCCTTTCTTCTTTTCTGTTTCTATAGCCGGGCTACCACGAGCCTGTGCCTAATCTCATAAGAGATGAACGTATAAACGCAAATTTTGGGATGAATGATGCGAAATTTGACAAGACTAAATTGAATGTATGACTTTAGGTCTGAGGCATAAAATATATTGGACATATGCATAAATTTGACTATGAACATATAATTTATGCATGTTGTATGCATAGTTATGTCGTAATTTAGATCTGTAATTAATTAGAAAAAAATAAGCATATGTTATAAACTAGTTTTAGACCTATGCATATTCTGTGATAAAAGAAGAAGAGGAACTACTGTAAGATTACATATGATTTGAGACTTTGGACAAAATGCATATAAAAGTCAAGATTTGATTTTTAGAAGATATGATTTAAAGATTTAGATTTGTTGGGTATAGTTTGCATAATGATTCATGGCTTGAAAAGAAGAAGGATATGGAAAGTTAGGTGTAAAGATTTACATTAATTAGGATATCTATTATTGTGATTACACCTAAATAGGAATTTTTGGATATATGGCATACATTGTAATTAATGATTATATTTGGTATAATTTACATGTGAATCTGCTGTAAAATGCTAGTTTAACAAAAATTGGAACATATGTTATATGGTAAATTATGTCCATATTCTGCGCTATGTAAATTTATGCAAACATGGAATATATGTTCATATTGTGAATCATGACAATTATGTAGGCATATGAATTTAGGCCTAATTTATGATTAGGCAAGGCATGTAAATAGAACCATTAGAAATATTAAATCTGCTAAATCTGCTAATTTGCTAAGTTGCCTAAACTGCTAGTTCTGTTATATGGCCTAGACTGCTATTTAGATTGAAATGCCTAATCTGTTAAATTTGTCTGTTGAGATGCCTAATCTGTTATGTGCTAAAATCTGCTATGTTGCTTAATCTGCTAAATCCGTTAAGTCGCCTAATCTGAAAAATCTATTATATGTTAAATCTGTTACCTGCTATATCTGTTGTTTTGATATAATTAGTCTGTTATTGGCGTAATTTGAATTGACTATAGTTATGAATAATTGACATGTATATTAGGCATAGGCATAAATGCTAAACTATTAATTAATTGGCCGCAAAGATAAATATGGCTAACTCGAGGTTAGAATGAGTTTGCGACGTAAACCTGCCCGGAACCGCCCGACACATCCAGTTGCTGCAAACAATAGGTTCTAATGTGAGAAGTTAGTTATAACATGCGCAAGACACGAGGTTAGGTCTGGCTTGTTGCAGAAGTCTGCCCGGAACCGCCCGGCATATCCTGCGGCCACAAGCTACCGACCTAATGTGAGAGGTCTGTGCATTAATATTTAATTAATGCAAATCTAAGATAAAATCTGAGATAAAATCTGAGATAAATATGATGTCTAAAATGTGTTGGGTGGATAGGGTTAAACCTACTGGACTAATGAATTTAATGAACCCGTTTCGTGAATCCGTAGGCCCAATACAAAGTTAGATAATCTGGAACCAGTTAATCTGTAAGCCTGTTAATCCGAACATTTGATCCGTTAGTCTGAAAACCTGTTAACTTGATTGTCTGATATGTGAACTAGTTAACCTAAATTTTGTATGTCTGAAACTTGTAGACAAGTTAAGCTGAAATCTGTTAGTCTGGGGACACAAGGTTAGGAGGGGAATTACTTGTGTCATCTGTTGTTTGGGACCCATATTAGTCAGTGACCCTTTCTGGTATCAAAACTTTGACCCAACAGTAGGTAGGGTCCGGGCACGCGTACTGAACTAATTATAAGCGGTTCATTCTGATAATGGCGAGGGGTGTTGATGGTGCGTTCCAACCGGGTCATGTACGTGCATGGATCCCGGTCTGCCTCTGAGGATGTAAGACGCCGTGACATCTGTAAATAGGTCTGTGCCAATTGGTTGTCACTTTAGGGAGTGATACACCCTACTGTGGGGCCGACACAGGATATTTATGTATTAGGGAGCCGATCGCTTGGGGTAGGGTTTTAGGGTACACTTAGCTCTGTCTGTTTCTGTTGGTACCGTCTGTTTCTATTGGGTGGTAACACCTGTCTGTTTCTGCGTGGTACCGTCTGTTCGGGTGGTAAAGGCCCATTACTAGTGTACACCTAATTCTACATTCTGTTTCCATAGGGGTTAATCTGTTTCTGCTTCTGTCTGTTTCTGATCGGGTAGTAAAGGCCCATTATTAGCATTCTGTTTCTGTTAAAGTATTCTGTACCCGTTCCTGCTTCAATTTAGACATTAGGGGGACACCTAATTCTACTATACTAGTATTAGTGCAGAGAAGTGTAAAACAATAGTTTATATCATTCTGTTTTTCTGTTATATCTGCTACACCTGTTATAGTTATCTCACATCCAGTTTTATGTTCATATCATATTATTATTATCTGTTCATATGCTGAAAGTCACTGGACTTGCCAGACTTTTTGTCTGACCCTTGTTGTTTCGCCTCCTTTCTTCCGTTTCCCCCCCCCCCCCCCAGGTTATCCAAGGAGGGAAATACTTTAGCTTGATCCGGATTTCTCTTTGCTTGAAGTGCTTAAAGTATGGCTTGGCTCTGTATAGCTTCCGTTCCATGGGGATTATGATTTTAAACTATGCATTTTGAAGGCTTTTGTACAAGACTGATATTTTGTACTTGAATTCTGAAATTGAAAGGATGTAACCATATTAATTTATGTTTCCGCTGTAATAAAGTTAAAATTTTTCAAGTACTGTTTTATCTGTCTTGTAAGTTTCTGTTCTGTTTACTAAAATGCTCCACCAATGTTAAGGCATTCCCTTTGTGAGTGACCTTAACGGAGGTGGGACTTGGTATCAGAGCTGAAGGTTACCAGATTGGGTAAAGTTTTTGAAAACTGTTTTCAAAAAGGTTTTGAAAGGAAGTATTTTCAAAAATAAAGCTTATTTTGAAAAACATGATCCCCAAGAGCCATATATCTTTCTTTCAGTCCTTTTTGTATTGAACCTTTCCTTTTTCGTTCCAGCATGTCTGAAGCATCTGAGATACCAGAGGGTGTTCATGTACCCGGTTGGTTTCGTCAATATCTTGAGGCTAGGACCGCCGCTGCAGGTCCAGCAAATGATCCCCCTCCTCCACCCCCTCCTCGTGCAATTGCTTTCTCAAAGATCTGTAGAGATTTTAGGGCCATGGGTGGGAAGGATTTCAAAGGAACTGAATCATTCGTAGAAGCAAGGAATTGGCTCAAAGAAACTGAGGATCTATTCGTTATCTTCGAAGTGGACGATAGGCAGAAGGTACAGTTGGCAGTATGGCTGCTCAAAGACGAAGCTTCCTACTGGTGGGAAGTCACTAACGCCGAGAGGCCGGTTGAGACATGGATGGATTTCAGAACAAGGTTTGAGACAAAATTCCTCTCGCAAGCTGAACGAAGTTTACAATTGGAAAAGTTCTTGTCTCTTAAGCAAGGAAGTATGACGGTCAAGGAATACGTCAACCAGTTCAACCAACTAGCAAGATTCAGATTGGATTTAGTCAACACTCAGCATAAAAAGGCTCTCCGCTTTGTTAAAGGATTGAATGAGCCACTGCACAGCCTAGCCATGACCCATGTACTCATGGGAGCAACTTACGAGAAATTGGTGGATATGGCACTACTGCACGAGGAAGACAAGGGCCCGAAAGAGACAAAGAAGGAAGAACCACAGAATAAGAAAGCGGGGCCCAAAAAGGAAACACAAAAGAAGGATGAGAAGCCTGAAGATAAGATGGGGAAAAAGTGCTTTACTTGTGGGAGCTCAACTCATCTGAACAAGGATTGCAGAAAAAGGAAGGGCGCTTGCTTCAACTGTGGGGAGATGGGACACTTCACTAGGGACTGCCCGAAGAGACGAGGACAAGGAGGGCAGGCGAACACTCTTGAGGCTAGTGGCTAGGATAGAAATAGGAAAATTTCTATAGTAGGTTTAATTTCTTTATCTGATTGTGACTTTTTCTGATTTTGGTATTTTGATTTTGTAATCGATACTCTGCACTTTAATGCTAGTATTATTTCTGAATTCCGCTATAGACTCAGACCCATAAGGGTTATGGATCATCTGTTTGAGACTGGGGTTTGAGGGATATCTGTGTTAGGCGTCAAGTATGACGCATACATTCTGAGTTTTCGTGGGGTGTCAATTTGATATTGGTTTCGGTCTTTGGGGCCGATACTTAGGACCCATGTCTAATGGGAACCAAATTTTCGTTCTATCTGTACTCGCTTCCATCATTCGACTGTATCCTATCGATCGAATATTTGAACTTTAGGTAGAAACTAATGGGTGTAAACATGTGTTTGAGACATGTTATGTTTGATGGTTGCAAGTGGATGCAAGTGGTTGCTAGTGGTTGCCCGTGGATGCATATACACACACTAGGCACTAGATCGGCTCGAAAACACTCTCATACTGCATATGGATGGGTGAGCATTTTTCAATTCTTGTGGATGCAAATTGGTTGATTCAGCACATGGATGTTGCATTTGAGTGAATGGTTGTGCACTCATATAGAAATAATATATATCATCACAATTCTATTGCATACATGTTGGACTCATGGCACTGACATAATTCGCATTAAGGAGGTCGACTGAATCAGTAGACCGCCTGATCTTTGCATTAGATAAGGAACATATACACACACTTTTGCATATGTTCATACAACATTAGAAGTTTTCTAAGGACAATGGATGCTTGTGGATGATGGTTGAGTAGATGGGTGATTGGATGGTAGGACACATTCTTCTTAACTTGAAGATTTCGGGGACGAAATCCTTTTAAGTGGGGGAGAATGTAACACCCCGTGTATTCTATAACTGTGGAATTAACGAATTAAAGTATAATTAATTTGAAATCAAAGAACTAAGGGAAATGGGATACGCCATTGCGTTCGTCTCGGAAAAATACGCGAAATAGAGTCCGAGTTTTCGAAAAACGGAGTCCGTATGAAGAAGATATAGCCTCCGGAAGTTTCTAAATCAAGTCTAAAATTAAAAATCGGGCCCAATTGGCCAGGGTGGGAAAAGTCCCGCCTAAGACACCCAGGTCGACTGGGCTGTCGACCTGGTCTAGCCAGGTCGACAGGGCTGTCGACAGGGCTGTCGACAGGGCTGTCGACCTGGTCCAGAGCCAGGTCGAACCCAGCCCAACCTGGCTGGCCTATTCTATGTTGGTCGATTTTCTGCAGTCTGCTTTGTCATTAGGGCTAGGTGGCAGGCTCTAATTGGTCTCTCCTTAGGATGAAAGGCTACGATCAATCCAAGCGACATCAATGGTCCTAATCAGTTCATAACCCCTATAAAAATGACCCTAGACTCTACCTAGGTTTCTTACACAATTCTCTAGCCTCCATTGCTCTCTTCTTCTAATAAAAAAATAAAAATGGCGTCGCTGCTCTGCTGGAATTAAAACTAGAAGATAATCAACATCAGCCTAAGCAACTCAATTCAAACTAGAGATTAGAGTTTCTGCAAAGATTCTACAACAAGTTAAAGTTCTTTCTTTAATCCAATCAAGGCAAGTACAGTTATTCTCTGCTATAAACATTAATTATAATTTTGATATGCATTTAAAACTGAGTTTGAGGTTGTATATATATATTCTCTTCTGTTGGATCTGTTTTCTGTGACTGTTCTGGATTCCTTTCTTCTTTTCTGTTTCTATAGCCGGGCTACCACGAGCCTGTGCCTAATCTCATAAGAGATGAACGTATAAACGCAAATTTTGGGATGAATGATGCGAAATTTGACAAGACTAAATTGAATGTATGACTTTAGGTCTGAGGCATAAAATATATTGGACATATGCATAAATTTGACTATGAACATATAATTTATGCATGTTGTATGCATAGTTATGTCGTAATTTAGATCTGTAATTAATTAGAAAAAAATAAGCATATGTTATAAACTAGTTTTAGACGTATGCATATTCTGTGATAAAAGAAGAAGAGGAACTACTGTAAGATTACATATGATTTGAGACTTTGGACAAAATGCATATAAAAGTCAAGATTTGATTTTTAGAAGATATGATTTAAAGATTTAGATTTGTTGGGTATAGTTTGCATAATGATTCATGGCTTGAAAAGAAGAAGGATATGGAAAGTTAGGTGTAAAGATTTACATTAATTAGGATATCTATTATTGTGATTACACCTAAATAGGAATTTTTGGATATATGGCATACATTGTAATTAATGATTATATTTGGTATAATTTACATGTGAATCTGCTGTAAAATGCTAGTTTAACAAAAATTGGAACATATGTTATATGGTAAATTATGTCCATATTCTGCGCTATGTAAATTTATGCAAACATGGAATATATGTTCATATTGTGAATCATGACAATTATGTAGGCATATGAATTTAGGCCTAATTTATGATTAGGCAAGGCATGTAAATAGAACCATTAGAAATATTAAATCTGCTAAATCTGCTAATTTGCTAAGTTGCCTAAACTGCTAGTTCTGTTATATGGCCTAGACTGCTATTTAGATTGAAATGCCTAATCTGTTAAATTTGTCTGTTGAGATGCCTAATCTGTTATGTGCTAAAATCTGCTAAGTTGCTTAATTTGCTAAATCCGTTAAGTCGCCTAATCTGAAAAATCTATTATATGTTAAATCTGTTACCTGCTATATCTGTTGTTTTGATATAATTAGTCTGTTATTGGCGTAATTTGAATTGACTATAGTTATGAATAATTGACATGTATATTAGGCATAGGCATAAATGCTAAACTATTAATTAATTGGCCGCAAAGATAAATATGGCTAACTCGAGGTTAGAATGAGTTTGCGACGTAAACCTGCCCGGAACCGCCCGGCACATCCAGTTGCTGCAAACAATAGGTTCTAATGTGAGAAGTTAGTTATAACATGCGCAAGACACGAGGTTAGGTCTGGCTTGTTGCAGAAGTCTGCCCGGAACCGCCCGGCATATCCTGCGGCCACAAGCTACCGACCTAATGTGAGAGGTCTGTGCATTAATATTTAATTAATGCAAATCTAAGATAAAATCTGAGATAAAATCTGAGATAAATATGATGTCTAAAATGTGTTGGGTGGATAGGGTTAAACCTACTGGACTAATGAATTTAATGAACCCGTTTCGTGAATCCGTAGGCCCAATACAAAGTTAGATAATCTGGAACCAGTTAATCTGTAAGCCTATTAATCCGAACATCTGATCCGTTAGTCTGAAAACCTGTTAACTTGATTGTCTGATATGTGAACTAGTTAACCTAAATTTTGTATGTCTGAAACTTGTAGACAAGTTAAGCTGAAATCTGTTAGTCTGGGGACACAAGGTTAGGAGGGGAATTACTTGTGTCATCTGTTGTTTGGGACCCATATTAGTCAGTAACCCTTTCTGGTATCAAAACTTTGACCCAACAGTAGGTAGGGTCCGGGCACGCGTACTGAACTAATTATAAGCGGTTCATTCTGATAATGGCGAGGGGTGTTGATGGTGCGTTCCAACCGGGTCATGTACGTGCATGGATCCCGGTCTGCCTCTGAGGATGTAAGACGCCGTGACATCTGTAAATAGGTCTGTGCCAATTGGTTGTCACTTTAGGGAGTGATACACCCTACTGTGGGGCCGACACAGGATATTTATGTATTAGGGAGCCGATCGCTTGGGGTAGGGTTTTAGGGTACACTTAGCTCTGTCTGTTTCTGTTGGTACCGTCTGTTTCTGTTGGGTGGTAACACCTGTCTGTTTCTGCGTGGTACCGTCTGTTCGGGTGGTAAAGGCCCATTACTAGTGTACACCTAATTCTACATTCTGTTTCCATAGGGGTTAATCTGTTTCTGCTTCTGTCTGTTTCTGATCGGGTAGTAAAGGCCCATTATTAGCATTCTGTTTCTGTTAAAGTATTCTGTACCCGTTCCTGCTTCAATTTAGACATTAGGGGGACGCCTAATTCTACTATACTAGTATTAGTGCAGAGAAGTGTAAAACAATAGTTTATATCATTCTGTTTTTCTGTTATATCTGCTACACCTGTTATAGTTATCTCACATCCAGTTTTATGTTCATATCATATTATTATTATCTGTTCATATGCTGAAAGTCACTGGACTTGCCAGACTTTTTGTCTGACCCTTGTTGTTTCGCCTCCTTTCTTCCATTTCCCCCCCAGGTTATCCAAGGAGGGAAATACTTTAGCTTGATCCGGATTTCTCTTTGCTTGAAGTGCTTAAAGTATGGCTTGGCTCTGTATAGCTTCCGTTCCATGGGGATTATGATTTTAAACTATGCATTTTGAAGGCTTTTGTACAAGACTGATATTTTGTACTTGAATTCTGAAATTGAAAGGATGTAACCATATTAATTTCTGTTTCCGCTATAATAAAGTTAAAATTTTTCAAGTACTGTTTTATCTGTCTTGTAAGTTTCTGTTCTGTTTACTAAAATGCTCCACCAAAGTTAAGGCATTCCCTTTGTGAGTGACCTTAACGGAGGTGGGGTGTTACAGCTTGACCAAAAGTGTAAGGTTTATTCCTGTCAGGTCGACTAGGACAACATCGAAGTTGGCCGAACTTTATGTTAAAAGGATAGTTCGATTCCATGGTATCCCAAAGAGCATAGTAAGTGACCGTGTTCCGTTATTGATGAGCGGATTTTGGAAGAGGTTGCAAGAAACTTTGGGAACCAAGTTGTGTTTAAGTACGGCTTATCATCCCCAGACTGATGGTCAAACCGAGAGGGTTAACTAAGTTTTGGAAGATCTCCTATATGCTTGTGTGTTATATTTTGGGGGATCATGGGAAGACTATCCACATTTAGTTGCGTTTGCATATAATAATAACTACCTGTCGAGCATTGGGATGGCACCATACGAGCGTTGTACAGTATACCGTGCAATTCTCCAGCATGGTTGTTAGAGACTGGAAATAAGTTGATACTTGGACCAGAGATGATCGGGGAGACATCAGATTGTATCGAGATTGTTCGGCAATGAATGAGAGCAACCCAAGATCGTCTGATGAGTTATGTCGATAAGCATTAAAAAAGATTTGGAATTTGACGTTGGAAATATGGTTTTAGTGAAGATCTCGTCGTTAAAGCATGTCGTTTGGTTTGGAAGCAAAGGAAATTTAGTTCCAAGGTTCGTTGGACTATTTCCGATACTCGAGCAAATTGGAAAGCTCGCATATAGATTGGACTTACCAGAGAAGATGTCAAGTGTGCATAATTTTTTCCATGCATCGTTTCTATAGAAGTGCATGCATGATTTGAATGTGGTGGTATCTCCATAACAGTATGAAGACCTAGAGGTTGACACCGCGGTTACGAGACCTCGTAAGCCGCTTCGTGTTGCGGGAAATGACACGAAACAACTTAGGAGGAAGATAGTTAAGATATCCAAGGTACAATGGAGTGAGGGTGGCGACGATTGTACATGGGAGACAGAAGAGAGCGTGAAGGCGACCCATCCAGAACTCTTCGTCGGTATGACCAGTTGATGTCTTGTCATCATTACATCATTGTTACTTGTGTTATGACTGTTGTTATTAGAATTCCTCGTGTTATGATAAGGCTATGGATGCATGGCTTGATGGCTGCTAGTTTGAGTGATAGAATTGGCTGCTCATGGAAGCTAAGCAAGCGGAATTGTTTTGGTTGCTTGTGTTTGTTTGGAATTTCGGGGGCAAATTCTTAAGGGGAGGAGAACGTAACAGCCCACATTTTACGTATTGGAGGATCGTAAAATATTTTATTTTGTTCTATGAGGGTTGGATCATTCTCATATTTTAATATGTTGCTTATAGGGATGTGAGACATGTCCATAATTTTTACCAATTTTGTTTGTGACCATTTTGCCTTATCAGTCTTGTACAGGGGATAACTTTTGACTCTGATCGAATCAGGTGCTGAGATCATTCTCATTGGATAGGAAATGATGCTTCTCATTTCGTAGATTGGTTACATTAAAGATTTGGTTTAGCAGTTTAGGAGGAATCGCTATTTTTGTGTTTTATAGTTTGTTGTTCAGGTTTGTAAGCCATAATGAGCCAATTTTGAGAGGCCCATTAGGGGGTTGGTGGAAGGCTATAAATAGGGGGAAGGAGGCATGGAGATTAATTTACTTTCTTCATTCTCTCATTTGGGTAAGCTTCCTTATTCAGCCAACTAAACCTTTCCAACATTAGAATCGAAGATCTACATCGTTTGAAGCTAGATCAACATCAATCAAAGAGAGAGTTCATTGAATTGAAGAGTTTAGAGAAAATTCTTTGCTGTTCGAAATCGAGATTTCATCATTTTGTGTTGTTTTTGAGAATTGGTGAGTGATATGCATCTTTTTTTACACGGATTCAACCAAGTATATGAGTTGTTAGGGCATAATTCTATCAATTCCAAGTGATTTCTCTTTGATCTACATCATGGTAAATGTAATTTCATATGAACCGCTACAGGATCTGATCTAGTAACTTAAAACCGGTAATTTCCTTATATTTTCATATGTATAAGCAAGTTAGATCCATTGTTTTGATCATTTGTTCACTTATCATGATTTGGAGGGATTTCATGTGGTTATTGATGATAAATTTTCATTCCCAAGTTGTTAGTGATTTCATAACATGTTTGTGGTTGATTTAGGTGAATTGGATGAGTTGATTTCGTAGATATGGTTGTTTGGCGAAGTTTCGGTCAAGTATGGAGATGATTTGGATCTGTCCAGGGATGGATCGGTCGGACTGAAGGAGTATGGATCGGTCGTCGTATGGCTTGGGAAGAAAGTCAGAGCATGTGTCGAGTGAAAGCTTTAGCGCATGGATCGGTCGGTGTGCTCCTAGCGTGGATTGGTCGGTGTGTTCCTAGCATGGGTCGGTCGGAACTAGGAAAGATGGGTTGGCCTAGATGGAGGTGATGGATCGGTCTAGGAGGAATGAGATAGATAAATCGAAGTTTGAAGCAGTGATGTGTCTGTCACGATTTCAAGCATGGGTCGGTCATGGAGTTAGCAGCATGGGTCGGTCATGGCTTTATTCCTATGGGCCGGCATGTCCGATCCATAATGGATTGGTATGTATTGAAGGGTGTGGCAACTCTTCGAAACGCTATGGTTGATGGCATAAATGTTGTGGTTTGTTTCCGTCGCGAATGGATGAAGTGCTATTAATTGTATTGAACCTTATATTGATGTTGTTTGGTTCAGTGATGTTGTGACTTCGATATATATTCAGATGGGAATGTTCGAAGTGATGTGATGTGTTCGTTAACCGTCGTAATGCAACGAATGTAAAGATAACTCATAGGTTGTGAGTTAGTGGATAGTGGTTGCACGAGATGGTTGCTTAAGCTATGGAAGGTCATCCTGTTGGGTGATTAGAGATATCGAAGGCCGAGAGATTATCATTTTCGCATGTTCTAGCGGATTCGAAGCAGGGGTATAATGGAAAGATCCCAAAATACTGGAAGGTTGCTGGTCCAGCACCTTGGGTAGTCGTGAAGGGCCTAGTTGTCAAGGTTGGACAAACATACAAGTCATGAAGGCGTATGGAGTTTTTGCTTGAACTGGGGTTACCATTAGCCCTTGACGTATGTCAAGGTTGGTCGTTATACGATTAATGATAGTTTTGAAGCAACAAAGGGTAGTGATAGCCAGGTCTTGGATGTTTGGTTTCTTGTGTTTACCATATCATGTCGATTGTTTGAAGTCGAAGGAGATGTTTCTCGGGTGCTTGTCTGATATTGGTTTCGGCCACTGGGGCTTGTGCTTAAGGGATGTTGAGTTCGATTAGGATGGTTTACGTGAGATATAACTAGTTGCTATGTTTTCTACTAAGTGATAGTTGTTTGACAGTATATGGTTACTTCTGGTTGCCATGGTTGAATTGTTATTTCGTAATTGATGGATTGTAAAGGTTATCACTGTCAGGTGTGAGGAAGGCAGATATGGGTTCTTCTATGGTATTGGGTAGTGGTTGGTAAATCTACCTATTCTCATATACTTTGTTGATGATGTTAGATAGATGTTTTATCACTCACTAAGGCTGTTTTCTGACTCAAAATTTTATGTTTCCCTCTTATTACCTTAGGCTCTTCATTTGGTTGTGGATGGGTAGATTAAGTAGCAGGTGAAATATGATACCTTAGTGAGGACGATGATGTTGATCGATGGCGAACTGGAGGCTTACGTACCAGTTTTATTACTATCTATTATTTCTATTTCCATTTTTATTGTTGCTCTATGAGCGATTGTAGTGAGGCTTCATGTACAGACTTTGAAGATTCCAATGATGTATGGATGATCTTTCAGGATATTGTGAAAGTTTCAAAAGTTTGTTATTTAATGTTTCACTATTTCTGCATGTTGTAAATGTTCTATTATATTTTATCCTTGCACTGTGAGTTATACGACATGTTTCTCTTGTGTTTACCTACTCTGATGATCGTCCATAGCTTCCTGGAACACCTTTCAGTGCATTATTCCTCTTGTTTAGTGCATGAGTTATGGGCGGTCGTCACAATATGTCGAACACACTAACATACTACACCTATGGATGTCGTACATCATGCAAATTTTAAGAGGTTAATTATGCATTAATAGTGAAAGAAAAATTAATGCTAGCATTCTATAATAAAAAAAATTCAATTCTTCAATTTGGCATGTCAACAGATGCTCGAGCTTTTTGAAATCACTCTGCATTATATTCAGAAAGTTGATAAATATTCGATATTACGAAACAATAATGCAGATGTGTACAAGAAGTTATCAGCATTTTCCTTTCAGATTCTACTAAAATTGTCTTTATTCTTAGTAACAATTGTAATGTTATTGATGTCACATTTTTTGGGTATAAGTATGAACTATCAGAAACTCTCATGTATGGATAGTACAAAATCTTAACACCACTTAAAAATATGATCTATAATTTTTTATATAAAATCAAAAGTATTCCTATTATCGCTTAAAAGGAATGTATTTTTCTATATGTGAATGAAGATCTCTTTATAAAGGGCATACAAATTTGAGCTTTCAAATTGCTATAAATAATTATAAACGGATGTCCAATTTTGTCATTATACTTAATGATACATGCATTATTTGGATAAGTTACAAGAAACAATTGTTAATTCCATGATGGACATTGCCCTCAATGAAGCAACTAAAGAGGTGGTCCATAAGTTAAAAAATTTAAGTGAGCACGGGATGATTCCTGATGCTTAGAATCCTATAGCATTGTTCTAATGTAGCATAGCGGCAATGCAGATTATAATGGAGCCTAGAGCATGCAAGAAGTAACTATAAATTCCTCGAAAGTGTTGTATAATTCGAGAATTCTTTGAGAAGATAAATGTCATGATACCAAGTCTAGATACTAATGAAAACAAGAAAATCCCTTCACTAAAGGCCTTGCTCGGTTGGCTTTTGAGAAGCCGATTGAAGGAATGAGATTAAGATTCCATTGTTGACTTCAGCTGCAAATGGGAGATTGATAGGCATAGGGGTATATCATAATGTAATTCTGCGATTTATTGTAGATTAATTAGCTCAGTAATCAACTCTTATTCATTGTAAAGGTGTTATTCTTTCTGCTATATATTTTGTAATTTTTTATAAATATTTAAAAATTGTTAATTAAAATATATTTAGCAGAAATTCATAATGGTGTGTCTATGATAATAGTTAGAAGTAGTTGTAATCCTTGATACTGTATCATAAAATTTTAGAATCAATCATTTTAAATGTTCATAGTCAAGATGAAATAAGACTAGATATCGATAATGTAATAACCCGGATTTTTAACAAGAATACTTAATTTATTTAAATATGGAAGAGATTATTGGATGCTTAATAACTTGAGTTCAGAAATAAGAGTTATTTAGTATCAGTGAATGTTGAAAATAATAATTTAAATACTGAAATTACTCGAATAAGTTAATCTAAAATTTAATATATTATTAAATTGATTTTGTAACTTATATAAAATTCTATTTGAATATGAAAGATAATAATAATTTATTATCGAAGAATTGAAGTGTTTGTAAATCGATTAAATAATAACTCGATTTAAATGACACAAGAAAATAGTATTTTTGCAAAAAGTCCCAGAATTCGACGAAACCATTTTATCGGGTCCGGAATATCGAATTATAGCAAGATGTCAATTTTCGTGGCGATCAGACGGATCGAGTGTTTATGAGAGAATTCATGCAAAGATGTATGTAGATTGAAAAGTTTCCAAGAAAGAAGAATGAAAGAGGGAGAGAAGGATACGTGAATTTTAAATCTATTTGAGAAGCAGTTACAGAATATTAAGTGACAACTTAATAACAGGTGTACCTACAGATGCAGTTTACTTATTCAAATTCAATACTAGTATAATAACTAGTAAAATACCAAGGAAAGTACATACGAGTCACAGAATGAATGCACATGACAAGCATCGTCCGTTTTTGCGCGTTTTTAAGTTAAAACGCGAATTTAAATCAAATGAATTTGAATTTTAGAAAACCAAAAATGCTACATACTCAAAATTCAATGTAGATTCAATAAACAAAAAATATAATTTTAAATTTTTAAATTTTCAGCTTAATTTTAAATTTTGATCAGAACTGACCAAAACTGAATTTTCAAATATTTATATTTTACTCGATATGGTAAATTAAAATACTCAGTAATTCAAATTTGTTGTTTAAATTTTATAAATTTACTTCAATTCAAATAACATTTATTAAGTTAGCTCAACAGTTTAGTTCTAATTATATAATCATTTAATCTCGTTATTTAAATTGCACTTATTAATGTTATGACACAGATATCAATTCATTTGTTTTATATAGTTCCGAATAAATTGATTTTTTTAATTAAAAATTAGATTTCAACCATTTCACTAATTTTTAAAAACTTAGGTTGTTACATTATAAATCTAGATGTATCTTCAATTGTATTGCATACCTCATCTGTACCTGGCCTTGCAAATCATACAAATGCTAAAGTTCGGTGGTGTAATAGTTCAAGATTGGATTAGTTATGACTCTAATTTACATGTAGACAATCCACTCTGCAAACTCAAAAAACTATTATGGAAATAGCATCCAAGATTCAGGAAGTAGGCTTTCATGATACAAATACGATTTTTTTTTCCATATGACATCGACAAATATAGAGAATAAGAAGAAGCGCTAGACAAGTGTTAAAACCCTGAAATATAACTATTTCTCCTTCTAAAAGAACTCAGGAAGTGCTATAATGGGTAAATGAATGTTACGTCATGGAATATTCTAGGCATGATTATTGATGCAAAGATTAGCTAATTATTCACACTTCTCCAATCTCACATGCTCTCCATTTTAAGCTTGGTTGAGAATAAACTATCCACTGAAAATACAAACTAGTCATAACCAAAATTTCACTTGTAGGGTACTCTACTGGTAGAAGTGGACAAATTTTAGTGCTAATTTAGATAATCATTTATAATCATGACATTTAACAATGCCGCAATAGTGTGTTACTGTAGCGACCCAGCGGATTTTCGACCCCGAAAATCGACATCAAATCACCATGTTGACTATTCAAGCATCGAAAACACTGGATTGTCAATAGAAAGAAATTAGAGGGTGAGAAAAGAAAGAAAGAATGTTAGAATAGAAGAAAGAAGAAGAACACATCATAATCTCACAGCGGAACGAATAAAATATAATATCAAATCTCTTTATACAAAAACTGTATATACATACCAATCATCAGAGTACACATATGTCAAACACAGCAGAATAATAACTTTATATAACTGGCGCTGAAGCCTCCTGCTTCCAACTCCTGAAATTCCAAGCGAAACCTAACTTGGAACATACTCGGTCTGACCCGAGCACATTTGATTTAAAACAAAATAGACCGGGTCAGTCTGGAATACTTTCAGTGATAAATTCACAGAACACACACTTGTTTAACTTTGGAAAATCCTTTCTGAAATCAAAGGATAATAGTAAGACCAGCCCACACATAAACACGGACGGTTTTTACCTTACTATAACCCAAACCATCTTTGAAATCAATATCTTTCTCTGATATTATCATAATGTCTAAATACAAATAAATATCAATCTAGAGGAACACTTGCATCTCACGCTCCCCATATATAGTATACAATCGAAAACCGCGGGCGCTTATTGGATATTGGATTCCAACCTTGACAAGGTATGGGTCCACCTACCGATAGTGTATCTCTAGAGGCGAATACACTAGGTTCAACAAGAACGTCTTGCAACCCGGCCCTCACATGACCGACCACTAATTTCGCTTGAGTGTATCGAATGTATATCACCGACGGTTGGGATCAGCAACCGCCTCCCGAATAGGGTCAGCATCGGTTAGATAAAGAAGAAATAGGAATTTCTCTAGAAAGGTGATCATACATCCTAATGGGAGCAACCCACATAGCCGCTGCCTGCCCGATTTTTGTCATTTCCCGGTTAATGAGGCTTGAGGCTAGAACTTTATCTCTAGAACGTCTGGTCATCATTCACTTTGAATGCCACATCATCAGATCCGCCAGATCACACTTGATTGACGTCCACAAAAATACTCTAGTTTATTTGGCTAGAGAATAACCATTTCTCTGCCATCAACTATCGTACCTTTGGAGAAATCAATGCATGTAATTCCTTTGGAAATACTCTATCAGACATCCATCCATACAAGTCATCCAGGAACAGGATGAACCGAAGGAACCCTCCTACGGCATCTCATATAGGAATCACCCCATGGATCGGTAGCGAGTAGTCCTTGCAACCCCATGGATTTCAACCACGACAGAATCACAAATCAAAATAACTCTGGCTGTAGGCCAGAGAAATTCGACCAGTAGTCCTTCCGCTTATGAAGATCCACGGTCTTCACTTGCTCCGTCTTCAATCGACGTCTTCATGTATTTGATGGTCGGAATGGTTTTCGAATATAATTCGATCCCGGACTTTCCGAACCAACAATCGTATTGGTCTGGTTTGATAGTCAGTGTTTCAACTATCAAATAACAATAGTGTGAACACAATGAGTTTTCTGATTCAGTACTTGGCACAACTCGACCACTTTTAAAATATATTTAACCAAATTCCCTTTTGACTAACTTTAACTGATTTACTTTGATTGATTAACTCTAACATGACTAACTCGACTTATTTATCTCGACAAACTTGACTTGATTACTCCTATTAACTAATACTCGACTTAACTCCATTCGCTCGACTCTAGATCACAGCGATCACAATGGTTACGCCTGATTCCCTCAGGAAACATCCGACCACCGTAGGCTAACTGCAGCCCTGCGAATTACGCTAGCAGTCGTATGCAATGGAAACTCTTCCTAAATAACTAGGTTGCTTAAATCTACCTCAAAACTATATTCAATCAATTCTAAGTGAATACCAATTGTTCCATATAATTTGAAATCAACATCTTATTTCTTTTGAAAAATAACATGTAATATTAGTTATTTTGCAAAAACCTTGCATTAGAGTTCGATATTTCTCGAATAAGATAAAACCAATTTCAACGCTTCCACTTGTCCCAAACTAATACCATTCCTCGATAGTAGTGAAGCCAACCAAGTTGGGGTATTTTAGTTACCTCTCAGACCTTGATCGACCTGTTCTTACCTTATAATAACATTAGTTTGTCACTTAACCATCGATACTAAATCTCGTTTCAAATCTGATTTCAAATCTGGGTTTAAAAAACCCTTGTTCGGATATCTCATCACTTTATTTCTTTAAAGTATCATTCCAATTCGAATTCGCCTTACTTAATTTGAAACATTAAGTAAAGATCTTGTTTAAATCCTTATACTTACTTACCAATTTCATGTACCAAGTTTATTGAACACTTGGGTCATAAATCACTTTATAATCCCTTAATTGAACTTATCACCACCTAAATATTTCTTACTTGGCTTCAAATTGAAAACATTACTTTAAATCATTTAAATTAAAAGGATAATTAGTTTACCATTAACTATATTAAAATAGAGTTAACTTTGCCCAAATCAAAAATAGGATTATTTCACTTTTACAAGCTTATTAAAAAATAATTAAGGTTATTAACAATAACTAATTCAATATTTCTTTAGATTTTAGTTAATCGAAGATTAACTAATACCTAACACTATCCGTTAAACTTTAACGAATATTTAAATCAATATCTATTCCATTGTCCATTTTGTTTGAAAACGGTGGGTTTACCCAACATACACATCCGTTAACTATTAATTGAATTCCCTTTTTTCATTTCCCTTTCTTAAATTAATTAATTACTTAATTAATTTAAAAATCACCTTTTAATTATTTTAAAAACAATAATTCTATTTTTCAAATCTGTTGATAAATTCTTGGTTTTTCACTTTTAAACTATCTAAACCATTTAACCAATTTCTTTTATAACTCGATCTAATATATTCATTTTAAATTTCCAATTTAAATACTCATATAAAATAATTGAATAACTTTAATTCCATTATAAATAAATTCATAACTTTAAAACCCCGCCAATTTCCCTGACGGTAGAACAATGTTAAAACCTCACACCTAGGCCATCACTGCCCATTTACTCATTCACCATACTCAGTTGATTTTAACCACAACACGATGGGTACATATTCAACTATCAACATTCGAACCAGTTTTGGTGTCAGTCAATGTGAACAACTCATATATATGCACAACAAACAAAATACAGTTAATTTAAGGAATCCGGTCGGATCCCTCCAACCTGTCCTTCTCTGCATCACAGATGTCAGTTGGATAAAACTATATGAATTAAATAAATAAGTAACTGCAACCAATCAAACAATATCAACCAATTTGCATCCATCGCATATAATCAACCAATTTATACTGTAAATTGTAAAATATATCTTACTGTGAATGTACCACATCACAGGATTCCAGAAGGTGTGAGAATTAACTCACCAGAGTTGGTTCTGGTCAACGGTTGACGTGTTTGTTGCATTTAAGCTGAGACGACCATTCAAAATTAGCTGAATTTTCAACAGCGTCGGATTGACTCCTAGTCGGTGCCATCGGATAGGTCTCGTTCCTGCGATCCCAACGGATCCAGTTTCGTCAAATTCCGTCCACGTATGTGAAAGTTACATTGATTTAAAGTTTGAATAAATTAACCGATTTATTAATTAACTAATTAATTAATTAAAATAATTAAACCAGTCATTACCGTTAATCACCCTTTATAACTGCCAGGCCACGTCATCCTCAGATCAGATCGAAACACGTTTTTTACCTGGAACAAAACATCGAACCCGACTGTTACTTCGCTCTTCTTCACAACACCCACAACCGAGCTCCCCACCTTCAAACGCCTCCTGCCACCACGACAAGCCATCGGACCGACCATCGATCATCCCACCAGGATCGCCGCCGACCTGGCTTTCCCCTCCCACCGGTCCCATCACCTCTAACCCCCTGTAGCCACCGTACCACCTAAAATCCGAAGCCCACTATTTTCCGTTCATCTGAAAATTAACGCCGCCACACACGATCGGATCCCACCAGACCACTGCCATCCTGACCGCCACTCGACCCTCTTCCAACGCCCTTCATCCCCCTGGCCCCACGACCGCCGTAGTCGCCGGAAAACCCACTTAACCGCCGCCACTTTCAAAAACTGAACCCATATTTTCACTCCACGTTCATCTCTCGATTTCTCTCACCTCCGACCACTAGAAACCTTGAGACCACCGCCAAATCGAAGGTCTGTCTCCCCTCTTCGAAAGCCCTGAGGTCCTGGTACATCAAATCAACCACAACTCACCAATTTCAGCCAAAAACGAAAACAGTTTTCCACGGTTTTACCTTGATTCCGACCACCACAGTCAGGGATACGACCCCAACTTTTGGCTGAAGCTTCCTCTCCTCCCGATCTACGACTTTCCCTTAGGACCCCTTACCAAAATCCTCACGGATTGGAAGATATAATTAAATTTGTGTTAGAGGACTTATTTGCAAAATTACCAAGCTAGAAATGAGATGGGCTGGAAAAATGGATGGGAAAGGATTTATACAGGCGCGTTTTATTATATTTTAAGCTGATGTGATGTCTGACAACGACCGACGATTTTTATTTCGTACCTATCGCTATTTCGAATCTCGTTCATTTTCTGCTGCGCTCACATACGAACCCCGTTCGAGATGCGACT
This sequence comes from Allium sativum, assembly GCA_030737875.1. Taxonomy (NCBI): domain Eukaryota; kingdom Viridiplantae; phylum Streptophyta; class Magnoliopsida; order Asparagales; family Amaryllidaceae; genus Allium; species Allium sativum. Next base: position 371,856,017 of record CM060925.1, on the reverse strand, counting down.
GGACGGTGAAGTATATTTTGACGATACGGTCCTAACGAAACTTGTTTCGTCGAACTCCGTGTCCGTATGCTCAAACAGCGTTTGTGCACGTCCAATTAGATCGATTTATTTTACATTTTATTTTGCCATGCTCACAGAATAACCCCGATTGACACGCTGTCAGAAAATCTAGCAATAATTTACTGTTACGGTCCCAACAAATTTTATTTCGTCGAAAACTGAGGTCGTTTGAATAAAGGGCCTTTTATAACTGGCCAACACAAATAAAATAAACCAATTTCAAAATACTTCAATATAATATAAATAAAATACCACGATTGGTCATACCCGACCAGAATTACGTATATTACCCAGATAAAATATCCCGGGTTGAGTTCGAAGTCAAATTGATACTCAAAATATTTAAAAACCGTTATTTTATATAAACGCAGCGCTGTATATATATAAAGGAATTCCTGGCGCTGTTTTTCTGAGAATTTGATTTGGACATAAAACAGAATCTACACGATGAAAACTGGATTTTTCTCCGCCATTGGAAAGATATCGTCAAGCCGGTCCCGACGTTTCTTGTTTCGAGGAAATTCGACTTATTTTGAACCCGGTACGACCAATTGAAGTTCAAAACGCCAAAACACGAACTACCGCGCCGCTGCAGCTCGTTATTTAATTAAATTATAAACTATATATATTTCGTCGTCGTTTTAGAATTGAAATCGTCGATATACTTCAATATATCCAATAACGAACTATTCCAAACTGCCCGCTCACCCTATATTGCCGACACAACATTTTCTGACCGGTTTGGAATTAAATTATTATTTTATTATTTATTTAAATAATATATTCAGAATATAATCGTTAAATTTGATTATTTAAATTCAAACCCACATTTTAAATAATTAAAATAATTAAAATAACCCAAATAAATAGGCGGAAAAACACGGGTCATTACAGTTAATGTTTCGCTTAATGATAAAAAAGGATCGACTTGTAATTACACTTTTGTATATGCTCGCAATCTTTTCATGGAGTGGCAATAATCGTGTGATTTTTATGTCATGAAGCTTCAACTATTAGATTTCCATAGTTTGTTATCGGTAATTTTAATAATGCTCTCAATGTTAAAGAAAAAATGGGAGGATTACAAATTTATTTTTCTTATCTACATACTCTTATCGTTTTCCTTTCTACCCTCCCCTAGACTTCATGAGGGAATTACAGTGTATACACCTTGTGTGGTACATTCACATCTTATTTTGCAACAACAAGTCCAAGTTGTACAACATTCCCGTTAAGATCAATTAGGGATGTGCCTATGGCTCTCACAGGATCCCGTTCATTCGTAGGTGAGAATCGATGTCGATCCATATCACTTGTTTCGGGATCAGCCCTAGTTGTTCTAATTAGTTTCTTTGCCTGCTTCATACGATTTCAATTGCTTGTCCAACCGCCAGTTCAAACGTTGCTTCATCAAGTTGAAACAATGTTGTTCCTAGATAATGTAGAGATTGGAGCCAATCCCTGGCAGTTGCATAGATCTGTTTTTTAGTGTATTACTTCCAGCTCCTAAATCTGAATTCTGGTAGCTCTATTTTCTTTCATTAATTTTTATTCCTAAGGAATTTTCACAATACCACATCTTGCCTCTTCATCACCCCACCTGCTTCTCATCTATCATTGTTTGCATCTCTGCTCTGGTAATGTAAATTGATGGATTTTTCCCTCTTAGAATTCCTCAGCTTCCCATTTTTCTAGTTTCCTAAGCTAGAGTCCTCCTCGTTGAATGTCTTACCACTTTTGATCATTTATAAACTCTTCCAATCACATACGTTAGTATTCTCTATGAAAGTAGCATAATATTTGTACTAAATTTGACAAAAACACCTAAGTCGTATTGATATACCAATAATCCAAAATCCAGACAGACGTAGAAGAGAATAAAATATGAAGAAAGTAAAATGGAAATAGAAAGAAAGAGGATAGAAGAAGATTATATTGGTTTAGCATGCTATGTCCTACGTCCACTCAAAATTTTCATCCCTTATTTTTATTGCTAATTATAGTTACAATGATCCAAGTTTGATTAAGAAAACAATGTAGCCTAGAAAACCAAAAAAAGATCTTTTATCTTGTGCAAATGAACCAATATTTATGGATGAAGATAAAGGCAGATCAAATTGAAATATCTTTAAAAATATCTTGACCAAATTGCGGCACTGTAGGAATTACGGCCCCTAAGTGTCAAGTCCAAGAGATCGATACTGATCTGTATGACTTGTACACAGGAGTCAGCAATCCCTATGGTGGGTCCATCACTTCATGTGCTTTGGATCTCCAGTATTAGTTTACATAGTAATGTAGGTGGAATTGCATGATATTGAGTGTAGTCTGCTGAGTTGAAGTGTTTGTTTATGTAGAAAGAGTCATGATAATTTAATTATTATCTTTTGTCTAGGGAAGGTATAAATACCAATCTTAATCCATATTTTCTTCTTCTTGAGTATCATTTGGGTAACACCTTTTAATGCGGCTTTATATTTTATTCGTACTTGATTTTTGAGCTAAACCATCATTGTTTTAGGCTTTCTACCTTGATGATTAAGAAGTCATTTTGGTTAAATTTGATGAGTAATTACTTGCAAAAAGGCAAATTAAAAAAATGCATCAAGGGATAACTGAAGCACAAACAAAATTTGTTGGTTCCAATAAAGCTTCAGAAATTTCCTTGACCAAAGAAGATACGATATATAATGGTAGGACTTCAACTTTAATGAAATGTTAATTATGAAAGCGCTTTGTGCTTGTCAAATTAAAGTGTGTTTGGAACATAGATGAGAAAACATGCTCTAATGCTTGTTATCATACTTATTCCAAAACTTACCGCATTTTAGCTCCTAAATTAATACAACATACTTGTGTAAAAAGCAGAATAAGGATTGGCCCACCATCGAAGATTAAACAAAGTTTCAGTTGTCCTCTTAAGGGAGCAAAAAGCGCATGAGCTTTTTTGGAAAGAATGTAATACGCATTCGATTACTTTTCATGCGTTAAATTGTTGAATACTAAAATATAAAAGTTGGCATACATATGTCAAAACATGTATTGGTCACCACAATTGAATATTTTTTTAAAATGACAATTTTTTTTTGTCTCACCTCGATGAGATTGATGTGTTGCCTTAGGCGAATGTCTCACTCAACTCCTTCTTGAGCCATGCCCGTTGACCATTAAACGCCAGCACAATAAAGTAGGTATTCAAGAATAAAGGTATTTAAAAAATATGCAAACAAAACTATTAGTAATTTGAATAAATACATGTTTGTTTACTTTCTACTCTTTTTGTTTTTTTCTTTTTTTGATTTATTTATAAGTAACTGATTTTCATTGACAAAATTTATTGTGCCATTTGCGTACCAAATTTTAACTATAATTACATTAGCTAAATAAAATGTAGTGAAACGATAACAAGGTTAAAGCTATAAAGTCCACTACCTTGATTACACAAGCAGATTTGACTGATTGTAATGCAACGAATTCAACAAAAACTTCAAATTTAGCAACACTGGATATGTAAATGATAATATTCTCCATTGACAGTCACTAATAATTTCCTTCTTTACCTTTATAATTTACCTATTTCCTAACATCCACAACGTTGTTGGTTTGACAGTGGCAAAAATGTATGTGAACTATACGAAAAATCTAAGGGTATGGAGAAGGAGCTTCTTTCTCAGGAGTTAATTTCTCAAATCGATAAGAAGATTCGTTGCTCTAAGGTGGTCATAAAGCTTAATATGGACAAAACGTATGACCGCATATCTTTGTTTTTTATCATCCGTGTTATTCGTACATTCAGGTTTTTCGAACCTCTCATTGATCTTGTATGGCCTCTTATTTCTAACTATTGGTTATCGGTTCTCGTTAATGGGGCAACCGAAGTTTTCTTCTCATAAGGAAGAGGAATGCGGCAAGGAGATCCATTATCCCCAATGTTATTTGTTAAAAAGGCTGAGGGTTTGTTGCGAGGGATTCACACCCTTACAAGTTGTAGGGTAAATTAAGTGGTTTGATATTTCTAGTGGTTGTCCTATCATTTCTCCCTATCATTCGTGGATGATATTATGATCTTCACCAATGATCACTGCCAATCTATGCATCATCTAATGGTTTTTCTTTATCTCTACGAGTAGTCCTTGGGCAATTAATCAATGCTACGAAAAGCTACTTTGTTTCATACCGTTCCGCTGATCCTAGGAAGTCAATGTGGATTTCTTCTTTTACTGGTTTCATATTGATCAATCACCCTCTTTCTTACCTTACGATCAAGCTTTATCGACGGTGTAAGCTTAATGCCCTTTTCGACCCACTACTAATAAAGCTAGGGGTAAAATCACCAAGAAGGTTGGTACTCGTTAAGTCTGTGCTTGATTCTCTTGGGTCTCAAGTGTACGCTGCCATTGTAACGACATGGGTTTCGCCCGACCTTAATCGATTGCAAAATCGACCAAGACTGTTCAAAATCCGCATACGTTAACTTTGGGAATACAACACATCAGAACAAAAACAACAGACTTTTATTACATCATGCTAATATAACATAAGAGTACAGAATATATCAAAGTACATCGAAATTAAAATACAGCGGAAGAAAATTTTACAATAAATTTAATACAGTGCAGCGGAAATAAAATAGATACAGCGGAAGACAACTATGCTCTGGACACAGCTTTAAGCTTCAATCCAAAATCCTGCTCGAGATAAACCTGTAGACAAACTACTCGACTGCCCGTGTGGAAAGAGGGCACCCGAGTTTGCAAAAAGGTGGAAACAAACAACGGGTCAGTCGTGGGACTGGTGTGAGAATTCTTAACTAATAAATCACTATTAATAGGGAAAATCCAAAGACCACGCCGCTAACGCGGAACGGGTTTGCTCTAATGGATTGCCGTGCATAACTTAAAGTAAATCGTAAAACAACGCAATGCTTTTTAGAAAAAAATGAAATCACCATAAGACTCGGGTCCCATCACACAATGCAACGCACACCAGAGGATAGAGTTTTACCTTATGGTGATTAAACATGCTTGATACGTTAAAACGAATTTAATATTATTAGTGTGTATATGTTTTAAAAACAATTTCAATCATAACGTATCAATCCTAGGAAGCATAGGTACCATATGCTATGCCTCTGTACTAGTAATACAATCAAAATCGAATGGCGCGTATTGGAAATTGGTTTCCATCATGAGTCAAGGCTAGGGAGGAGCTCCTACCGATTCGAGACACTCTAGCTAATGTCTCAGGATTCCACGCGGAGAACCCTTGGATAGCAGCAGGGCCGGTCCGCAAATACAGCTTAGCGGATTAGTTATACCTGAACACACGTTTCCCAGTCCTATAGGACCTATCATCCGAGGCGCCTCATTCCATCATCCACATAAGTAAAATGTCAGGGCTGGTAGGTCACTGACACCACTCTAGGTAGAAAGAAACGTGTTGCTCTCCATGCGTTCCCTTCTCCCGTTTTAGACTCCGCCGGTGTGTGAGGCTCGCAAAGTCACGCTATACACAAAGCTATGCCTAAACAGACTATGCTTTGATCGTCCCACAAGGCCTACTTTTCAACAAAGCCTTGATCATATGCATCTTAGCATGCCACATCATCACTCCATATCACACTACCAATCCTTTGCCGAAATATATGAACAGGTGTTAAGCAAGAGATTAAATTCTCCGCCACCAAACATCCATACATTCGACAGAAGATTAATAACATGATATATAATGGAGTACGATATCAGACACACAATCCATTTATGAGCTTATGCTCTGGGTCTATGCGAAAGCCAAACCCGTACAAATCAACACTACGTCTGGGCAACTCCTACTATTACCTTATCATGGTAGCGAGCCATTCTAAGGCAACAGTCATCATCGTCCATTCGATGTGGAGATTTGACGGTCTTCAATCGCCATCTTCCAATCTTGGATTTTTAAACGTCGTTTAATTATTTGGAATGAGATAAACTCGGACTTTCCAAATAATCCTCGTATATATACATATATATATTGAAAATCCTTCTTACACATTAATAATTATTTTTATTAACTATTCATTTCTATTTTAATTATTTAAAATAATTAAATTTTTATATAACGACGCCTTAAGTCTATGGGCGACTATGGCGCTGCATTCAACCAATTTTGATTTTCACATTTCTTAGAATCTAACCGTTGGATCTTAATGTAATATATATCATTGGAAAGATTTTTCCAAGACGGTCCTAATGGTTTTAGTTTCAAGAAAATTCGACGGTCGGATCTTCTTGTACAGTCGTTTAAAAGTACGATTTCAAAACACGAACTACCACACCCTATTCGTTCAATTTTGATTATATATATATATATATAATCATTGAATCGTAATAACGTCGTTTGATTAAAACAACACTCCACACAATTACCAATGCTTACTAAATTTTAATTCATTTGAAAATGAAAATAATATTACCGCATCCTAAATTCATTCTTTCCTTACATTGAAAATGTAAATTTTGATACACTCAAAATCTTTAAATTATATATAAAAATATAATTTCTAATGACAATGCAACCTCTACTCTTAATTATGACTTGTAATTACAATGCAAACACTACATCTAATTCACATTGTAAAAATATAATTTTTAATTATTGCAATGTCACTTTTCTACATCTAAATTACATATAAAATAAATCAATTTTATTTCTAATGTTCATTCTCATTTTATGTTACATATATATATATATATATATATATATATATATATAAGAAAAATGCAATTTTGATCATACAATGAAATTGCATCCTTTAATTGCATAGAAAAATGTAGTTTTGTCATACGGTATACTTTCCTATAGACATTACATATAAAAATGTAATATTTAACACACAATGTAAATTCATGTTTTAATTTCATATAAAAATGTAAATTTTATCCTACGGTGTAATTCCCTATATAATTTACATATAAAAATGTAAATTTTCACATACGATGAAATTTCCATGTTAATTACAAAGGAAAAAGTAATTTTTAACATACGGCATTAATTCACTTTATAATTTACATATAAAAATGTAAATTTTAACATACGATGGAATTCTCATATTAATTACAAAGAAAAATGTAATTTTTAATATACGACATAAATTCACCTTATAATTTACATATAAAAATGTAAATTTTGACATACGATGGAATTCACCTTTTAATTACAAAGAAAAAAAAAAATTAACATACAACGTTAATTCACTTTATAATTTACATATAAAAATGTAATTTTTGACAAACTATGAATTTCACCTTTTAATTACAAAGGAAAATGTAAAATTTCAATGTAATGAAAATCCCTTTTATTTACGTTAATAAAAATGTAAATTTTGTTTCGTCGTAAATTCCTACTCCTATTTTTTTTTCATATAAAAATTCAACTTTATTTCATCGTCATTTTCTATCTTATATTTGCATATAAAAATGATGCAACTTTATTTCATCGTCATTTTCTATCTTATATTTGCATATAAAAATGATGCAACTTTATTTTACATCATAAAATTTCATTCTTTTACTTACAATGTAAAAACATCATCTTTTTATGTACAATGTAAAAGTGTTCTCTTTTATATTTACAATGTAAAGATATCAACTTTTATACTTGTAATGTAAAAATATTAGTTTTTATATTTCACAATGTAAAAATATCAACTTCTCTATTTTACTATGTAAAAATATTAACTTCTTTATTTTACAATGTAAAAATATCATCTTTTCTATTTTACAATGTAAAAATATTAACTTTTCTATTTTACAATGTAAAAATATTATCTTTTCAAAACAAAGATGTGATCTTTTTATTTACAATAAAAATATTGTCTTTTTATTCTCAATATAAAAAGATCGTCTTTCTATTTACATAGTCAAATTTTCAATATAAAATCCATTCTTTACAATGTAAAATTTACTCTTTAATTACAATGTAAAGTCCATTATTTTTATTACATAAAAAAAATGTAAATCTTCCTAATTTAACATGTTGACAATTAAAAAGGGTATCTTTTTAATTCTAATCTCTTATTGTAAATTTTTTACTAATAAAAATGTTATCTTTCAAATTCCCTCTTTTTATTGTAACTTTGACAATACGTACCTTCCCATTTGAAAACATGGAAACCATCCTTTGGTTCTTTTAATTGAATACTGGATTATAATATTCTTTAACTCAAAATTGGAATGAGACTCACACAATTTCCATGTAATTTAATTACACGGATTTCAAACATTGCACTTATTCTATAATAATGTCAACCATTCACATAACAGCCAAAGTGCAATTTACACTAAACACAAGGGTGATGTGTAGTCAAATATCAACCCAAGACCCGTGTGGGGTTTCAGCCAACACATAATTTTGTGCACTTGGGCGAGGTGTAAAACAATCGTCCCAATCAACATCAAAAAGTCAAGTAACTTGTCAATGGCAGTGTAACATCATTTTAAATTATCATAAATAATAAATCATTAGTTTAACCTGTTGAATATTTTCAATTTCAAACATAACATGACATGACATCCAAATCCACAATCCGTTCAACAAACAATTACTTCCATCACCAATAATTTATTTACATTTAATTATAAAAATAAATAACTATTCGAAAATTGAGTGAGCAAAAGAGTTCTCACATTTGCCGGCTTTAAATGACGGTTCGTGCCCAATTTTAGCCCAAAATTCAACATGCTCCAAATTTGATGAAATTAGTGCCTACGCGTAGCTCTCGACTCACTGATCGCAGCAAATCCTGTTTCGTGCGATTTCGAGTTCGTATCAAAAAGATATGAATTTTCGAAGTTTGTAATAATTAAATAATTAATTTAAAGTGAATATTAGGCTCACATCCCTATTTTGAAACTTAATTAGGCTCACATCCGGTCATAAACTTATTGTAAATTAGGTCCCTATTTTCTGAAAAGTCATCAAAAAAATATTAAAAAAATATAAAAAAATCACGTAAATTCGTATTTAAATAAAACATGTAAACACTAAAAAATTCAGAACAAAAAACCATTAACGAAGGCATCAAAAATCAAAAAAAAAAAAAAAAATGAAATTTCCAGTTAAATGCATAATAGTATGCACATATATCACTTTCCTGCATACATCCGTGCATATTTTTCACTACATACATCTTCGTTGATTTTTATTCATGCAAATAAATGCATACATGTGCGCAAAAATTTCAAATACTTGCATACATTTGTGCAGGTTTATTTTCAGATTTTAATCTGAAAATAGCTTACAGAAAAGTTGCATACATATATGCAATTATCAGTAATAATTGCATAAATGTATGCAACTATTTTTTTTCGATTTCCGTAGATTCCTGACATTATTTCCATATTTTAGAATTTTTTTTTTTTTTTTATGAACGTACGCACATTTTTTTAAAAAAAAATACAAAAAGGCGGAAAAAATAAAATAGGGGGCGGGTTTAAAAATTTTCAAAACTTTGTTTTTTTTTATAAATTAGGTCCCTACTTTTTATCCTATAAAAATGTTGCACACATGTGTGCATTTTTTTGAGAAATTTGCACATTTGGATGCAAATAAAAATGAACTGAAAAATTATGTTAAATCTATCCGCTGGAAGAACTGCAATAATTGCATATATGCATGCAATAAAATCAAGAAGGTGCATAATATTTTGCATTTAACTGCAGTTTTTTCTGTTTTTTTACTGTTTTCTTCTTTCTGACATTATTTTTGTTGTTTTTTGAACTGAATTTTTTGTATAATGCGTAATATATTTTATTACTAATTTACGAATTTTTTTTATTTTTTTTAATTATTATTTTACAAGTTTTGAAAACAGGGACATAATTTACAATAAGTTTATGACCGGGTTTTTTTTATATTTTGAAACTTAATAGGGACCTCTAAAAAACGCACCCTTATTTAAATTATGAAAATTACCCAAATTTTCAACTTGCTCCAAATTGGACAAAATTACTGCTCGCTCGAAGCTCTTGATATAACAATCTCAACGGATTCAGTTTCATGCAATTTCGATAATGTGACAAAAAGTTATGCACTTGCGAAGTTAACAAATCGATTAAAATAATATTTAAATTTGTAAAAATTACCCAAAATTTCAATTTTCTCCAAATTGGACAAATTTGGTGTCCACGCGAAGCTCTCATCGCCACAATCACAGCAGACCTGAAATCGTCAAATTTCGATCTCGTATGTAAAAGATATTGCATTACGAACATAGAACATAAATGTTTCGCGTTTAAGCCCCTAACCTTTTTTTTGTAACAGCACCCTGAACTTAAAATGTTCGCCACGGCCAAAGCGTACGTCGGAATTGCACGAAACCAGCGTCATTCTCTCCAGCTTCTCCCCCTCTTTCCACGGATGGTGGTCCACCCTCCAATTCGCCACGTGGGGCCCACGATCTGCAGATGAACGGAAAAGTACAGTTTCCGTTCATCTTGGTGTTGCGGCCGCCTCAGTGCTCTAAATGCCCCCAAATTTTTACAGTAGCTTGGCCTCGACCTTCCGAACAACTTCTCTGTTTGTCACTTCGCCTGAAAATGCACGGATTAGCAGGAAATTGCTCATCTTTGCGACTGTCCTGTTTTTAGCACCCCTCCAATAAAATTGACATTCCGGCCAACTCCGACCACCTGACACCATGCCACCACCGCCAAAAGAATCGTATGGTTCCCCTCTACCTCTGCCTGAAGTCGCTCGACCTAACTCTCTTCGTGGGGCCCGCAATAGCCAAAAAACGAAAATATGGCTGCTGCCTTTAGATTGACATTCTGGCGAACCCGTGCGACGATAGGTCTTGAATTTTTTGTGGTAGATAGAGGATAAGAAGATGAACAAAACCCAGAAAGGGTTTGGTCTGATTTGGTTTGGATTAAGAGTTATAAATTGTTTTGTTTTCACGGGCTTATTTGCAAAGAATTCTTTAGAGTGGAGGCCATGAAAATGAAGAAGGAGAAGGTGGCTGTTAGGTTTAGGGTTATGATTCAACTAATGGCTGAGGAAAAGATATTTTATATGGGGTTAAGAATGTTATTAGGCCCAATTACCCTTTTATGTATTTATTTATACAATTTGCACCCATTTTCATATTCTAAAAATTTGTGTTAACACCTACGAATTCCAATTTTTATGAAAATTGAAACATAAATATTTCTTGACATTAAGGATTCAAAGAAATTGGTTTCGTTAAATTCCGAGTCCATATGAATAAATTATGAATTTTTAAAGTCTGAAAATTGACCGTTTTTCACTGTAAAATTAATAACGACCACATACAGACTCCAAAAATTACGAATTTTGGAATCTAGTAATAATTTAATATTACGGATCCAACAAAAGTGGTCTCGTAAAAAACGGAGGTCGTTTGCAAAATTTCCATTTTTAAGGCTTATATATTTAATATTAAAAATACATTTTTAAATCAATAATTTCCGAAACTCGAAATATATAAGTGTCCATACTTTTTCAATGCAAAAACATCATTATGAACTCAATGGAAGTGGTTTCAAGTCGAAATTCCTTTATATGCAAAAAGTAGCATTATTGACCTATGCAAATTACCTAGCGACCTTTCTAAAAATTGAATTGGCCATAACTTTTGATTTCCTCTATGAAATTTCGATTTTCCGGATTCGTTGGAAAAATATTTTTAAATAGATTCTAATATTTTTGTTTCACTAAAATCCGTTAAATTTTGTGTCCTGTGCGGTCAGTCAAAGTTTAAGTTTGACTTTTCAAACTACCGCGCTATTTCTAACTCTTTTTATAATTAAAATTAAATTATTCATTCTAACTTCGATTTAAATCAAATTTGTGATCATTATTATTTAAAATAGATCATTTTAAATATCAAAACTCATTAAAATCACTTAAAATAAATTTTAAATTGGCCCCAAAATTCAGGGTTGTTACAGTCTCCCCCACTTAAAAACTTTTCGTCCTCGAAAAGGGACGAAGCTAAAAGTTGATTAATTAACCAACTAATTTATATATATATATATATATATATTTTCTCCATTGGTTTAAATAATTTCATTAGTTGATTAACTTTCAAATATATAACTTTTTATATATTCAAAATCATATTTTCCAAAATAGAGTATAATTAATCACAAATACGTATATTATAGGCTTGCTACTCTCAACTCATTCTAGGGCATTACTAACTCTATCTCTAATGAGTTTTCTCATTCTAGGATACTGCTGATCCTATCTCTAATGAGTATTCTTATTGGATATTACTAATCCAAACTCTGATGAGCCTTTTGTTCAGTTCTAATGAGTTGTGCTCCAAAGATTTGAGCTAACCAAAGCTCTGATACCAACTGTAACGACATGGGTTTCGCCCGGCCTTAATCGATCGCAAAATCGACCAAGACCGTTCAAAATCCGCATACGTTAACTTTGGGAATACAACACATCAGAACAAAAACAGCAGACTTTTATTACATCATGGTAATATAACATCAGAGTACAGAATATATCAGAGTACATCGAAATTAAAATACAGCGGAAGAAATTTTTACAATAAATTTAATACAGTGCAGCGGAAATAAACTAGATACAGCGGAAGACAACTATGCTCTGGACACAGCTTTAAGCTTCAATACAGAATCCTACTCGAGATAAACCTGTAGACAAACTACTCGACTGCCCGTGTGGAAAGAGGGCACCCGAGTTTGCAAAAAGGTGGAAACAAACAACGGGTCAGTCGTGGGACTGGTGTGAGAATTCTTAACTAATAAATCACTATTAATAGGGCAAATCCAAAGACCACGCCGCTAACGCGGAACGGGTTTGCTCTAATGGATTGCCGTGCATAACTTAAAGTAAATCGTAAAACAACGCAATGCTTTTTAGAAAAAAATGAAATCACCATAAGACCCAGGTCCGATCACACAATGCAACGCACACCAGAGGATAGAGTTTTACCTTATGGTGATTAACATGCTTGATACGTTAAAACGAATTTAATATTATTAGTGTGTATACGTTTTAAAAACAATTTCAATCATAATGTATCGATCCAAGGAAGCATAGGTACCATATGTTATGCCTCCGTACTAGTAATACAATCAAAACCGAATGGCGTGTATTGGAAATTGGTTTCCATCATGAGTCAAGGCTAGGGAGGAGCTCCTACCGATTCGAGACACTCTAGCTAATGTCTCAGGATTCCCCGCGGAGAACCCTTGGATAGCTGCAGGGCCGGTCCGCAAATACAGCTTAGCGGATTAGTTATACCTGAACACACGTTTCCCAGTCCTATAGGACCTATCATCCGAGGCGCCTCATTCCATCATCCACATAAGTAAAATGTCAGGGCTGGTAGGTCACTGACACCACTCTAGCTAGAAAGAAACGTGCTGCTCTCCCTGCGTTCCCTTCTCCCGTTTTAGACTCCGTCGGTGTGTGAGGCTCGCGAAGTCACGCTATATTCAAAGCTATGCCTAAACAGACTATGCTTTGATCGTCCCACAAGGCCTGCTTTTCAACAAAGCCTTGATCATATGCATCTTAGCATGCCACATCATCACTCCATATCACACTACCAATCCTTTGCCGAAATATATGAACGGGTGTTAAGCAAGAGAATAAATTCTCCGCCACCAAACATCCATACATTCAACAGAAGATTAATAACATGATATATAATGGAGTACGATGTCAGACACACAATCCATTTATGAGCTTATGCTCTGGGTCTGAGCGAAAGCCAAACCTGTACAAATCAACACAACGTCTGGGCATATCCTACTATTACCTTATCATGGTAGCGAGCCATTCTAAGGCAACAGTCATCATCGTCCATTCGATGTGGAGATTTGACGGTCTTCAATCGCCATCTTCCAATCTTGGATTTTTAAACGTCGTTTAATTATTTGGAATGAGATAAACTCGGACTTTCCAAATAATCCTCGTATATATACATATATATATTGAAAATCCTTCTTACACATTAATAATTATTTTTATTAACTATTCATTTCTATTTTAATTATTTAAAATAATTAAATTTTTATATAACGACGCCTTAAGTCCATGGGCGACTATGGCGCTGCATTCAACCAATTTTGATTTTCACATTTCTCAGAATCTAACCGTTGGATCTTAATGTAATATATATCATTGGAAAGATTTTTCCAAGACGGTCCTAACGGTTTCAATTTCAAGAAAATTCGACGGTCGGATCTTCTTGTACAGTCATTTAAAAGTACGATTTCAAAACGCGAACTACCACACCCTATTCGTTCAATTTTGATTATATATATATAATCATTGAATCGTAATAACGTCGTTTGATTAAAACAACACTCCACACAATTACCGATGCTTACTAAATTTTAATTCATTTGAAAATGAAAATAATATTACCGCATCCTAAATTCATTCTTTCCTTACATTGAAAATGTAAATTTTGATACACTCAAAATCTTTAAATTACATATAAAAATATAATTTCTAATGACAATGCAACCTCTACTCTTAATTATGAATTGTAATTACAATGCAAACACTACATCTAATTCACATTGTAAAAATATAATTTTTAATTATTGCAATGTCACTTTTCTGCATCTAAATTACATATAAAATAAATCAATTTTATTTCTAATGTTCATTCTCATTTTATGTTACATATATATATATATATATAAGAAAATTGCAATTTTGATCATACAATGAAATTGCATCCTTTAATTGCATAGAAAAATGTAGTTTTGTCATACGGTATACTTTCCTATAGACATTACATATAAAAATGTAATATTTAACACACAATGTAAATTCATGTTTTAATTTCATATAAAAATGTAAATTTTATCCAACGGTGTAATTCCCTATATAATTTACATATAAAAATGTAAATTTTCACATACGATGAAATTTCCATGTTAATTACAAAGGAAAAAGTAATTTTAAACATACAGCATTAATTCACATTATAATTTACATATAAAAATGTAAATTTTAACATACGATGGAATTCTCATATTAATTACAAAGAAAAATGTAATTTTTAATATACGACATAAATTCACTTTATAATTTACATACAAAATGTAAATTTTGACATACGATGGAATTCACCTTTTAATTACAAAGAAAAAAAAGTAATTTTTAACATACAACGTTAATTCACTTTATAATTTGCATATAAAAATGTAATTTTTGACAAACTATGAATTTCACCTTTTAATTACAAAGGAAAATGTAAAATTTCAATGTAATGAAAATCCCTTTTATTTACGTTAATAAAAATGTAAATTTTGTTTCGTCGTAAATTCCTACTCCTATTTTTTTTTCATATAAAAATGCAACTTTATTTCATCGTCATTTTCTATCTTATATTTGCATATAAAAATGATGCAACTTTATTTCATCGTCATTTTCTATCTTATATTTGCATATAAAAATGATGCAACTTTATTTCATCGTCATTTTCTATCTTATATTTGCATATAAAAATGATGCAACTTTATTTTACATCATAAAATTTCATTCTTTTACTTACAATGTAAAAACATCATCTTTTTATGTACAATGTAAAAGTGTTCTCTTTTATATTTACAATGTAAAGATATCAACTTTTATACTTGTAATGTAAAAATATCAGTTTTTATATTTCATAATGTAAAAATATCAACTTCTCTATTTTACTATGTAAAAATATTAACTTCTTTATTTTACAATGTAAAAATATCATCTTTTCTATTTTACAATGTAAAAATATTAACTTTTCTATTTTACAATGTAAAAATATTATCTTTTCAAAACAAAGATGTGATCTTTTTATTTACAATAAAGATATTGTCTTTTTATTCTCAATATAAAAAGATCGTCTTTCTATTTACATCGTCAAATTTTCAATATAAAATCCATTCTTTAGAATGTAAAATTTACTCTTAAATTACAATAAAGATATTGTCCATTCTTTTTATTACATAAAAAAATGTAAATCTTCCTAATTTAACATGTTGACAATTAAAAAGGGTATCTTTTTAATTCTATTCTCTTATTGTAAATTTTTTACTAATAAAAATGTTATCTTTCAAATTCACTTTTTTTATTGTAACTTTGACAATACGTACCTTCCCATTTGAAAACATGGAAACCATCCTTTGGTTCTTTTAATTGAATACTGGATCATAATATTCTTTAACTCAAAATTGGAATGAGACTCACACAATTTCCATGTAATTTAATTACACGGATTTCAAACATTGCACTTATTCTATAATAATGTCAACCATTCACTTAACAGCCAAAGTGCAATTTACACTAAACACAAGGGTGATGTGTAGTCAAATATCAACCCAAGACCCATGTGGGGTTTCAGCCAACACATAATTTTGTGCACTTGGGCGAGGTGTAAAACAATCGTCCCAATCAACATCAACAAGTCAAGTAACTTGTCAATGGCAGTGTAACATCATTTTAAATTATCATAAATAATAAATCATTAGTTTAACCTGTTGAATATTTTCAATTTCAAACATAACATGACATGACATCCAAATCCACAATCCGTTCAACAAACAATTACTTCCATCACCAATAATTTATTTACATTTAATTATAAAAATAAATAACTATTGTAAAATTGAGTGAGCAAAAGAGTTCTCACCTTTGCCGGCTTTAAATGACGGTTCGGACCCAATTTTAGCCCAAAATTCAACATGCTCCAAATTTGATGAAATTAGTGTCTACGCGTAGCTCTCGACTCACTGATCGCAGCAAATCCTGTTTCATGCGATTTCGAGTTCGTATCAAAAAGATATGAATTTTCGAAGTTTGTAATAATTAAATAATTAATTTAAATTATGAAAATTACCCAAATTTTCAACTTGCTCCAAATTGGACAAAATTACTGCTCGTTCGAAGCTCTTGACATAACGATCTCAACGGATTCAGTTTCATGCAATTTCGATAAAGTGACAAAAAGTTATGCACTTGCGAAGTTAACAAATCGATTAAAATAATATTTAAATTTGTAAAAATTACCCAAAATTTCAATTTTCTCCAAATTGGACAAATTTGGTGTCCACGCGAAGCTCTCATCGCCACGATCACATCAGACCTGAAATCGTCAAATTTCGATCTCGTATGTAAAAGATATTGCATTACGAACATAGAACATAAATGTTTCGTGTTTAAGCCCCTAACTTTTTTTTTTCAAACAGCACCCTGAACTTAAAATGCTCGCCACGGCCAAACCGTACGTCGGAATTGCACGAAACCAGCGCCATTCTCTCCGGCTTCTCCCCCTCTTTCCACGGCTGGTGGTCCCCCCTCCAATTCGCCACGTGGGGCCCACGATCTGCAGATGAACGAAAAAGTACAGTTTCCGTTCATCTTGGTGCTGCGGCCGCTTCGGTGCTCTAATTGCCCCCAAATTTTTACAGTAGCTTGGCCTCGACCTCCCGAACAACTCCTCTGTTTATCACTTTGCCTGAAAATGCACGGATTGGCGGGAAATTGCTCATCTTTGCAACTGTCCTGTTTTCAGCACCCCTCCAATAAAATTGACATTCCGGCCAACTCCGACCACCTGAGACCATGCCACCACCGCCAAAAGAACCGTATGGTTCCCCTCTACCTCTGCCTGAAGTCGCTCGACCTAACTCTCTTCGTGGGGCCCGCAATAGCCAAAAAACGAAAATATGGTTGCTGCCTTTAGATTGAGATTCCGGCGAACCCGTACGACGATAGGTCTTGAATTTTTCTTGGTAGATAGAGGATAAGAAGATGAACAAAACCCAGAAAGGGTTTGGTCTGATTTGGTTTGGATTGAGAGTTATAAATTGTTTTGTTTTCAGGGGCTTATTTGCAAAGAATTATTTAGAGTGGAGGCCATGAAAATGAAGAAGGAGAAGGTGGCTGGTAGGTTTAGGGTTATGATTCAGCTAATGGCTGAGGAAAAGATATTTTATATGGGGTTAAGAATGTTATTAGGCCCAATTACTCTTTTATGTATTTATTTATACAATTTGCACCCATTTTCATATTCTAAATATTCGTGTCAACACCTACGAATTCCAATTTTTATGAAAATTGAAACATAAATATTTCTTGACATTACGGATTCAAAGAAACTGGTTTCGTTAAATTCCGAGTCCGTATAAATAAATTATGAATTTTTAAAGTCTGAAAATCAACTGTTTTTCACTGTAAATTAATAACGACCACATACAGACTCCAAAAATTACGAATTTTGGAATCTAGTAATAATTTAATAATCCGGATCCAACAAAAGTGGTCTCGTCAAAAACGGAGGTCGTTTGCAAAATTTCCATTTTTAAGGCGTATATATTTAATATTAAAAATACATTTTTAAATCAATAATTTTCGAAACTCGAAATATATAAGTGTTTATACTTTTTTAATGCAGAAACATCATTCTGAACTCAATGGAATTGGTTTGAAGTCGAAATTCCTTTATATGCAAAAAGTAGCATTATTGACCTATGCAAATTACCTAGCGACCTTTCTAAAAATTGAATTGGCCATAACTTTTGATTTCCGCTATGAAATTTCGATTTTTCGGATTCGTTGGAAAGATATTTTTAAATAGATTCTAATATTTTTTGTTTCACTAAAATCCGTTAAATTTTGCGTCCTGTACAGTCAGTCAAAGTTCTAGTTTGACTTTTCAAACTACCGCGCTATTTCTAACTCTTTTTATAATTAAAATTAAATTATTCATTCTAACTTCGATTTAAATCAAATTTGTGATCATTATTATTTAAAATAGATCATTTTAAATATCAAAACTCATTAAAATCACTTAAAATAAATTTTAAATTGGCCCCAAAATTCAGGGTTGTTACAGCCATAACACCTACCGCTTCTTTTTTCTATCTTAGGATCTCTTGCCCTGTTTTTTTGGGTAGCAGAGATGACATCCTGAAACATCTTTGGGTTTCCTACGATACCATTTGCTGCTCTGAGAGAGAGGAGGATTAGGATTACGTAAGTTTGAGGATGTGTTCCAGGCTTATTCCTACAAGCTCTAACTTGGGGAAGTAACTGGCGCGCTTAGCCCACTCATTTAATAACTAATCAATATTTTAATATTAATATATTCTTGGTTGTACTTGCAGATCAAAATTTAGGGAAGAAAACACAAAATTTAAGCATAATGGTTGGATTCAGGAATGTGCTACTTAAGGTCCATTCTTGATGATGGCAAGCGGTTGAAATTAACGGGTTGACTGAACGACAAATTGAGCGGTTAAATTAAAGTGAGCGAACAATGTGTTTTTATGATTTGAGCGCTCAGTTAAGTGTTAATAGTGAATGAAGTTTTGAAATGTGCATTGAGAGGATGTATATATTTGTTTGTGAAAGAAATTATAACGGTAAAGCTAGTCCGTAATGTATATTTTTTTCATAATAAAATCAAAGTACATGCCAAACAACGATAAAACAAAAAATACGTCAATTGCGCTACATACTATGCCTATGGAAGTCATACGTCATGTAATCTACGGAAGCCACGGTCTCGTCATCCACCGTCTTCTCAATGTTATCTAACATCCCCGTCTCGCTCCGTGGGACCATCCTCAGCCACTATACTTGGTAGTCAAAGTATGGCGCTACCAAGCGATTGAACCAGTGCACCTGCTCCTGAACACACTATTAGGCTATATGAATAGCCTATAGAAGATAATCCAATATGAACATATCTAGTGGACAACAAAGGAGGTTCATCCGTTTGTAGAAATGATTCATTGTATTCTCAGCGGTGAATGTAACAACCTGCATATTTGAAGATAATGTATTTAAATATTTTATTTAAATATAATGTCGTTAATTCTTAATTGTGTTTATGACCAAAATGTCACATTTTGCATATGGATGAATTTGGACTCGAAACCACTTCCATTGGGTCCGGATCTTCGTTTACAACCTTTTTGACTATAAGCTTCGATATATTTCAAGCATGTCAAAATTTGAACGTTGGTTAGGTCTTTGTTTGGCTAAACCTAGCCTACTCTTATAACCCATCTAGCTCTCTCACCTCCTTCATTCATTCTCATTTCAACAAAGAAATAGAAAATGGGGGAGGGAAAGGGAAATAGAAGTTTCTAAGCTAGGGTTCTTAATTCTAAGCACAAATCAGGTGCTAATTTGGAGAGGCAACTTGTGTAAGCTCTCTCTACTCCTCCTCTATCTCCCCACCTTCTCAATTTTCAGATTTTGCGCAACCCTAACACATATAAGTTTTCTTGTGTGTGTATTTGTTGTTTAGAGAGAAGAATTGGTGAGATATTGGATTCCTTGCAAGTGTTGAGGCTTGTTCTTTCTTGTTGGAGCTTGTTCTTGTCATTCGAGAGCCAAAGGTGAGTTCTTTGAGAACTCACTTCTATGCCTCAAGCTTTATGCTTGTATAGTGTGCCTTTGGCACGTTTGTATTATGTATGTAGTGTATGAATTAATTTGTTTGGGTGTTAACTCTTCAGATTACGAGTTTTGATTTCATTTATATGAATATTCTTTTGTAAGCCCATGAACGGACGTTCGTACTTGTGCTCTAATGTGTTAGTGAGCGTTTTCAATCGACCTAATAGTCTAGAGCAAACATGTATCGATCCGTAATTTTTAAGTGATGTTTTTCTCCTTGGAAAACATTCACAGAGCAGGTTAGACGTCTGAAAATAATTTTAGATGCCTGAGCCTGTCTTCGGAGATTGGCATAGACCAATTTCAGACTTCTGAAACCTATTTTCAAATGTTTGAAGCAGGTCAGACATCTGAAAATAAGTCCAAACGTGTGATTTGGGCTGCAGTTTTATTTTTTTACTGTTAACCTGTGGAGACCACGGTCGACAGTTCAGATACATTCAGGCTTATCTCCAACCGAGTTTTGGCCCGTTTGCTCTTTTCCTCTGACTTTTCAGTTGCTCTAATCCATGTATTTAAGCATCTCAGATAGATGGCCTTTCGATTGATTCATGATAAACAAATTTGCAACCGACAGTCATGGGATTTGATTTATGTTGTTAAAACATGAATTTTGAGATCGATTGTTATTTCAATCGATATTTGATGAGATTTGCCATTTCTAAACTATATAAAAGGGTTTTACATTATTAGTAGATACCAAATATTTTGCTAAATGCTTTTTAGTTCTACTTCATTATATGAAGTTATTTTCCAAATTGTTTTACTATCTACTAGTATGATTTCATAAACCTTTTTCTCGCTCGTATGAGGAATCTAATTAAACATCTTAGCAAAAACAAGGACTATGACCCCTTTTGTTTTCTTTGACGGTTTATTCTTGGACTCGTCGATTGAACATTGTGGTAATGATCATTTCGCATTTCTAGTGGAATATACAACTTGTTCGTAAATATTCGGGTAAAGCAAGTGTTTATGGGACATGTAGCTCGACTCTTATATTTACTAGCTTGGTGTAGTTTACACTATACTTGATCAATATTGATCATCGATGATCTTAAGATCATCTTGAGGAACTTCGGTTCCAGTGGATCTTTGGATCATTCTGACCTTCGGGTCATTCTGATGGTTTCCAAATCATCTTGAGGAACTTTGGTTCATTCGAGTTTTTTTATCAATATTATGTTATCGATCCGAGTTATCTATTTTGCGTGAATTGATGGGTGACATCATTTCTCATGAATACCCAACATATTTAACACTCATTCAAAGCTAATATACAGATGGTCGCTCCTCAATTCTTCGGATTATTTGACACTATTTCTTGCAGGGGCTTTAGCTAACGTGAGTATAGCGGTGAGGCGTTACACTTGGTATCAGAGCTAAGTTCGGAACAATATAAGATATTATAGCGAGGATCATTTTCCTAAGTTTCTTAGGAAATCGTGTGTAGGATTTTATTCGAGTCTTAGGACCCGTCATATCCTATCTTATATCTTGATCCTTTGTTTGACATATAAACTTTATTTGAGTCTGACCTTTTTCCTCTTCTCTCTCTAAGAGGAGAAGAATGGTTAGAAATTCTCTTCGCGGTGTTGGCTCTTCAAGCAATCCCCCGCAAGAGGGAGTCTTTATGTCCTATCAACAACTCTTGGATCTTGTGACAAATGCTCATTCTGCCGGAGCCGCTTCTGTGCCTACCCATCCTAGACTCAGGTTTGCACGATTATGTGATGACTTCACCAATCTTGGTGGAAAGACGTTTAAAGGCTCTGGAGATGTTATTGAGGTCCAATCATGGTTGAGGACATGCGAGTGCATCTTTTCCTACATGGACCTTTCGGATTTGCATTGGGTCCAAGTCGCTTCTCGAAGATCGAGCTCTCGACTGGTATGAGCTTATGACTTCCGAAATTCAAAAAGCAGACCTTACTTGGAAACAATTCCGAGAAAATTTTGAAGCCAAGTTCATACCTGAGAGTGGGAAAGAGGCATTAGCTCGACGTTTTAGAGACCATGTTCAGGGCGACTCTTCCGTGGCCGAGTATGCTGCATCTTTCGGGTCTCTCTCCAAATACGGGCTTGATTATATTGATACTGCGAAGAGGAATCGTAAATTTGTTTGTGGGCTTAACAAGAATCTCAAGAAATCCTTACTTTTAAGTTGGCCGAGCCTTTTGATGAGCTTGTGGATATCGCCATTTGTCTAGAGGAGGCTGACAGAGTGAGCGGCGATGATGTAGTTGCTAAGATGAAAAGGAGGCAGGAAACTTCAACATCAAAAGCTTCTACCCCGAGTCATGGGGCATGTTTCAATTGTGGTGCTAAAATCCACTTCGCGAGTGAGTGTTCAGAGCCCCACTTTTGTCGCTATTGCAAAAGCTCGAACCATCATATTTTGACATGCCTTGAACTCCAAAATAAGAGAAAGAAGTGATCCTTCTTGGCTTCGGTACATTTCTTTCTACCTTTGAGTTATTGTTGTTTTCATAATTTTAATTCTTAGGATATCTTTGATATGGGTCAAGAGGGCTTATAGACACCTTGTCTTTAGATTTTTACAAGTTGAGAATTTTTATACTTACCTTGAGTTTTCATTGCCCATTTATTTTGCTATCAAGATGTCTTTAGCTTTCTTTGGGTAATGATTGAGTATTCTCACTTGCTTTAGAGTGTTACTTGTTTCAAACAAGTAATTTTGTCTTCTCAATTGAATAAGGAATTTAATTAAAGGTCTTGGTAAAAACGAGTGGGTTGACACACTTGCGTTTACTTCGTCGGTTAATTTCTGGACGTAGTCAGTTGAGATTTGATTTCATTTTGGGTGAAATGTTTGGATCTTCGGTTGTCTCATGTGTTGTGTATCTTTATATGCATCCTTGAGAGATCTCGTGTGTTTTATGTCTTTATATACATCCTCGATTGATCATCTTCGTAGTCTATTGTGTTATGTATCTTTATATGCATCCGTGAGAGATCTCGTGTGTTGTATGTCTTTGTACACATTCTCGTTGATCATCTTTCTTGTTCTTATATGTTGTGTATCTTTATATACATCCCTGAGAGGTCTCGTGTGTTGTATATCTTTAGATACATCCTTGTTGATCATCTTTATTGTTCTCATGTGTTGTGTATCTTTATATGCATCCCTGAGATATCTCGTGTGTTGTATATCTTTATATGCATCCTTGTTGATCATCTTTGTTGTTCTCATGTGTTATGTATCTTTATATGCATCCCTGAGAGATCTCATGTGTTGTATATCTTTATATACATCCTCGATTGATTATCTTTGTAGTCTTATGTGTTGTGTATCTTTATATGCATCACTGAGAGATCTCGTGTGTTGTATATCTTTATATACATCCTCATTGATCATTTTTGATCGATCACATGTGTTGTATATTTTTATATACATCGGTGTTGATCATGTTTGACCTTATGTGTTGTATATCTTTACATACATCGGTAAGGAATCGATAACATATGTTGTATTTCTTTATATACATCGGTGTTGATCATTTTTGTGCTCGTGTGGTGTATATCTTTATGTACACCGGCGGGGACCTTATGTGTAGTATATTTTTATATATATCGGTAAGGAGAGGATCACATGTGTTATATATCTTTATGTGCACGGGTCGATCATTTTTGTTTGAGAGATCACATGCATTGTATATCTTTCTATACATCAATGTTGAACACTTTTATTTGGAACTTGTGTGTTGTACATCTTTATGTACATCGACGAAAACCTTATGTATTCTATGATGGGAATAAGGCTGACAAAAATGCTTTTGGGAGGTGTCAACAACCTGGCCATTATTGACAGAACTGTTTTTGGGTGGTGTCAGCGACCTTGTCATTATGATCAAACTGTTTTTAGGGGGTGTCAGCGATCATGTCGATGCCAAGGTTGTCGGATCACCTCGCCGAATGATAAAAGGACTCCATGTTATGATTAAAAGTTGATTTTTGCAATTTGTTTGTAAATCCTTGAGTTAAGCCAGTGGTTGTGGGGCATTTGGCTAAGCTCGCCTATTTACTAACTTAATGTAAAATTTTGCTTTACTTGTTGATCATTTATGGTCACTTTGCTATTTATGTAATTTGTACGCTCTCATAGATTATTGTTCGAGCATCTTTCCATATTTAGATTCGTCTGGATCTATTTGTGTAAATTCTAGAATTCGAGTGATTCGAATTTTCCTTTAGAAAATTATCTCGAATCTTCTATCGAAAAATGATAAACTATATTTTGCTTATCAATTTTAGTCTCTTGTTTCTGGATTTCGAGTTATGAATTTGATATACACGTAAATGTGTATATTTTATCCACATATTTATCTTTTAAATAATTGATACTGTGCATTTATAGTTGTGTTTACATATTATTTTTTATGAATGGATTAACGCACTTAATTGTTGAAAAGCTTGAAGTTGTGCAAGAAGAGTGTTGAATTTTAGAGCTGGATTAAAGCTTGAAGACCTAAAGAAAAAGTGCTATTCAATCGCCTTCTGCTGCATATTTTAAAGACAAGATTCAGTGCTTTTCCATAGTAATCATTTGGAGTTGTTATTCATTATTAAGGCAATTGGAGTTGAAGCTCGCAACCTATTTTCCATGACATCTGCTGGTCTAGTTGCTAATTGGGCTAAGTTATTTGTCCCATATCATGTAATTCGCAAGGCTTCTCATTCATGCGCAGCACGCGTTCACACTGAGCTATTTGATTTATGTGCTATTTTGGAAAAGTGGTTTTGTCCCACATTGTGGGATTTGCCAAGTAGTCTTTGTCATATTAGCTATAAATACGTTTTATCTCATTCATTGAAAAACACACTTAGTTTTATTCTGTAATTCTCTTCTTGGAATAAAACTCTTCTTCTCCCTTTCTCTCAGTTGTTATTTTATTTTATTTATGTTCTTTTATTTAATTTATGTTTCTCTTCTTCTTTAGCTGTGTCTAGCTAATTCCCTTTGATTAGGGGGTGATGACGCTAACAGATATGATTCAACATGAATCACATAGCCAATTGATGAGGACTTTATACATGTAGATTTGGATATGAATCAAAGGTTAGATATGAACCTTCATATTCTGTGTTGTTTAAGAGCTATGCTCCTTCACAAGGTATATTCGTGTTCGATCTAACAATTATCAGATTTAGATTTAATTTTAGGGTTTTAGAAATTAATTAGTGAATCTGTCCTGATAGTCTATGGTTGTTTAAGAGCTCAGCTCCTGCATAGGCTATGCTTGTTGTTATTTACTTATTTGTTTCTGAGAACCTAATTATCGTTGATTCATGTGTGTGACGGAAACATGAATTAGATCTATATTTATTTGTTGGCTATTAATGAGTGTGAATCCAATCTATGTCATTATCCACTAATTGCTTTCTCTTATTATACAAATCTCTTTTTATTTGCTGTTACTTTCTGTGTTTTCAATCAATCAAAATCCTGGAATAACTTGATTGGATTTATTAATTAAAATATTTTTGGTCCCATAGTTTGACATCCTCTACAACAATCCTTGTTGTTTAGGAAAGCCAAACGGATTTTACAGTTGTTTACAACTGTTTAACTTGTTCGCAAACAGAATTCGTTATCTCCGGGCTCTTGTGAATATAGGGTAATAATTCTTCCTGTTTGTTTAGTTAACTTTATTGAACCAAGTTTTTGACCCGATCTGTTTGATCTCATTTTTCTTGGTAACGTCCTTGTGAATTTGAAAACCAAAAGTTTTCAAGTTTTATGAAATTCTTCCAACTTCTACCATTTATCATGTTTACGTGATTTAGAAGTTGTTCGAGAAATATTAGAGGACGTGCTAGTATTTCAAATTTGAGATTTTTAGGGATTTATTGGAAACTTAAAAGTTCCAATTTATTTGTTTTTGAAATGTTAGAGAACGTGCTAATATTTCCAATTTAGGGTGTATAACCCGAATTTTTATTTTTCGTGATCTTGTCACCCCAATAAGATCGCTCATCCTTGTGAGTGGGATAATATATATGAACATCATATACATCCAATTCAATGTAAGAAAATTTTGTAAGCCAGAAAACTTTTAAGAAATTTTATAAGGGATAAAATTTTCTAGCTAAAACGTGATAAGGAATTTTCAACGATTTTGGATAGTCGATATTTCCAACTCTCTAATTTGATGATTAATTGATTTGTGTTGAAAACGTAAGAGTATAGGTTTATAATTTATAAACTTATTGTACGTTAAATGGATTAATTAAATTTTATTAGAAAGAGCCTATTACGTGGCGGTATTTCGTAATTTTCGATTTTAATTTCAAATTAGTTTGTAGGATCCAATACAAGTCGGAATTCTTTAAAACAAGAATTATCCGGATCTACTGGATTATAGTTGTCTAATGAAAGAAAAAGATTTGAATTTCATTTTGTTAATTCTTAGATACGTCTAAACCAAATTTTTAGAAAAAAACACGGTAAGGTAGTTCGTGATTAAAATTTAAATAACTATTGAAATTGAGGGTTTAGAATATACAGAATTTGAGTAAGAAAATTATAATTTCTTAAAAACACTTATGGGAAAAATAAGTTATTTGATCGTATATGTTCGTAACTTTTATTTGAATATTATCTATGTATAAACTTAAGTTATGTAGTGATTTATAACTCAAAGTTAAAATTTTATTCGAAAGTGAATTTGGAGTTAATCTTTCTTTAAATAGATCTTGTTGATACGTGGTTGTTATTTATATTGAGTTTTTCTTTTAATAACTGCGCAAGCAATTTCTTTAAGGGAGGAAGTCTATGACAACTTGCATATTTGGCGATAATGTATTTAAATATTTTATTTAAATATAATGTCAATAATCCTTACTTTTGTGTATGACAAAAAAGTCACATTTTGCATATGGATGAATCTAGACTCGAAACCACTTCTATTGTGCCCGGATCATCGATTACAACCTTTTGGACTATGAGCTTCGATAAATTTCGAGCATGTCAAAATTTGGACTTTGGTTGGGTCTTGATTTTGCTAAATCTAGCCCACTGTTATAACCCACCTTGCTCTCTCCTCCTTCATCCATTCTCATTTCAACAAAGAATTAGAAAATGGAGGAGGGAAAGGGAAATAGAAATAGAAATTCCTAAGCTAGCTAGGGTTCTTGATTCCAAGAACAAATCAAGTGCTAATTTGGAGAGATAACTTGTGTAAGCTCTCTACTCCTCTTTCTCCCCACCTTCTCAATTTTTGGATTTTTTGCAACCCAAATACATATAAGTTTATTGTGTGTATTTGTTGTTTATAGGGAAGAATTGGTGAGATATTGGATTCCTTGTAAGTGTTGAGGCTTTTTCTTTCTTGTTGGAACTTGTTCTTGTCATTCAAGAGCCAAAGGTAAATTCTTTGAGAACTCACATCTATGCCTCAAGCTATATACTTGTATAGTGTGCATTTGGCACGTTTGTATTATGTATGTAGTGTATGAATTGGTTTGTTTAGATGTTAACTCTCCAATTTACGAGTTTTGCTTTCATTTATATGAATGTTCTTGTGTAAACTCGTGAATGGACGTTCATACATGTGCTCTAGTGTGTTAGTGAGCGTTTTCAATCGACTTAAGAGTCTAGAGAAAACATGTATTGATCTGGAATTTTTAAGTGATGTTTTTCTCCTTGGAAAACATTCACAAAGCAGTTTAGACGTCTGAAACAGTCTCCGGAGATTGGCAGAGACCAATTTCAGACATCTGAAACCTATTTTCAGATGTCTGAAGCAGGTCAAACGTCTGAAAATAGGTCCAGACATCTGATTTGGGCTGTAGTTTTATTTCTTTTATTGTCGACCTATGTCGACAGTTCAAATACATTCAGGCTTATCTCCAGCCGAGTTTTGACCCGTTTGCTCTTTCCCTCTGACTTTTCAGTTGCTCTAATCCATATATTTTAGCAGCTCAGATAGATGGCCTTTCAATTGTTTCGTGATAAATGAATTTGCAACCGATAGTCATAGGATTTGATTTACGTTGTTAAAACATGAATTTTGAGATCGATTGTTATTTCAATCGATATTTGATGATATTTGCCATTTAGAAACTATATAAAAGGGTTTTAAATTATTAGTAGATAATAAATCTTTTACTAAATGCTTTTTAATTCTACTTCATTATATGAAGTTATTTTACAAATTATTTTACTATCTACTAGTATGATTTCATAAACCTTTTTCTCGCTCGTATGAGGAATCTAATTAAACACCTTAGTAAAAACAAGGACTATGACCCCTTGTGTTTGCTTTGATGGTTAATTCTTGGACTCGTTCAATTGAACATTGTGGCAATGATCATTTCGCATTTCTAGTGGAATATACAACTTGTTCGTAATTAGTCGAGTAGAGCAAGTATTTATGGGACCGCTCGACTCTTATTTTTACTAGCTTGGCATAGTTAACACTATACTAGATCAATGTTGATCTTCGATGATCTTCAGATCATCTTGAGGAACTTCGGTTCCGGTGGATCTTCGGATCATTCTGACCTTCGGGTCATTCTGATGGTTTCCAAATCATCTTGAGGAACTTCGGTTCATTTGACTTTTCTTATCGATATATGTAATCGATCTGAGTTATATATTTTGCATTGATTTGATGGGTGACATCATTTCTTACTATTATTCATGTGTTGATATCGTATTTTCTATTTCACATAGATTTGGTGGGTGACATCATTTCTCATGAATATCCGACATATTTAACACTCATTCAAAGCTAATATACAGTTGGTCGCTCCTCAACAGCCTTATTCTTCAGGTTAGTTGACAACATTGCTTGCAATGGCCTTGGCTAACATGAGTACAGAGGTAGGGCGTTACAGTGAATGGAACAATCAGAGGAATCAAGTAAATGCAGGTGCCCTTTGAGATGACACTGTTACGAAGCATATGCAGTTAGCCGGATCTAATGAGTGATTTTCTCTTGTGCTCTTGTCGCGTTTTTCTGTTGTGACACTCCACACCCCCTAACATTATACTAATATAGAATCTCATTAAGGAATATGGAGCGTTGTAGGTATAAAGACATAAAACATCATATATACTAAGATTCCACAAGACATAAACAAATAGATTTACAACGGAGGAAGAAGACAATTTACATTAAAATGAAAAAATTTATTTATTTTAGCAAAACCAAATTATCTCAGAATATCATGTGTAAGTACCTGTAACTTCCCCGTGAAGGAAAGCACGAATACTTTGAGAACAACACACAAAATAGAACGCAGACGGAAGAACATTTCATTGTTATTACAACAATTCCATCAGATACAAGAATATACAGAGTGCAAATGAATAAATTACATTCGATAAATATCAGAGATTACAATAAATTACATAGCAACGGAAAATAATACAAAAGCACAACTAGAAGTGATACACGGATACAGAGCTTTCCGAGCATCGTTCCAGCTGTATATCAGGACCCTGTGAATATAAATCTGCAAAACCAAAACTACTAGCTTCCCGTGCGGAAAATAGGGGCACCCAGAGTTTAGGTTAAAACAATAAACTCCAGGTCAGTCATGGGACTGGTGTGAGAACTAAAACAGTTATTAATATTGGTTTTAAAGTTAGGTAAATCAAGGGACCACGCCGTATAACACGGAACGGGTTTCCTCCCAAGAATACTAGTGCATAGAACAAACAGCGCAATGCTAAATAAAGAAAAATGAAGCTGTTATAAGACCCAGGTCCCATCACACAATGCAACGCAAGCCGGAGGATAGGGTTT
The DNA here is from genome assembly GCA_030737875.1 of Allium sativum. Lineage (NCBI taxonomy): Eukaryota > Viridiplantae > Streptophyta > Magnoliopsida > Asparagales > Amaryllidaceae > Allium > Allium sativum. Next base: position 371,825,736 of record CM060925.1, on the reverse strand, counting down.
TCCCTTATAATAGCCAAAGCATGCTTGATACGTTTAAAACACATTATTTGATACTATAATAAGTGTATAGTGTCAAAACAATTCAAATCATAAATATCAATCATAGGCGGCATGGGTACCATCTATCATGTCGCCATACTAGTTCTACAATTAAAACCGCAATACACGTATTGGAAATTGGATTTCCGTCATGAGTCGAGGCAAGGGGCAAGCTCCTCTCCGCGTTCGAGACACTCTAGCAAATGCCTCAGGACCCCACTATGATCCTTGGAATCGGCTGGGCCGGTCCTCTCTTACTTTTGAGGATTGGCAATTCCTGAACACACGTTTCCCGGTCCTTACAGACCTATATCCGAGGCGCCTCGTATCCAACAACCACACAGGTGAAAAGTATATAAATGTCAGGGCTGGTAGGTCACTGACACCACCCTAGCTAGAAAGAAACGTCGTGCTCTCCCAGCGGTCCGTCTCCCGTTTTTGACTCATACCGAGGTGTGAGGCTCGCGAATTCACGTTATACACAAAGCTACGTCACACAGGCCGTGCTTTGATCATTAACCACAAGACTTTGCTTTTCAACAGAAGCCTTGATCAATTGCCACTTACGCATGCCACATTGGCAATTCACTCCATGCGACTGATGTCCATCGATATACAACCTCTGAGCTCGTACGTCTCAGAGAAGGGCGTTAAGCAAGAGAATAAATTCTCCACCGCCAAACAGATGTATATTTAATAGAGATCAATCAACACAGAACAAAATCCAATGTCAGACACACAATCCATTTACAAGTTCGTTCTGGGTCTGAACGAAACCGGAGGCACTTTCCTCGCATATCCATCGATCTCCAAGTACGTCTGGACGATCACCAACTGATTCCCTCATCCTGGGTGTACAGCCCAATCAAGATCATCAGTAATCACCCAAACGATGTGAAGACTTCCGGTCTTCAACCACCGTCTTCGTCTTCGACATCTCGTCGAATCGGTTATTCAGAATGGGTATAAACCCAGCCTTTCTGAATAACCCACGTATATAATAAACAAATGTTACACAAACACAACGAACGCCTCATTCCAATTCAGAATATTCTTTTATTCACAAAATCACATTCTTAGGGAAGTGTTCCCATTAATTTTATCAAAGATAAATTCTTCTAAATTTATCCTATATTCTACCTTTGGATATCATTTCAAACTAGTCGGGATTAGCGAACCACACCGAAGTAGTTATTTGTTTTATTTCCCAATCCCAACCTATATATCCCATGGAGCAAAACTGGTGATACTCCATATCTAACAACACGGTGTTATCGGTAAAATTAATTACCATTTCACGTTCAAATCTAATTAAAGATTTAACTATCGCTTTGGAGCAAAACTGGTGATACTCCACTCTCGATCACTTTTCAGATTTGATAATTTAAATTATCAATTCACATTTTAATCTAATTAAAGATTCATTAAAACTCCACTTAGTTTTAATCTTTTCAGAAATCGATATCTTGCCTTTAACTGGGTTAAAGAACCAATGTTATCTAAAACACGATTCACGATAAACCCAAATCACATTTGATACTAAATACAAGGCTCTGAATAGAAAATATACCGGCTTATATTCAATATCAAATTCTGAAACCAACATATATCGTATTGGGAATAACGATATAAAATATATCTTTCAAATTCCCATAACAATATCTGTATAGTCACGAAATCCAACATCGAAATATCCCGAAGATAATTTCGATTCAACTCCAGTCCAAGCCACGTATTGGAAATTATCGATTATTTTCAAAATCACTTTCAAATTCAATTTATTTATTTCAAAAATAAATTGATTTTAATTCTAGTTCAAAACTAGTTCATTTCGATAGAAATCTATTTTTACCTATTCAAATGTGGAGTTTTCCAGCCCAATTCTTTCCAATTCACATATTATAATTTTACACAAATTATAGATATTTTTAATAATTATATCAAGGCCCGTACAGTCGATTTCCATCAACGGCCATCGAACTGCACTTACAACGACCTTTTTCGAATTTGATTTGGACATAATTCCAAATCCAACTGTTAGATTACAAATTTCTAATATTCATTGGAAAGCTCTTTTCGATACGAACCCAACGGTTCCGGTTTGAGGAGAATTCGACGGTCGGATCTCCCGCAATGTCCGTTTGAAATAAATGGTCGAAATTCACGAACTGCCGCGGCGCGGCGCGTTCTATTCAGGCCATTATATTATATATATAATATATATAATATATATTTCGTCGATTTCTATTTAAAACGAATTTTATAAATCGTTTTAAAATCGTTTCAAAAGCAATTTCAACTTTCTTTTCAATTCAAATCAAAATTGAATTCTTCTTTATAAATTCGTTTTAAAATTCATTTCTATTCAATTCAAATTTCAATTCAATTTGAATTCATTTCAATTTGCTTTCAAATCAATTTGAATTCGTTTTCAATTCAATTCATTTCGAAATCATTTTCAATTCAATTTATTTTGAAATCGTTTTCAATTCAATTCATTTCGAAATCGTTTTCAATCCAATTTATTTTGAAATCGTTTTCAATTCAATTCATTTCGAAATCGTTTTCAATTCAATTCATTTCGAAATCGTTTTCAATTCAATTCATTTCGAAATCGTTTTCAATTCAATTCATTTCGAAATCGTTTTCAATTCAATTCATTTCGAAATCGTTTTCAATTCAATTTATTTTTAAATCAATTTCAATTCAATTTATTTTTAAATCAATTTGAATTCATTTCTATTTTATTCGAATTCAAATTCGCTTCCTATTCAATTCGAATTTTAATCTAATTCAATTTGAACTTCATTTCAAAATATTTACTTTTGAAATCACTTTTCAATATTCATTATACAACGAATAAAATCGATATAAATATCGTTCGCGTCAAAATAACGCATCTCTAATCAACACGGCTTTATATTTTCAAAACTTCTTTATTCTATCCAACAAATGAATATTTATCCCATTCAACACATGAATCTATATTGCTTTCAACACACGAATAATCTCAACACATGAGTATTGTCAACACATCACTATTGTTGTTATGTAAAATATTTTATAAAACTATGGTATCTATCGTTTGATTTTAATCAGACTCCTACTGAGAAGTAGTTCTAATTTTAAATATGCTAAAGATGTAATTTTTTTATTATATAAAATATTTCACTCAACACACGAATATTTTCAACACATGAACATCGTCAACACATGACTATTTTTATATTCAACACATGAATTTTCTTTTCTAATATTCATTATTTTCCCGATTGGAATGAGGCCCAATCAATCACCATATAACGTTAATTATATGGATTCCATACAACACATGTATATAATAGCATTGAAAAATAATCAACCATCAACCAAAGTGCACTACACAACTGCATAAGCATCAAATATAAATAATCGACGCTTACACAGTCTGTCGACCAATCGATCGACAATAATTAAATAATTAGGATTAGTGTACACCAAATATCATCCCAACACCCGTGTGGGGTTTCAAATCAACAAACACACATTTTTGTTTGTGCAGTTGGGCGATGTGTAAAATTTATCAACCCAATCAATATCAGTCAAATCCGTGTAAATAAACAAATTGGCCGATTTGTTTATAAATATTTATTTATTCACTTTCACGTTAAAAATTATATTTTTAACGTCAAAAATATTTATTTCAACACTTGAATTTCTATTCAGTTCATTTACACAATAAAAATGATATTTTTATTTTTCTAACATATTTTAGAAAATTTCGGCGGCATGACGGCACGATACTAGAAACGGGACGAGGTCTAGCCTTATCCCCGGTCTAGTGAAGGCCCACGCCATTCACACATCAATCAAATCAATCTCAATTCACCAAACAATTCAATTTAAACCAAATAGACTAACCAACTACACAACCAAACAATTTAACAAACAAGCCATCCATGGTCTGTGGATGACGGGTGTCGGGTGCTACTAAACACCGTCTGCATCGTAGTATATATATATATATATATATATATATAACTAGAAAAAGAAATTTAGAGTGAGAAGTTCTCACCGATAGCTATCCAATCTCCACGGCACTTCATTGATAGAAATCTTCTTCATTCTTGCCTTTTGTCGCTTTTGTTGCCCGTAGTCACTATATATATAAAAATCACACATTTTTATATTTCGATGTCTTTAAAATAAAAATCACATTTTTATTTATTCACTTTCAATTTTAAAAATCATATTTTTATAATCACTTCATATATTTAAAAATCGAATTTTTACTATGCTATTCAATATATGAAAATCATATTTCCTTACCGCTAATATATAGATAAAAATTCTATTTTTATAACGCTATTCTCTATATAAAGATTTCGCCTTTTCAAAAATATAGATTTCATCATTATAAAAATCATCACTTTACTTCAACGTATATAAAATAAAAATCAGATTTTTATTTCGCTACATATACAAAGATGATATTTTTATAGTTCCTACTATGCAAAGATCATATTTTTATCTTTCTACAATGTAAAAGATTATATTTTTACTACTTTAAAAATATATAAAACATATTTTTATAATCGCTATATAGTAAAGACTATATTTTTAATTCTTTAAAAATATAAAAACTATATTTTTATTACTTTAAAAATATAAAGATCGTATCTTTTACCAAATAAAAATCAAATCTTTTATATTTTAAAAATCAAATCTTTTCTAATTTAAAAATCAAATCTTTTATATTTTAAAGATTTCTAAATAAAAATCATTGCTTTATAACATAAAATAAAACCAGTTTTTAAATGTAACAAAAATCAGTTTTTTTTTATTCTATAACAAAATCAGTTTTTAAATAATACAAAATATAGAAAAAAAAACTCACATTTTCTAGGTCAGAAGGGGGCGGCTGACGTGGAGGCTTGCGGCGGTGGATGGGCGTCGGATGTGGATCAGGGGCAGGCGGCGGTGGCTAGGGTTGGGGGTGCGGCGGATTTTTGGGTGGCTCGAATTGGGTTGTCGCGGTTATGGATTGGGGAGGAAAGAGAAGAGGGAGCGCGCAGCAGGGGGGAGGGGGTTGCGCGGCTGAGGCGCGGTGGCGGCGCCGCTGGGGGGGGGGGGGGGGCGCGAGGTGGCGGCGGCGGCTCTCCCCCCCCCCCCGTCGCCCTCGTCTCTTTTTCCTTTTTTATTTTTTTTCGTTTTTTTTTCATCTGAGAAGATATCGGGGGGGGGGGGGCCTGGTTAAGGGAGGAAGGGGGTTTTCTTCTTTTTTTTTATTTATTATTTTATTATTTTTTTAAAAGTTGACTTTTACATACGTCATCAAAACGAGGCCCACCACTTGTCGTCCATAGCGTTTAACCCCCATTCCGAACACAATGGGATATGTATCGTCAGCTGATTCGGCTGTTACAATCAGTTTCCGTTAAATTTACATTTAAATCACTATATTGAATTTTAAACGTACATTTCAAATTACCGGGGTCACATACTAACCCTATAAATTGCAGAAAAATATTTTCTAGCTTCGTATTGACGATACGGTCCTAACAAAACTAGTTTCGTCGAATTCTGAGACCGTTAGAAAAATGGCCAATTTCCAGTCGATTAAAATCAACTGAAATGGTCAAAACACGTTTTCCTTTGCCACGCTCACATATTGATTCGAAAAATTATGAAATTTGAAACCTAGCAATAATTTGACATCACGGACCCAACAAAAGTGGTTTCGTCGAAATCTGAGGTCATTTGCAAAATGTCCATTTTTAAGGGCCTGAATTCCATAGCGACTATTCAGAATTTTCAACTGGACATATATTTTGATTTCCGCTATGAAATTTTGATTTGTCGGATTCGTTGGAAAGATATTATCAATTAGATCCTATTATTTTTGGTTTCACTAAAATCCGGATTGTTTTGCACCCGGTACATTCAATTGAAGTTTGAAATCGAATTATCGAACTACCGCGCCATTTTCAATTCTATTTATATTTATATATAAATATTTATATTCTAACGACGACGTATATAAATATATACGTCGAATTCTATTCAAAATAAATTTCTCGTCGATATTATTTAAAATAATCTATTTTAAATATGCAAAATTCATTAAAATTGCCAAAATAAAAATTTTAAACTGGCCCAGATTTTCGGGTTGTTACACTAAATCATGTTTTTGATGCCAATTCACAACAATGTGTTCTAGCTATATTAGTTTTGGTTCTCACACCAGCCTAATGGAAATATATAGATATCACACCTTCGAAACACGAATATAAATACTGATGATGTGGCCACATCACCAGAATTATCCCCGGGTGTCTAGAATGTGACTCTATATCTATCCAATGTATTAAAACTTCGAATATACGTTCATGACGCGTATATGCAAAACCTTTATATACTAGATTGTCCATATTCAAAATAAATAAATATTCAAATATGTATAAAACGATTTAAATTTTAAACAATATTGTTTTCATTTGAAAAATATACTCTTCACACTCGTTCTAGGATACTACTGATCCTATCTCTAACGAGTCATTCGAATTGGATATTACTAACCCAATATCTGATGAATTCTTTCGTATGGTTCTAATGTGTCTTGTTCTCGAGCTCTGTAAACCAAAGCTCTGATACCACTGTAAGTACCCGTAACTTCCCCGTGAAGGAAAGCACGAATACTTTGAGAACAACACACAAAATAGAACGCAGACGGAAGAACATTTCATTGTTATTACAACAATTCCATTAGATACAAGAATATACAGAGTGCAAATGAATAAATTACATTCGATAAATATCAGAGATTACAATAAATTACATAGCAACGGAAAATAATACAAAAGCACAACTAGAAGTGATACACGGATACAGAGCTTTCCGAGCATCGTTCCAGCTGTATATCAGGACCCTGTGAATATAAATCTGCAAAACCAAAACTACTAGCTGCCCGTGCGGAAAATAGGGGCACCCAGAGTTTAGGTTAAAACAATAAACTCCAGGTCAGTCATGGGACTGGTGTGAGAACTAAAACAGTTATTAATATTGGTTTTAAAGTTAGGTAAATCAAGGGACCACGCCGTATAACACGGAACAGGTTTCCTCCCAAGAATACCAGTGCATAGAACAAACAGCGCAATGCTAAATAAAGAAAAATGAAGCTGTTATAAGACCCAGGTCCCATCACACAATGCAACGCAAGCCGGAGGATAGGGTTTTCCCTTATAACAGCCAAAGCATGCTTGATACGTTTAAAACACATTATTTGATACTATAATAAGTGTATAGTGTCAAAACAATTCAAATCATAAATATCAATCATAGGCGGCATGGGTACCAACTATCATGTCGCCATACTAGTTCTACAATTAAAACCGCAATACACGTATTGGAAATTGGATTTCCGTCATGAGTCGAGGCAAGGGGCAAGCTCCTCTCCGCGTTCGAGACACTCTAACAAATGCCTCAGGACCCCACTATGATCCTTGGAATCGGCTGGGCCGGTCCTCTCTTACTTTTGAGGATTGGCAATTCCTGAACTCACGTTTCCCGGTCCTTACAGACCTATATCCGAGGCGCCTCGTATCCAACAACCACACAGGTGAAAAGTATATAAATGTCAGGGCTGGTAGGTCACTGACACCACCCTAGCTAGACAGAAACGTCGTGCTCTCCCAGCGGTCCGTCTCCCGTTTTTGACTCATACCGAGGTGTGAGGCTCGCGAATTCATGTTATACACAAAGCTACGCCACACAGGCCGTGCTTTGATCATTAACCACAAGACTTTGCTTTTCAACAGAAGCCTTGATCAATTGCCACTTACGCATGCCACATTGGCAATTCACTCCATGCGACTGATGTCCATCGATATACAACCTCTGAGCTCGTACGTCTCAGAGAAGGGCGTTAAGCAAGAGAATAAATTCTCTGCCGCCAAACAGATGTATATTTAATAGAGATCAATCAACACAGAACAAAATCCAATGTCAGACACACAATCCATTTACAAGTTCGTTCTGGGTCTGAACGAAACCGGAGGCACTTTCCTCGCATATCCATCGATCTCCAAGTACGTCTGGACGATCACCAACTGATTCCCTCATCCTGGGTGTACAGCCCAATCAAGATCATCAGTAATCACCCAAACGATGTGAAGACTTCCGGTCTTCAACCACCGTCTTCGTCTTCGACATCTCGTCGAATCGGTTATTCAGAATGGGTATAAACCCGGTCTTTCTGAATAACCCACGTATATAATAAACAAATGTTACACAAACACAACGAAATCCTCATTCCAATTCAGAATATTCTTTTATTCACAAAATCACATTCTTAGGGAAGTGTTCCCATTAATTTTATCAAAGATAAATTCTTCTAAATTTATCCTATAATCTTCCTTTGGATATCATTTCAAACTAGTCGGGATTAGCGAACCACACCGAAGTAGTTATTTGTTTTATTTCCCAATCCCAACCTATATATCCCATGGAGCAAAACTGGTGATACTCCATGTCTAACACCACGGTGTTATCGGTAAAATTAATTACCATTTCACGTTCAAATCTAATTAAAGATTTAACTATCGCTTTGGAGCAAAACTGGTGATACTCCACTCTCGATCACTTTTCAGATTTGATAATTTAAATTATCAATTCACATTTTAATCTAATTAAAGATTCATTAAAACTCCACTTAGTTTTAATCTTTTCAGAAATCGATATCTTGCCTTTAACTGGGTTAAAGAACCAATGTTATCTAAAACACGATTCACGATAAACCCAAATCACATTTGATACTAAATACAAGGCTCTGAATAGAAAATATACCGGCTTATATTCAATATCAAATTCTGAAACCAACATATATCGTATTGGGAATAACGATATAAAATATATCTTTCAAATTCCCATAACAATATCTGTATAGTCACGAAATCCAACATCGAAATATCCCGAAGATAATTTCGATTCAACTCCAGTCCAAGCCACGTATTGGAAATTATCGATTATTTTCAAAATCACTTTCAAATTCAATTTATTTATTTCAAAAATAAATTGATTTTAATTCTAGTTCAAAACTAGTTCATTTCGATAGAAATCTATTTTTACCTATTCAAATGTGGAGTTTTCCAGCCCAATTCTTTCCAATTCACATATTATAATTTTACACAAATTATAGATATTTTTAATAATTATATCAAGGCCCGTACAGTCGATTTCCATCAACGGCCATCGAACTGCACTTACAGCGACCTTTTTCGAATTTGATTTGGACATAATTCCAAATCCAACCATTAGATTTCAAATTTCTAATATTCATTGGAAAGCTCTTTTCGATACGAACCCAACGGTTCCGGTTTCAGGAGAATCCGACGGTCGGATCTCCCGCAATGTCCGTTTGAAATAAATGGTCGAAATTCACGAACTGCCGCGGCGCGGCGCGTTCTATTCAGGCCATTATATTATATATATAATATATATAATATATATTTCGTCGATTTCTATTTAAAACGAATTTTATAAATCGTTTCAAAAGCAATTTCAACTTTCTTTTCAATTCAAATCAAAATTGAATTCTTCTTTATAAATTCGTTTTAAAATTCATTTCTATTCAATTCAAATTTCAATTCAATTTGAATTCATTTCAATTCGCTTTCAAATCAATTTGAATTCGTTTTCAATTCAATTCATTTCGAAATCGTTTTCAATTCAATTTATTTTGAAATCGTTTTCAATTCAATTCATTTCGAAATCGTTTTCAATTCAATTTATTTTGAAATCGTTTTCAATTCAATTCATTTCGAAATCGTTTTCAATTCAATTCATTTCGAAATCGTTTTCAATTCAATTCATTTCGAAATCGTTTTCAATTCAATTCATTTCGAAATCGTTTTCAATTCAATTCATTTCGAAATCGTTTTCAATTCAATTTATTTTTAAATCAATTTCAATTCAATTTATTTTTAAATCAATTTGAATTCATTTCTATTTTATTCAAATTCAAATTCGCTTCCTATTCAATTCGAATTTTAATCTAATTCAATTTGAACTTCATTTCAAAATATTTAATTTTGAAATCACTTTTCAATATTCATTATACAACGAATAAAATCGATATAAATATCGTTCGCGTCAAAATAACGCATCTCTAATCAACACGGCTTTATATTTTCAAAACTTCTTTATTCTATCCAACAAATGAATATTTATCCCAATCAACACATGAATCTATATTGCTTTCAACACACGAATAATCTCAACACATGAGTATTGTCAACACATCACTATTGTTGTTATGTAAAATATTTTATAAAACTATGGTATCTATCGTTTGATTTTAATCAGACTCCTACTGAGAAGTAGTTCTAATTTTAAATATGATAAAGATGTAATTTTTTTATTATATAAAATATTTCACTCAACACACGAATATTTTCAACACATGAACATCGTCAACACATGACTATTTTTATATTCAACACATGAATTTTCTTTTCTAATATTCATTATTTTCCCGATTGGAATGAGGCCCAATCAATCACCATATAACGTTAATTATATGGATTCCATACAACACATGTATATAATAGCATTGAAAAATAATCAACCATCAACCAAAGTGCACTACACAACTGCATAAGCATCAAATATAAATAATCGACGCTTACACAGTCTGTCGACCAATCGATCGACAATAATTAAATAATTGGGATTAGTGTACACCAAATATCATCCCAACACCCGTGTGGGGTTTCAAATCAACAAACACACATTTTTGTTTGTGCAGTTGGGCGATGTGTAAAATTTATCAACCCAATCAATATCAGTCAAATCCGTGTAAATAAACAAATTGGCCGATTTGTTTATAAATATTTATTTATTCACTTTCACATTAAAAATTATATTTTTAACGTCAAAAATATTTATTTCAACACTTGAATTTCTATTCAGTTCATTTACACAATAAAAATGATATTTTTATTTTTCTAACATATTTTAGAAAATTTCGGCGGCATGACGGCACGATACTAGAAACGGGACGAGGTCTAGCCTTATCCCCGGTCTAGTGAAGGCCCACGCCATTCACACATCAATCAAATCAATCTCAATTCACCAAACAATTCAATTTAAACCAAATAGACTAACCAACTACACAACCAAACAATTTAATAAACAAGCCATCCATGGTCTGTGGATGACGGGTGTCGGGTGCTACTAAACACCGTCTGCATCCTAGTATATATATATATATAACTAGAAAAAGAAATTTAGAGTGAGAAGTTCTCACCGGTAGCTATCCAATCTCCACGGCACTTCATTGTTAGAAATCTTCTTCATTCTTGCCTTTTGTCGCTTTTGTTGCCCGTAGTCACTATATATATAAAAATCACACATTTTTATATTTCGATGTCTTTAAAATAAAAATCACATTTTTATTTATTCACTTTCAATTTTAAAAATCATATTTTTATAATCACTTCATATATTTAAAAATCAAATTTTTACTATGCTATTCAATATATGAAAATCATATTTCCTTACCGCTAATATATAGATAAAAATTCTATTTTTATAACGCTATTCTCTATATAAAGATTTCGCCTTTTCAAAAATATATATTTCATCATTATAAAAATCATCACTTTACTTCAACGTATATAAAATAAAAATCAGATTTTTATTTCGCTACATATACAAAGATGATATTTTTATAGTTCCTACTATGCAAAGATCATATTTTTATCTTTCTACAATGTAAAAGATTATATTTTTACTACTTTAAAAATATATAAAACATATTTTTATAATCGCTATATAGTAAAGACTATATTTTTAATTCTTTAAAAATATAAAAACTATATTATTATTACTTTAAAAATATAAAGATCGTATCTTTTACCAAATAAAAATCAAATCTTTTATATTTTAAAAATCAAATCTTTTCTAATTTAAAAATCAAATCTTTTATATTTTAAAGATTTCTAAATAAAAATCATTGCTTTATAACATAAAATAAAATCAGTTTTTAAATGTAACAAAAATCAGTTTTTTTTATTCTATAACAAAATCAGTTTTTAAATAATACAAAATATAGAAAAAAAAACTTACATTTTCTAGGTCAGAAGGGGGCGGCTGACGTGGAGGCTTGCGGCGGTGGATGGGCGTCGGATGTGGATCAGGGGCAGGCGGCGGTGGCTAGGGTTGGGGGTGCGGCGGATTTTTGGGTGGCTCGAATTGGGTTGTCGCGGTTATGGATTGGGGAGGAAAGAGAAGAGGGAGCGCGCAGCAGGGGGGAGGGGGTTGCGCGGCAGAGGCGCGGTGGCGGCGCCGCTGGGGGGGGGGCGCGAGGTGGTGGCGGCGGCTCTCCCCCCCCGTCGCCCTCATCTCTTTTTCCTTTTTTTTTTATTTCGTTTTTTTTTTCATCTGAGAAGATATCGGGGAGGGGGGGGGCCTGGTTAAGGGAGGAAGGGGGTTTTCTTTTTTTTTTTTTATTTTTATTTATTATTTTATTGTTTTTTTAAAAGTTGACTTTTACATACGTCATCAAAACGAGGCCCACCACTTGTCGTCCATAGCGTTTAACCCCCATTCCGAACACAATGGGATATGTATCGTCAGCTGATTCGGCTGTTACAATCAGTTTCCGTTAAATTTACATTTAAATCACTATATTGAATTTTAAACGTACATTTCAAATTACCGGGGTCACATACTAACTCTATAAATTGCAGAAAAATATTTTCTAGCTTCGTATTGACGATACGGTCCTAACAAAACTAGTTTCGTCGAATTCTGAGACCGTTAGAAAAATGGCCAATTTCCAGTCGATTAAAATCAACTGAAATGGTCAAAACACGTTTTCCTTTGCCACGCTCACATATTGATTCGAAAAATTATGAAATTTGAAACCTAGCAATAATTTGACATCACGGACCCAACAAAAGTGGTTTCGTCGAAATCCGAGGTCATTTGCAAAATGTCCATTTTTAAGGGCCTGAATTCCATAGCGACTATTCAGAATTTTCAACTGGACATATATTTTGATTCCCGCTATGAAATTTTGATTTGTCAGATTCGTTGGAATGATATTATCAATTAGATCCTATTATTTTTGGTTTCACTAAAATCCGGATTGTTTTGCACCCGGTACATTCAATTGAAGTTTGAAATCGAATTATCGAACTACCGCGCCATTTTCAATTCTATTTATATTTATATGTAAATATTTATATTCTAACGACGACGTATATAAATATATACGTCGAATTCTATTCAAAATAAATTTCTCGTCGATATTATTTAAAATAATCTATTTTAAATATGCAAAATTCATTAAAATTGCCAAAATAAAAATTTTAAATGGCCAGATTTTCGAGTTGTTACATCATGTCCCAAATCACAGGCAGAAATAAAAAAGTATCATTAGATTGCACAATTATTAATATTCCCCACGTAGTAAAAAGAAACAGCTGAACCATGGAAATAAAATAGTAAGAAACACATCTTCAGCAAGAATCCTCCACAATAGACTCAGCTAGGCAATTGATACGACCCAAACTCACTCGTAAGGGAAAGCCCGGATTGAGTTGAGAACATGACAAATCAGAAAACAAACAAAAGAACATTTCATTGCTATTACAACAATTTACATCAGAGTACATGTTATCAGAGTATAATTAAATAATATATAGTAGAAAAATATTAGAGATTAAAATTACAAAGCAGCGGAAAAATAATACATAACGCAACTGAAAGAGATACACAGATACAAAGCTTTCCAAATATAGCTCTAGCTGTAAATCCAAGATCCTGTGAAAATAATATTTGCAAAACCAAAACTACTAGCTGCCCGTGTGGAAAATATGGGCACCCAGAGTTTAGGTTAAAACAATAAACTCCAGGTCAGTCATGGGACTGGTGTGAGAACTAAAACAGTTATTTAAAAATTTACTTTAGAAATAAAGTAAATCAAGGGACCACGTCATATAACAAGGAACAGGTTTTCTCCCAAGAATTCTAGTGCATAAAACAAATAGCGCAATGCTTTTTGGAAAAATGAAACTATTATAAGACTCAGGCCCCATCACACAATGCAATGCAAGCCGGAAGATAGAGTTTTACCTTATAATAGCCAAATATGCTTGGTATATTTTAAAATAAATCATTTTGATATTACTATAAGTGTACATTGTCGAAATCACTTCAAATATAAATGTATCAATCATAGTGGGCATAGTATCCAATGTTATTATTCCCCATTCTAGTTTTGTAATTAAAACTAAAATGTCAAGTATTGGAAATTGAATTCCATTTATGAGTCGAGGCAAGGGATGTAATCCTTGCCAGCTTCGAGACACTCTAGCAAATGCCTCAGGTTTCCCCTCAGTGAACCCTTGGATACTCCCTGGCCAGTCCTCCCTTACGTTTGAGGATTGCCAATTCCTGAACACACATTTCACGATCATATCGGGCCTATCACTAGCCCACTAGGGACCAATTTCCGAGGTGCCTCGCTATCCATCATCCACATAGGTAAAAATAAATAAATGTCTGAGCCCCAAACCATGATACCACCCATAGCTAGAAAGAAACGTCGTGCACTCCTTAGGTCCCTTATCCCGTTTTTGACCATACCGGGTGCGAGGCTCGTGAATGAACGCAATACACAATGCTATGTTATTTAAAGCCGTGCTTTGATCATCAACCACAAGACTCTGATTTTCAACAGTAACCTTGATCACTACATCTCTGCATGCTACACTGACAATTCACGCCATGCAACTGATGTCTATCGATATATAACCTCTAAGCTCGTACGTCTTAGAGAAGGGTGTTAAGCAAGAGAATAAATTTTCCACCACCAAACAGATATATATTTAATAGAAATCAATTAACACAGAATAAAATCCAATGTCAGACACACATCCATTTACAACTCCGTTCTGGGTCTGAACGAAACTGGAGGCACCGTATTCCTTGTCCCATATATCCAATACAGGAGAGAGGTCCTTGCATATCCGGTCGATCTCCAAGTACGTCTGGAGGATCACCACTTATTACCTTGTCTTGGGTGTACATCCCAATCAAGACACCAATAATCATCCAAACGAT
Organism: Allium sativum; assembly: GCA_030737875.1. Classification (NCBI taxonomy): domain Eukaryota; kingdom Viridiplantae; phylum Streptophyta; class Magnoliopsida; order Asparagales; family Amaryllidaceae; genus Allium; species Allium sativum. The sequence continues at coordinate 371,810,589 of CM060925.1, read as the reverse complement.
GTGAAGAACTCTGGTCTTCAACCACCGTCTTCATCGTCGACTTTTAGTCATCATATCAGTTATTCGGAATGGGATAAACCCGGTCTTTCCGAACAACCCACGTATTTTATAATCAATTATCAAGTGCTATAAAAACACATCAATGCCTCATTCCAATTCTGAATATTCTTTTATTCAAATATTCATATCCTTTGGGAAAGGTTCCCATTAATTTTATCAAACATAAATTCTTTTAAATTTATACTTTAATCTTCTTTTAGATAACAATTCTAAACCAAATTAAGGTTTATCAACTAGTCAAGATTATCGAGCCTTAGTGTAGTAATCATTTGTTTATTAATCCCAATCCCAACCTATTCATCCCATGGAGCAAAATTGGTAATACTCCATATCTAACACCACGGTGTTACGATAAATTTAATTACCATTTCACGTTCAAATCTAATTAAAGATTCAACTATCGCTTGGAGTAAAAACAACTGGTACTCCATTCTGGATCATTTCCAAAATTTGATAATTTAAATTATCACATTCACATTTCAATCTAATTAAAGATTCATTAAAACTCCACTTAGTTTTAATCTCATAAATCATTACTCAATGATTATTTAACTTTGGGAAATAAACATGCCACATTTGCAACCTACACCATACCATTGATTTTTACCGATATACAACCTCTAAGCTCATACGTCTCAAATAAGGGTGTTAAGGAAGAGATTAAATTCTCCACCACTAAATAGATATATATTTAGCAGAGATCAACAATATAGTTCGAAAAACAATGTTAGAGATGTAATCCTATCTTCAATTGTGTTAAAGAACCAATGTCATTTAAAATACAGTTCACGATAAACCCAAAATCACATTCCATAAACTATGGAATCTTCACGGAAAATAGATCAATATATAATTGATATCAGTTTCCGTATCCGACTAATAATATAAATGGAATAGTGGCAAAGCCTTTTTAATTCCATATATAGTAAAGGTCTTCTTCCACAGAAGCTCATTTCGATTATCACTAAACCGGAGTCCATTCAATTCCAATTTAAAATATTAAATTGGAAAACTTTACTTTGGAAAATTTCTATTAAATATTAATAAAAGATTTATATATTCCAAATCACATTTCACTGTTAATCGGGTTAAAGAACGAATGTCATTAAAAATACAGTTCACAATAAACCCGATTCACATTCCATTTTATTCCAATTATTAAATATAATTGGAAACTCTAATAATATTAATTAAAAGATTTATTATATTCACACGGGGTTTAAGAACAGTGCCACAGAAGACATCATTCACAATAAACCCAAAATCCATTTTGATATTAAATATACGTCTCTAAACAGAAATTATATCGGCTTACATTCAATATCAGATGTAACAACCCGCAAATTCTGAAACAATTTAAAATTTTTATTTTAGAAAATATTAATGAATTTTGAGGATATAATATAATTTATATAAATAATAATGGATAGAATTTATTTTAATCGAAGTTAAAACGAATAAATTTAATTTAAATATAAATGGATTTAGAAATGGAGCGGTAGTTTTGAAATTTTAATTTTGAACTTTAACTGAATGTACATGATTCAAAATAAATCAGAATTGAGTGAAACTAGAAATATTTAAATCTGTTTAACCATATCTTTCTAACGAATCTGAAAAATTGAAATTTTGTTTTAAAAATCAAAAGTTATGGCCAATTCAATTTTTAGAAAGGTCGCTGTAGAATTAATATATATAATATATATGGCCCGAAAGGCTACTTTTTACATATGAAGGAAATTGGACTCGAAACCACTTCCATTGAGTCTGGAATAGTGTTTCTGCATTTAAAAAGTATAAACACTTATATATTTTGAGTTTCGGAATTTATTTGTTTAAAAATGTATTTTTAATATTAAATATATTGCCCTTAAAAATAGTCATTTTTCAAACCACCTCCGTTTTCGACGAAACCACTTTTGTTGGAACTGGAATGTCAAATAATAGCTAGGTTTCAATTTTCAAAATTTTTCGAATTAATATGTGAGCGTGGCGAAAGAAAATGTGTTTTGACTATTTCAGTTAAATTTAAACGACTTGAAAATAGCCATTTTTCAAACAGTCTCAGAATTTAACGAAATTAGTCTTGTTAGAACTGTATCTTCATAAGAAAGCTAAAAATATTTTTTTGGGAATTTTCTGAGGTAATATGAGGCCCGACATATTTAAATGTACGGTCAATATTTAATTAATTAATTTTTAATGTAATTTTATATAAAATTTCTATAGATTTTGGAATTGGGCCACGAGACCTGTTCCATTGCGTTCAGAAGGTGTCAAAACCTTAAGAACGACAGTAAGCAGGCCCAATTTGGAGACAGTCCAGACATCCACCTTTAAAACACGAAAAACGAGATTTATTATTACAATAATATAATATTCCGGAAACCCTAACCCTAAATGGCCAGCCGCCGCCTATTCAATTCGAAGGGCAGAATCATTCGAAATTCAAACCTTAATTTCTCTCAATCCGTTCATTGAAAATCAACAAATTATATTTCAAATCGAAGAGAATTCAGAGAGCTATAAATCCATACGGTCAAGATCTGAAACCAAGTCACGGATTAGCCGAATTCTGGCCAAAAAGGCGGTGCGGTTGGAGGCGATTTGGTGGCGATGGGGCCCACCGAGATCGCCCTGGGGCTCGGCGATGGTGTACGGTTGGCGGAGCTTTCGACTGGTGGCGGCGGATGAATGGCCGATGGCCTCGGTTGTCGTGCGCGAGGCGTTCAAGGCAAGCGACGATGGGTTCGGCTGTAACGATAGAAGGAGGAAGAAGGTTTATTATTTTAATATTATTTAGTTATTTAATATTTAATTTATTCAATGTTTGAAATTCAATAACTCCATACGAGGGCCGTTTTACGAACCGTAAGTTGCGTTGGACTCGTCTTTCCGAGATCTTCGCAAGGGCACCGACCAGAGCTGAAACCGAGATGGTTGAATTTTCAGCCAAATCAATGTGAGAACTCTAGTTTTTATTATTTAATTTATTTTTAATTATTTTTGTCGCGTTAAAATTTATTGTATTATAATACTAATTCAGATCTGAAATGTTCTATGATTGATGGATTGTTGTTGGTGGTATGTTTTGTTGTTCATGATAGGCTAGATCTGCATTGAATTTTATATACTGTTGAATTTATTTGTGGTTAGAAAATTAGATCTAAATCATATTTTATTCAGATTTAAATCGTATTTTATTCAGATCTACTTGTTCAAATTTACTTTATAGTATTATTTTTATTATTCTGAAATGAACAATAGAAGAAGATCGACAAATAAGAACTTATTTTTTATTTCATTTACTTTACAACAGAAATTGAACGACAAATAAAATATTATTTTTATTTGTTTATTTACGATAGAATATGAACAACAAATAAAATATATTTTCATTTGTTTCATTACAACAGAATTTGGCTAACAAATAAAATCCTATTTTTATTTGTTTACATTTAGAACACGATTTATGAATTACAATAAAAATTCTTCTTTTTTACTATCACATTAAACGTAAGATGTTCTAGGATTAGTATAACAATAAAGTATTAAATTTTATTGTTGATATTAAAAACATATTGGTAAATAAAACTTTATTTACATGGCATGCATAAATTATAGGTCATATTTGGAAACCACCTTTTTGTTTACATTTTTATGTAAATAAAAATACATATTTTGGAAATCACAATTTTGCTTACATTTTATATGTAAATAAGAAATTATTTTCAGAAGTTACATTTTTGTTTGCAATTATATTTTAAAATATAATTTATTCTTTTATTTGTATTCACTGATGCTAATAAACTTTAAAAATAAAATTTATTCTTTTATTTGCATTCACCAATGCAAATATATATAGAAGATAGAAATTGTTCTTTATTTACGTTCACCAATGCAAATATATATTGAAAGAAATCACTCTTTCATTTGCACTCATCTGTGCAACTAAATACATTGAAAATAAAGTTTGATCTCTTATTTGCAAATTCAAATACAAGCATACATTGAAATTTAAGATTGTTCTTTTAAATTTACGTGTACCAAAGCAAACACATATTTCAAATGAAACTTATTCTTTTATTTGCATTCACAGATGCAAATATACTTTGAAATAGAATATACTTTGAAATAAAATATATTTTGAAATAAAATATGCTTTGAAACGAAATAAACTTAAAAAATGAAATTTGTTCTTTTATTTGCATTTATCACTGCAAATAAACTTTACAAATGGAAGTTGTATTTATTTTACATTCACAAATGCAGATATATACATTGAAAACAAAGTTGTTCTTTTATTTGGAATCACTAATGCAAATACACATTTAAATAAAATTTGTTTCTTTTATTTACATTCACTAATATAAATACACATTGGAAATGAGTTTCTTTCCACATTCACTCAAATATAGTTTTAAATCAAAATACAAAGTTACATTTGTTATTTGCATTCATTGTTGCAAATAAAACCTTAATATAAAATTCATCTTTGTTTGCAATTATCGATGCAAACAAACCATCAAAATGACAGTTACATTTTTGATATATAATTTTGATATGAATAAAATATTGTTTGAGAGTTGCATTTTTTATTTGCATCACCCAATGCAAATAAAACATGAGTTAAATCTTTCATTTTACTTTCAAATTAAGAAATACCTTTTATTTCACATTTTTAGATATAAATAAAGGATTTTAAAAATTACATTTTAGTTACATTCTAAATGTAGCAGAAATGGAAAAATAATGGTTCATTTTATTTCCTTTTAAAGGACAATAGAAAGAATAGTTTTTAGAAGAGCATTTTTATTTCAATTCTATATGAAGTGAAAAGAGCCAATTTGTCAAATGTATTATATGAAATAAAAGGAGTTCTTTTTGTCACTTCAAAACGAATGAATTGAAAATGTTTGTTTAAGATTTTGTAATGAATGAATAACTGAACATTCATATTTTTATCATTAAAGTAAAATAGACAAAAACACTCATTTTGTCTAAATTAAAAGAATGAAACAAAATATAGCACTGGAACATTATATTAGAATTGAAATACAAATTAATCAGTATTGTAAATTTACATTTGTTGAAACCAATTATTTGTTCTGTCGCTATAGAGTTGTTAAGATAAAGATTTTCATTTTTGTTTTGTTATCACTTTTCCATGAAATGAGAATAGACATTTTGTCATTTTGAAAGATTATTCTTTTATTTGCATTCTCAAATACAAATATACATAAAAATGAAGATGTTCTTTTGTTTGCATTTCTTGATGCAAATAAAATATATATTAAAAAGTTACAACTCTATTTGTAACTCAAATGTGAACGAATACATAATTTCTAAAGATTACATTTTTATTTGTCTTTGATGCAAATAAAAATATAGTTTTAGAAATTATATCTCTATTTACGTTCTATATGCAGATAAGAAGGTAGGATTGAAAATATTAATTTCTATTTTTAAATTAGAGGCAATAGAAAGATTGTACATTAAAATATTCATTCTTAAATGAAGTTCATATTTCATTAAGGAGATTAGTTAAAGCAAAATAGATATTTGTCAAAATATTTACTTTTGTCAAAATGAATTAGTTAAAGCAATATACATACATATATATATATATATATAAATATATATATATCTTATGTTTGGCAAGATATATACTTGTCAAGATAGGTTAGTTAAATCAAAATTATCCTTTTTGGTCCTATTAGAATTTTCAAAACAATATAACCATTTTTGCTTGAGTTTAAACTAGCAGAATAGAAATTGTCAATAGAGACAAGGTTAGTATTCTTATTCGTCCATTGCAATAGAATTATGTATAAAAGAGGCATTTTCTTGTCATGGTTATATATTGTGTATTACACTTCCATTCACAAGTTACCCGACTTGTTTATGTGATTGGGACGATTATTTTCACACATCGCCCAAGTGCACAAATTTGTTTATTAATTGTTTGTTGGTTGAAACCCCACACGGGTGTTGGGATGAAAATTTACATACACTAATCCCAATATTTAGTTGTATGTTGATCGTTAGATCGACAGGCTGCGATGAGCGTTATTGTTTCATTTTAACGCTTACACAGTGGAAATTACACTTTGGATGTAGATGGATGATTTGATGATTATACTGTTATTATCATATATATGATGTGTGTGAAATCCATATAATCCAAATTATATGGTAAATGATTAAGTCGCATTTTGATTCAGGTGTTCTTTTAAATAAGAATATTTTACATTAGAAATCCTTTTTATATAAAGTATATATTTTCATAAAAATATTGGTAATCAAGTATATGTTAAAACAAAGAATATTTGTAAAAGATAAAAATTTGTGATATAAAGAAAACTTCCCATTTAGAATCTTTTATATAAAGAATATTTTTAATGATTATTTTAAAATATGTTTTTTTAAAGATTATTTGGATGTGCAATTATATTTTATGATATGAAATAAATTGAGATGTGAAGTGGATTTATCGTGGACGGTGTTTTAAATGACATTTGTCCTTTAATCCAATTTACATTGAAATTATTATTTGGAATTTATAAATCTATTTTATAGATTTAAAGAGACATTTTATAAAAATCAAGTTTTCCAATTTAATATATTAAATAGGAATTTAGTGGAAATTCGATTGGTAATAATCGAAATGGGCTTCTGTAAAAGAAGACCGATATTATATATTGAATTTAAGAGGCTTTGCCGTTATTCCATTTATATTATTAGTCCAATACAGAAATCTATACCGATTATGTATTGATTTGATTTCTATGGAATTCCATATTTTGGAAATAAATTGTAGGTTTATTGCGAACTGTGCTTAAAGGACACTAGTTCTTTAACCTGTTTAAGACAAGATTTGTTCCTTAAGATAAATGACCTTGTAATAATGTGTAACAACCCGGAAAATCTGGGTCAGTTTAATATTTTTATTTTGGCAATTTTAGCGAATTTTTATTATTTAAAATGAATTATTTTAAATAATATCGACGAAAATTTATTTTGAATATAGAAATTGAACGTATATATTATAAACGTCGTCGTTAGAATATAAATAATTATATATAATTATAAATAGTATTGAAAAAGGCGTGGTAGTTCGATTTCAAACTTCAGTTGAATGTACCGGGTGCAAAACAATTCGGATTTTAGTGAAACAAAAAACATTAGGATCTAATTGATGATATCTTTCCAACGAATCCGAAAAATCAAAATTTCATAGCGGGAATCAAAAGATATGTCCAGTTGTAAATTCTGAATAGTCGCTATGGAATTCAGGCCCTTAAAAATGGACATTTTGCAAACGACCTCGGATTTCGCCGAAACCAGTTTTGTTGGGTCCGTGATGTTAAGTTATTGCTAGGTTTCAAATTTCATAATTTTTCGAATCAATATGTGAGCGTGGCAAAGGAAAACACGTTTGACCAGTTTCAGTTGATTTTAATCGACTGGAAATTGGCCATTTTTCATACGGTCTCAGAATTCGACGAAACTAGTTTTGTTAGGACCGTATCGTCAATACGAAGCTAGAAAATATTTTTATGGAATTTTTAGAGTTAGTATGTGACCCCGGTAATTTGAAATGTACGTTTAACATTCAATATAGTGATTTAAATGTAAATTCAACGGAAACTGATTCAAACGATCGAACCAACCTACGAAACATAGCCCATTGTGTTCGGAATGGGGGTAATACGCTATGGACGACAGGCGGTGGGTCTCGTTCTGAGATCGTATAAAAAGTCAACTTTATGGATATTAATAAATATAATATAATATGGTTTCACATAAAAGCCCTCACCCCTCTCTTTCTTTCCCTCACCCTACAGAACCCGAAATCGAAAAAAAAGAAAAAGAAAAAAAAAGGGAAATCGAGGGCGCCAGCTCCAGGGCCGACGCCTCACCACCGCTCCGACCTTCCCCCTCCCCCTCGCTCGTGCCCTCTCCGTCAACGCCCCCCCCCCTCTCGCACCGCGCGCCGCCCCTCCAACGAAGACCGCCACCGCCTTTCCCTCAGCCCCCCTATCGCGACCTCCCCCTGACTCGCATCAGACCCCCCCCCTCGCCGCAGTCCACCATCGGAGCCCCAGCGGTGCCGACCTCGCATCAGCCCCCCTCTGTAAGTAAAACTGATTTTTTTTATTTTACTTTAAAACTGATTTTTTTTATTTTACAGTAAAACTGATTTTTTATTTTACTTTAAAACTGATTTTTATAAATTTAGATTAGAAAGAAAATTCGATTTTAATTGAATATAAAGTTTAGATATTTATTTGTATAAAGAATATATTCATATTCATATGAAATGTAAATGAGTAATCATATAAAGATTAGATTTTTCAAAACGAAAAGATGAGATTTTTCATGTAGGAAAAATATGATTTTTTCATGTTAGAAAGAAGTGATTTTTAGCAATATAGAAATATAATTTTTCTATATAAAGTAGTAGCGAAATATTTATAATTGAAAGGGCGAAATATTTATTTTAGAAAAGGTGAAATCTTTAAAATAAAAATTCGATTTTTATAGATTGAATAGCAAAGAAAAAAAATTCGATTTTTACACATATGAAGTGATTATAAAAATATGATTTCTAAATTAAAAGTGAACAAGTAAAAATGTGATTTTTATATATTGAACATCGAAGTAAAAATTTGATTTTTTATATATTGAATAACGAAGTAAAAATTCGATTTTTACATATGTAGTGAATACGGGCAACGAAAGCGACAAAAGGCGAGATTGGCGAAGATTTCTATAAAAGAAGAGTCAAGATGTTTGGATAGCTTTTTGTGAGAATTTTTCACCTTTAAATTTCTTTTTCTAGTTATATATATACTAGGATGCAGACGGTGCTTAGTAGCACCCGACACAATCGTCCACAGACCATGGACTTGTTTGTTTGGTTGCATAGATTAGTTAGATGATTTGATTTGAAATTAAATTGTTTGGTGAAATAAATTGATTTGATTGATGTGTGAATGGCGTGGGCCTTCACTAGACCGGGGATAAGGCTAGGCCTTGTCCCGTTTCTAGTATCGTGTCGTTATGCCGCCGAAATTTTCTAAAATAAGTTAGAAAATAAAAATACCATTTTATTTAAAGAATGAACTGAATAGAAATTCATATGTTAAAATAAAATGTTTTATCGTTAAAAATATAATTTTTAACGTGAATATGAATATAGTGAATGTGAATAAAATAAAATATTCATTTACAAACCGGACGGTTTGTTTATGTACACCTATTTGAATGGCATTGATTGGGACGATAAATTTTACACATCGCCCAACTGCACAAATAAAATCTGTGTTTGATTGTTTGAAACCCCACACGGGTGTTGGGATGAAATTTGAAGTTCACTCATCCTGATTGATTAAATATGTCGATCGATTGATTGACAGGCTGTTATAAGCGTTAGATATCTATATTTGATGCTTATACAGTGTAGTGCACTTTGGTTGATGGTTGATTATTTTTCAATGCTATTATATGTGTGTAATGTATGAAAATCCATATAATTAACATTATATGGTGATTGATTGGGCCTCATTCCAATTTAGAAAATAAAGAATAATATAAAATAAAGGTTCATGTGTTGACAATACTCATCCATTGAGATTGGTCATGTGTTGAACGAAATATTTTAGTAATAAAATTTACATCTTTATAATATAAAATAAAGGTTCATGTGTTGACAATACTCATCCATTGAGATTGGTCATGTGTTGAACGAAATATTTTAGTAATAAAATTTACATCTTTATAATATAAAATAAAGGTTCATGTGTTGACAGTACTCATCCATTGAGATTGGTCATGTGTTGAACGAAATATTTTAATAATAGAAATATTTGAAATAGAATATTTGAAAATAGAAATATATGAAGCCGTGTTGATTAGATTGACGCCATTATGACGTGAATGATATTTATATCGATTTTATTCATTTTAAAATGAATATTGAAAAGTGATTTCGAAATCGAATATTTTGAAATGAAATTTGAATCAAATTGAATAGAAAACGAATTCGAATCGAATTTGTTTTGAATATATAACGAATTTGATTTCAATGGAATATACAACGAATTGAATCGAATAGAAAACCATTTTGAAATGAATTGAATTGAATTGAAAAAGGTTTCGAAATGAATTGAATTGAAAACGATTTCGAAATGAATTGAATTGAAAACGATTTCGAAATGAATTGAATTGAAAACGATTTCGAAATGAATTGAATTGAAAACGATTTCGAAATGAATTGAATTGAAAACGATTTCGAAATGAATTGAATTGAAAACGATTTCGAAATGAATTCAATTGAAAACGATTTCGAAATGAATTGAATTGAAAACGATTTCGAAATGAATTGAATTGAAAACGATTTCGAAATGAATTGAATTGAAAACGATTTCGAAATGAATTGAATTGAAAACGATTTCGAAATGAATTGAAAATGAATTCAAATTGAATTGAAAGTGAATTGAAAACGATTTCGAAATGAATTGAATTGAAAACGATTTCGAAATGAATTGAATTGAAAACGATTTCGAAATGAATTGAATTGAAAACGATTTCGAAATGAATTGAATTGAAAATGAATTCAAATTGAATTGAAATGAATTCAAATTGAATTGAAATTTGAATTGAATAGAAATGAATTTTAAAACGAATTTATAAAAAAGAATTCAATTTTGATTTGAATTGAAAAGAAAGTTGAAATTGCTTTTGAAACGATTTTAAAACTATTTATATAATTCGTTTTAAATAGAAATCGACGAAGTATATATTATATATATTATATATATAATATAATGGCCTGAATAGAACGTGCCGCGCCGCGGCAGTTCGTGAATTTCGACCATTTATTTCAAACGGACATTACGGGAGATCCGACCGTCGGATTCTCCTAAAACCGGAACGGTTGGGTTCATATCGAAAAGAGCTTTCTAACAAATATTAGAAATTTGAAATCTAACGGTTGGATTTGGAGTTACGTCCAAATCAAATTTGAAAAAGGTCGTTGTAAGTGCAGTTCAATGGCCGTTGATGGAAATCGACTGTACGGGCCTTGATAAAATTATTAAAAATAGTAATAATTTGTGTAAAATCATAAGAAATGATTTAGAAAGAATTGGGATGAAAAACTCCACATTTGAAAAGATAAAAATAGATTTTTATCGAAATGAACTAGTTTTGAACTAGAATTACAATTCTATTTATTTTTAAATAAATAAATTGAATTTGAAATGGTTTTGAAAATAACCAGAATTTCCAATGATTGCATTGGAATGGATTTGAATCGAAATTGCCTTCGGAATATTTCGATGTTGGATTTCGTGATGATACAGATATTGTTATGGGAATTTGAAAGATATATATATATATTGTTATTTCTAATGCGATATTTGTTAGTCGTAGAATTTGATATTGAATATAAGCCGGTATATTTTCTATTCAGAGCCTTGTATTGAATATCAAATGTGATTTGGGTTTGTCGTGAATGGTGTCTTCACTAACACTGTTCTTGAACCCAGTTGAGAAAAGATTAAATCTTTTTATTTAGATTTAATGAAGTGTACCAATTCAATAATATTTAATTGGAATTGAATTGATATTGATATTGGGTTTATCGTGAACAGTGTTTTAAATAACACTTGTTCTTTAACCCGATAATTAATGGAATGATTTTTGGGTTTATCGTGAATAGTGTTTTAAATAACACTTGTTCTTTAACCCGATAATTAATGGAATGATTTTTGGGTTTATCGTGAACAGTGTTTTAAATAACACTCGTTCTTTAACCCGATAATTAATGAATGTGATTTTGGGTTTATCGTGAACCGTGTTTTAAATGACATTGATTCTTTAACCCAGTCGAAGATTAAAACTAAGTGGAGTTTTAATGAATCTTTAATTAGATTGAAATGATCGAAAATGGAGTATCACCAGTTTTGCTCCAGGCGATAGTTAAATCTTTAATTAGATTTGAACGCGAAATGGTAATTGAATTTACCGATAACACTGTGGTGTTAGATATGAAGTATTACCAGTTTTACTTCATGGGATGAATAGGTTGGGATGGGGAAATTAAAATAAATAATTACTTCGGTAAGGTTCGCTAATCCCGACTAGTTTGAATTGAGATTCAAAAATAGAATAAAGAATAAATTCAAGGAATTTATCTTGGATAAAATTAATGGGAACCTTTCCCTATGAATGTGAAATTTAGAAACTAACTGTCGGTTAGCCAAGCAGAATGGTTTTCTGAATATTGATCTGATGTTGGTTTCGGCCTTCGGGGTTAATATTTGGGGAATTATTCTCTTGATTAATTTACGGTTAGTGACTAATGAATTGGAATGAGGCGTATGTTGTGTTTGTGTAACACTTATTTAAAATATACGCGAGTTATTCGGAAAGACCGGGTTTATCCCATTCTGAATAACTGATACGACGATAAGTCGAAGATGAAGACGGTGGTCGAAGACCAGAAGTCTTCACGTCGTTTGGGTAATTACTGATGATCTTGATTGGGCTGTACACCCAAGAAGATGGAAATAGTTAGTGATCGTCCAGACGTGCTTGGAGATCGATGGATATGCGGGGTACTAGGTGCCTCCGGTTTCGTTCAGACCCGGAACGGACTTGTAAATGGACTGTGTGTCTGACATTGGATTTTAGTCCGTGTGATTGATCTCTATTAAATATATATCTGTTTGGCGGCGGAGAATTTATTCTCTTGCTTAACGCCCTTCTCTGAGACGTACGAGCTCAGGGGTTGTATATTAATGGATATCAAACGCATGGAGTGAATTGCCTGTGTGGCATGCCTAAGTGGCAATTGATCGAGGCTTCTGTTGAAAAGCAAAGTCTTGTGGTGATGATCAAAGCACGACCTTTGTGGCGTAGCTTTGTGTAATGTTTACTTCGCGTGTTTCACACCCGGTATGAACCAAAAACGGGAGACGGACCTCAGGGAGGGCATGCGTTTCCTTCTAGCTAAAAAGTGGCGTCAGTGGTTTTACACGCCCTGACGAGTTTGACTTATGTGGTTGTTGCTGTTGCGAGGCGCCTCGGATTGATCGGTCGTTCTCGAACCGATGGAGTCATTTAGTTTGCTCATTTACGCCCCAAAGGGCGGGGAAACGTAGTGTTCAGGCATTTTAATCCACATCGGTGGACCGGCCCTGTCGCTCCAAGGGACGATGCGTTCTGTTCCTGAGACACGGGCTAGAGCGTCTCGAATCGGTTGAGGACTATCTTTTGCCTCGGTTCATAGATGGAAACCCAATTTCCAAATACATGACTTTGCGATTTTGATTGTATAACCTATATATGGCGACATAGTGTTATGGGGCATTCATGCCGCCTATGATTGATACTTATGATTTGAAGTTGTTTTATACACTATGCACTTATAATAGTATCAAATGATTTGTTTTAAACGTATTAAGCATTCTTTGGCTGTTATAAGGGAAAACCCTATCCCCCGGCTTGCGTTGCATTGTGTGATAGGACCTGGGTCTTATAACAGCTTCATTTTTCTTTATTTAGCATTGCGTTGTTTGTTTTATGCACTGGTATTCTTGGGAAGAAACCCGTTCCGTGTTATACGGCGAGGTGCCTTGATTTACCCAACTCTAAAAATAAAGATTAATAACTGTTTTAGTTCTCACACCAGTCCCATGACTGACCTGGAGTTTATTGTTTTAACCTAAACTCTGGGTGCCCCTATTTTGACACGGGCAGCTAGTAGTTTTGGTTTTGCAGATTTATATTCACAGGATCTTGGTTTTCAGCTGGAATGATATCCGGAAAGCTTTGTATCCGTATATCTCTTCTAGTTGTGTATTGTATTATTTTCCGCTGCTATGTAATTTATTGTAATCTCTGATATTTCTGTGTAATATTTATTTATACTCTGTGTATTCTTGTAATCTGATGCATTGTTGTAATATACAATGAAATATTCTTCTGTTTGTGTTCTGATTTGTCGTTTTCTCAAACGATAGGGCGTTTCGAACGGTCTTGGTCGGTTTAGCGACTAGTTCGGACCGAGCGAAATTCCTTGCCGTCACAGTATTGTAACAACCCGAAAAATCTGGGCCAGTTTAAAATTTTTATTTTGGCAATTTTAGCGAATTTTGATTATTTAAAATGTATTATTTTAAATAATATCGGCGAAAATTTATTTTGAATATAGAAATTGAATGTATATATTATAAACGTCGTCGTTAGAATATAAATAATTATATATAATTATAAATAGTATTGAAAAAGGCGCGGTAGTTCGATAATTCGATTTCAAACTTCAGTTGAATGTACCGGGTGCAAAACAATCCGAAATTTTAGTGAAACCAAAAACATTAGAATCTAATTGATGATATCTTTCCAACGAATCCGAAAAATCAAAATTTCATAGCGGGAATCAAAAGATATGTCCAGTTGTAAATTCTGAATAGTCGCTATGGAATTCAGGCCCTTAAAAATGGACATTTTGCAAACGACCTCGGATTTCGCCGAAACCAGTTTTGTTGGGTCCGTGATGTTAAGTTATTGCTAGGTTTCAAATTTCATAATTTTTCGAATCAATATGTGAGCGTGGCAAAGGAAAACACGTTTGACCAGTTTCAGTTGATTTTAATCGACTGGAAATTGGCCATTTTTCATACGGTTTCAGAATTCGACGAAACTAGTTTTGTTAGGACCGTATCGTCAATACGAAGCTAGAAAATATTTTTATGGAATTTTTAGAGTTAGTATGTGACCCCGGTAATTTGAAATGTACGTTTAAAATTCAATATAGTGATTTAAATGTAAATTCAACGGAAACTGATTCAAACGATCGAACCAACCTACGAAACATAGCCCATTGTGTTCGGAATGGGGGTAATACGCTATGGACGACAGGCGGTGGGTCTCGTTCTGAGATCGTATAAAAAGTCAACTTTATGGATATTAATAAATATAATATAATATGGTTTCACATAAAAGCCCTCACCCCTCTCTTTCTTTCCCTCACCCTACAGAACCCGAAATCGAAAAAAAAAGAAAAAGAAAAAAAAGGGAAATCGAGGGCGCCAGCTCCAGGGCCGACGCCTCACCACCGCTCCGACCTTCCCCCTCCCCCTCGCTCGCGCCCTCTCCGTCAACGCCCCCCCCCTCTCGCACCGCGCGCCGCCCCTCCAACGAAGACCTCCACCGCCTTTCCCTCAGCCCCCCCCCATATCGCGACCTCCCCCTGACCTCGCATCAGACCCCCCCCCCTCGCCGCAGTCCACCATCGGAGCCCCAGCGGCGCCGACCTCGCATCAGCCCCCCTCTGTAAGTAAAACTGATTTTTTTTATTTTACTTTAAAACTGATTTTTTTATTTTACAGTAAAACTGATTTTTTATTTTACTTTAAAACTGATTTTTATAAATTTAGATTAGAAAGAAAATTCGATTTTAATTGAATATAAAGCTTAGATATTTATTCGTATAAAGAATATATTCTTATTCATATGAAATGTAAATGAGTAATCATATAAAGATTAGATTTTTCAAAACGAAAAGATGAGATTTTTCATGTAGGAAAAATATGATTTTTTCATGTTAGAAAGAAGTGATTTTTAGCAATATAGAAATATAATTTTTCTATATAAAGTAGTAGCGAAATATTTATAATTGAAAGGGCGAAATATTTATTTTAGAAAAGGTGAAATCTTTAAAATAAAAATTCGATTTTCATAGATTGAATAGCAAAGAAAAAAAATTCGATTTTTACACATATGAAGTGATTATAAAAATATGATTTCTAAATTGAAAGTGAACAAGTAAAAATGTGATTTTTATATATTGAACATCGAAGTAAAAATTTGATTTTTATATATTGAATAACGAAGTAAAAATTCGATTTTTACATATGTAGTGAATACGGGCAACGAAAGCGACAAAAGGCGAGATTGGCGAAGATTTCTATAAAAGAAGAGTCAAGATGTTTGGATAGCTTTCTGTGAGAATTTCTCACCTTTCAATTTCTTTTTCTAGTTATATATATATATACTAGGATGCAGACGGTGCTTAGTAGCACCCGACACAATCGTCCACAGACCATGGACTTGTTTGTTTGGTTGCATAGATTAGTTAGATGATTTGATTTGAAATTAAATTGTTTGGTGAAATAAATTGATTTGATTGATGTGTGAATGGCGTGGTCCTTCACTAGACCGGGGATAAGGCTAGGCCTTGTCCCGTTTCTAGTATCGTGCCGTTATGCCGCCGAAATTTTCTAAAATAAGTTAGAAAATAAAATTACCATTTTATTTAAAGAATGAACTGAATAGAAATTCATATGTTAAAATAATGATTTTTTGATGTCAAATCAAAACTGGCGTTTTAATAAATCCTTTAAGGAAGATTTAAGATTTTATTTTCAGAGTTTATCTTTGATAAAATTAATGAGAATCTTCTAATATGAATATCTTATTAAAAGAATATTCTGAGTTGGAATGTGGCGTAACGTGTGATCTTCCAATATTTGCTTTCTAATCACAAAATACGCGAGTTATTCAGAAAGACCGGGTTTAACCCATTATGAATAATCATCACGACGATCAAGAGTCGAAGATGAAGGCGGTGGTTGAAGACCGAAGGTTTTCACATCGTTGGGATGATGATGACTGGTATCTTGAATTGGGATTGGCCTTCCAGGGCAAGGTATTTGGTAATGATCGTCTGAACGCATTTGGAGATTGACGGACACGTTGTTTCGCTCAGACCCAGAGCGGACTTGTAAATGGATCGTGTGTCTGACATTGTATTCCTTTCTACTGTATTTGTTGAACGCTACTGATTATATATTTCTGTTTGGTGGTAAAGAATTTATTCTTTACTTATCACCCTTCTCTAAGACGTATGAGCTTAGAGGTTATATATATATATATATATATATATATATATATATATATATATTGGTAGATGATCAATAATATGGTAGGTTCTGACAATGTGACATGCTAAGATGCAAATGGTCAAGGCTTTGTTGAAAAGCAGGCCTTGTGGTTGATGATCAAAGCACAGTCTCTTTAGGCATAGCTTTGTGTATATCGTGACTTCGCGAGCCTCACACACCGGTTGAGTCTAAAACGGGAGTAGGGAACGCAGGGAGTGCACACGTTTCTTTCTAGCTAGAAGTGGTGTCAGTGCTTAAACTGGCTAACATTTGCTTATGTGGTTGATGGAATTTTTGCAAGGCCTCGGTTTATTCTTATCGGTCGCCCACGACAGATTTGTAGGTCCAATAGGATCGGGGAGCGTGTGTTCAGGCATAACTAATCCACTAAAGTATTTGTGGACCGGCCCTGCTGTATCCAAGCGTTCGCCAGCGTCCGAATCCTGAGACATTGCTAGAGTGCCTCGAATCGGTCAGGAGCTCCTCCCTAGCCTTGACTCATGATGGAAACCCAATTTCCAATACGCCCCTTGCGGTTTTGATTGTATAATTAGTATGGCGACATAGTAGATGGTAGCTATGCCGTCTAGGATTGATATTATATTTGAAATGTTTTAAATATATATATACACACTAATAATAATATCGTTTTTACGTATCAAGCATCTTTTGACCATTATAAGGTAAAACCCTATCCTCCGGTTTGCGTTGCATTGTGTGATGGGACCTGGGTCTTATAATGGTTTCATTTTTATAAAAAGCATTACGTTATTTGATGATTTACTTTATGCACGGGCAATCCAATGGGGTAAACCCGTTTCGCGTTAGCGGCGTGGTCCTGTGATTAGCCTTGTTATTAGATAAATTTAGTTAAGAATTCTCACACCAGTCCCACGACTGACCTGTAGTTTGTTTCACCTTGCAAACTCGGGTGCTCTCTTTTCACACGGGCAGTCGAGTAGCTTTTTGCAGATATAGTTAAGCAGGATCCTGGATTGAAGCCTGAAGCTGGGTCCAGAATATTGATGGCCTTCCACTGAGATTAGTTCCGCTGCAATGTATTAATCTATTGTAATTTATCTTCCGCTGTAATTTTATTCCGATGTACTCTGATATATTCTGTACTCTGATGTAACATTTATTATTGATGTTATAAAAGTCTGTATTGTTGTCCTGATGTGTTGTATGACCAAAGTTAACGTATGCGGAATTTGAATGGTCTTGATCGATCTTGCGATCGATTGGGGTCGGGCAAAATCCGGGTCGTCATAGCTTGGTATCAGAGCTCTGGTTAGCTCAAATCTTTGGGGTACAATTCATTAGAACTGAACAAAAGTCTCATCAGAGGTTGGATTGGTAATATCCAATAAGAATACTCATTAGAGATAGGATCAGCAGTATCCTAGAATGAGAATACTCATTAGAGATGGGGTTAGCAATGCCTTAGAATGAGTCAGAGTGGAAAATTTATAATTAACGTACTTATTATTATATATATAATTCGATTTTAGAAAATATGATTTTGAATATATAAAAGTTATATATTCTTGAAAATTTAATCGACTAATTGATTGATGATTGTGTTGTGTGAACATGAATTCCACTAATAAAATTATTAAACAATTAAAGAATGAAAATTAAATTAGTTAAATAAACAACTTCAGCTTCATTTCCTTTTCAAGGACGAAAAGATTTTAAGTGTGGGAGATTGTAACAACCCACAAATTCTGAACCAATTTAAAAATTTTATTTTAGAAAATTTTAATGAATTTTGAGGATAAAATATAATTTATATAAATAATAATGGCTAGAATTTATTTTAATCGAAGTTAAAATGAATAAATTTAATTTAAATATAAATGGAGTTAGAAATGGAGCGGTAGTTTTAAAATTTTAATTTTGAACTTTAACTGAATGTACAGGATTCAAAATAAATCAGAATTGAGTGAAACCAGAAATATTTAAATCTTTTTAACCATATCTTTCTAACGAATATGAAAACTTGAAATTTCGTTTTAAAAATCAAAAGTTATGGCCAATTCAATTTTTAGAAAGGTTGTTGTAGAATTTATATATATAATATATATGGCCCGAAGGGCTACTTTTTACATATGAAGGAAATTGGACTCGAAACCACTTACATTGAGTCTGGAATAATGTTTCTGCATTTAAAAAGTATAAACACTTATATATTTTGAGTTTTGTAATTTATTTGTTTAAAAATGTATTTTTAATATTAAATATATAACCCTTAAAAATAGTCATTTTTCAAACGACCTCCGTTTTCGACGAAACCACTTTTGTTGGAACTGGAATGTCAAATTATAGCTAGGTTTCAATTTTCAGAATTTTTCGAATTAATATGTGAGCATGGCGAAAGAAAATGTGTTTTGACTATTTCAGTTAAATTTAAACGACTTAAAAATAGCCATTTTTCAAACAGTCTCAGAATTCAACAAAATTAATCTTGTTAGAACTGTATCGTCATAATAAAGCTAAAAATATTTTTTTTGGAATTTTCTGAGGTCATATGTGGCCCCGGCATAGTTAAATGTACGGTCAATATTTAATTAATTAATTTTTAATGTAATTTTAAATAAAATTTCTACAGATTTCGGAATTGGGCCACGAGACCTGTTCCATTGCGTTCAGAAGGTGTCAAAACCTTAAGAACGACAATAAGCAAGCCCAATTCGGAGGCAGTCTAGAAATCCACCTTTAAAACACGAAAAACGAGATTAATTATTAAAATAATATAATATTCCGGAAACCCTAACCCTAAATGGCTAGCCGCCGCCTATTCAATTCGAAGGCCAGAATCATCCGAAATTCAAACCTTAATTTCTCTCAATCCGTTCAATGAAAATCAACAAATTATATATCAAATCGAAGAGAATTCAGAGAGCTATAAATCCATACGGTCAAGATGGCCACAAAGGCGGCGCGGTTGGATGCGATTTGGTGGCGATGGGACCCACCGAGTTCGCCCTGGGGCTCGGCCATGGTGTACGGCGGGCGGAGCTTTCGACTGGTGGCGGCGAATGAATGGCCGATGGCCTCGGTTTTCGTGCGCGAGGCGTTCAAGGCAAGCGACGATGGGTTCGGCTGTAACGATAGAAGGAGGAAGAAGGTTTATTATTTTAATATTATTTATTTATTTAATATTTAATTTATCCAATGTTTGAAATTCAATTACTCTTTCATACGAGGGCCGTTTTACGAACCGTAAGTTGCGTTTGACTCGTCTTTCCGAGATCTTCGTAATGGCGCAGACCAGAGCTGAAACCGAGACAGTTGAATTTTCAGCCAAATCAATGTGAGAACTCTAATTTTTATTATTTAATTTATTTTTAATTATTTTTCTCACTTTAAAATTTATTGTATTATAATACTAATTCAGATCTGAAATGTTCTGTGATTGATGGATTGTTGTTGGTGGTATGTTTTGTTGTTCATGATAGGCTAGATCTGCATTGAATTTTATATACTGTTGAATTTATTTGTGGTTAGAAAATTAGATCTAAATCATATTTTATTCAGATTTAAATCGTATTTTATTCAGATCTAGTTGTTCAAATTTACTTTATAGTATTAAATTATTGTTTTTATTATTCTGAAATGAACAATAGAATCTGATCAACAAATAAGAACTTATTTTTTATTTCATTTACTTTACAATAGAAATTGAACGACAAATAAAATATTATTTTTATTTGTTTATTTACAATAGAATATAAACAACAAATAAAATAGATTTTCATTTGTTTCATTACAACAGAATTTGGCTAACAAATAAAATCCTATTTTTATTTGTTTACATCTAGATCACGATTTATGAATTAAAGTAAAAATTCTTCTTTTTACTGTCACATTAAACGTAAGATGTTCTAGGATAAGTATAATAATAAAGTATTAAATTTTATTGTTGATATTAAAAACATATTGGTAAATAAAACTTTATTTACATGGCATGTGTAAATTATAGGTTATATTTTGAAACCACCTTTTTGTTTACATTTTTATGTAAATAAAAATACATATTTTGGAAATCACAATTTTGCTTACATTTTATATGTAAATAAGAAATTATTTTCAGAAGTTACATTTTTGTTTGCAATTATATTTTAAAATATAATTTATTCTTTAATAAACTTTAAAAATAAAATTTATTCTTTTATTTGCATTCAACAATGCAAATATATATAGAAGATAGAAATTGTTCTTTTTTTACATTCACCAATGCAAATATATATTGAAACAAATCACTCTTTCATTTACACTCATCTATGCAACTAAATATATTGAAAATAAAGTTTATTCTCTTATTTGGAAATTCAAATACAAGCATACATTGAAATTTAAGATTGTTCTTTTAAATTTACATGTACCAATGCAAACACATATTTCAAATGAAACTTGTTCTTTTATTTGCATTCACAAATGCAAATTTACTTTGAAATAGAATATACTTCGAAATAAAATATATTTTGAAATAAAATATGCTTTGAAACGAAATAAACTTTAAAAATGAAATTTGTTCTTTTATTTGCATTAATCACTACAAATTAACTTTACAAATGGAAGTTGTATTTACTTTGCATTCACAAATGCAAATATATATATTGAAAACAAAGTTGTTCTTTTATTTGGAATCACTAAGGCAAATACACATTTAAATAAAATTTGTTTCTTTTATTTACATTCACTAATGTAAATACACACTGGAAATGAGTTTCTTTCCACATTCACTCAAATATACTTTTAAATCAAAATACAAAGTTACATTTGTTATTTGCATTCCTTATTGCAAATAAAACCTTAATATAAAATTCATCTTTGTTTGCAATTCTCAATGCAAACAAACCATCAAAATGAAAGTTACATTTTTGATTTATGATTTTGATATGAATAAAATATTGTTTGAGAGTTGCATTTTTTATTTGCATCCTTCAATGCAAATAAAACATGAGTTAAATCTTTCATTTTGCTTTAAAATTAAGAAATACCTTTTATTTCACATTTTTAGATATAAATAAAGGATTTTAAAAATTACATTTCAGTTACATTCTAAGTGTAGCAGAAATGGAAAAATAATGGTTTATTTTATTTCCTTTTAAAGGACAATAGAAAGAATAGTTTTTAGAAGTGCATTTTTATTTCCATTCTATATGAAGTGAAAAGAGCCAATTTGTCAAAAGTCTTATATGAAATAAAAGGAGTTCTTTTTGTCACTTCAAAAAGATTGAATTGAAAATGTTTAATTAAGCTTTTGTAAAGAGTGAATAACTAAACATTCATATTTTTATCATTAAAGTAAAATAGACAAAAACAATCATTTTGTCTAAATTAAAAGAATGAAACAATATATAGCACTGGAACATTATATTAGAATTGAAATACAAATTAATCACTATTGTAAATTTACATTTGTTGAAACCAATTATTTGTTCTGTCGCTATAAAGTTGTTAAGATAAAGATATTCATTTTTGTTTTGTTATCACTTTTCCATGAAATGAGAATAGACATTTTGTCATTTTGAAAGATTATTCTTTTATTTGCATTCTCAAATACAAATATACATAAAAATGAAGATGTTCTTTTGTTTGCATTTCTTGATGCAAATAAAACATATATTAAAAAGTTACAACTCTATTTGTAACTCAAATGTGAACGAACACATAGTTTCCAAAGATTACATTTTTATTTGTCTTTGATGCAAATAAAAATATAGTTTTAGAAATTGTATTTCTATTTACATTTTATATGCAGATAAGAAGGTATGATTGAAAATATTAATTTCTATTTTTAAATTAAAGGCAATAGAAAGATTATACATTGAAATATTCATTCTTAAATGAAGTTCATATTTCATTAAGGAGATTAGTTAAATCAAAATAGACATTTTGTCAAAAATATTCATTTTTGTCAAAATGAATTAGTTAAAGCAATTTACATATAGATATATATCTTATGTTTGGCAAGATATATACTTGTCAAGATAGGTTAGTTAAATAAAAATTATCCTTTTTGGTCCTATTAGAATTGTCAAAACAATATAACCATTTTTGCATGTGTTTAAACTAGCAAAATAGAAATTGTCAATAGAGACAAGGTTAGTATTCTTATTCGTCCATTGCAATAGAATTATGTATAAAAGAGACATTTTATTGTCATGGTTATATATTGTGTATTACACTTCCATTCACAAGTTACCCAACTTGTTTATGTGATTGGGACGATTATTTTCACACATCGCCCAAGTGCACAAATTTGTTTATTAATTGTTTGTTGGTTGAAACCCCATACGAGTGTTGGGATGAAAATTTACATACACTAATCCCAATATTTAGTTGTATATTGATCGTTAGATCGACAGGCTGCGATGAGCGTTATTGTTTCATTTTAACGCATACACAGTGGAAATTACACTTTGGATGCAGATGGATGAATTGATGATTATACTGTTATTATCGTATATATGATGTGTATGAAATCCATATATTCCAAATTATATGGTAAATGATTGAGTCACATTTCGATTCAGGTGTTCTTTTAAATAAGAATATTTTACATTAGAAATCCTTTTTATATAATGTATATATTTTCATAAAAATATCGGTAATCAAGTATATGTTAAAACAAAGAATATTTGTAAAAGATAAAAATTTGTAATATAAAGAAAACTTCCCATTTAGAATCTTTTATATAAAGAATATTTTTAATGATTATTTTAAAATATGTTTTTTAAAGATTATTAGGA